>JBBBJY010000210.1:25000-193582 GCA_039654625.1 Rhinogobio ventralis | reverse complement strand
TACAAGGTCTCTATATGATCTCTCCAATTAGGATCCATAGGATCTCTCGTTTTTCTATTGAAAACGTAGAGGCCACACCTTCCTCAGTGCTTATATACTGGTACCATCGATAAGTCTGCCCACACCCTTCTTTCGGTAGATGCTCTCAGAGATCATGGTGGAATTAAGCCATACGTGAACACTAAAGCTTTAACATACCCTATCCCTAGAGTTATTGAGCTGCTGCATCAATCAGTGTGTCCAACAAGGTATGCAGTGGCGACATGGCTCAATGGGCCCTACCACCTTGGTGAGAACTTGCTGGGACCCGAGGGATACTTATGCCTTGAGCTGGCTAGCAGGCTTGTGCTTGCTAAGGCAGCACATATACTAAAATTGGATCGATACAGAGAAGATTAGCATGGCCCCTGCGAAAGGATGACACGCAAATCCGTGAAGCGCTCCATATTTTTGCAGCTGAGATCAAGCCTGCTTCACAGGACTAGATGCATCCCCTCCTGACACTCTTTATTTTCGTTTGTGTTCTTTTGTTTTCAAGAACTGGTGCATACCCAATGTCTGTAGGGCACTTTCAGTTTTCCTTCCAAATTAAGCAAAATTCTGTGGAGTCATTCACCGCTACAAGGTCTCTATATGATCTCTCCAATTAGGATCCATAGGATCTCTCGTTTTTCTATTGAAAACGTAGAGGCCACACCTTCCTCAGTGCTTATATACTGATACCATCAATAAGTCTGCCCACACCCTTCTTTCGGTAGATGCTCTCAGAGATCATGGTGGAATTAAGCCATACGTGAACACTAAAGCTTTAACATACCCTATCCCTAGAGTTATTGAGCTGCTGCATCAATCAGTGTGTCCAACAAGGTATGCAGTGGCGACATGGCTCAATGGGCCCTACCACCTTGGTGAGAACTTGCTGGGACCCGAGGGATACTTATGCCTTGAGCTGGCTAGCAGGCTTGTGCTTGCTAAGGCAGCACATATACTAAAATTGGATCGATACAGAGAAGATTAGCATGGCCCCTGCGAAAGGATGACACGCAAATCCGTGAAGCGCTCCATATTTTTGCAGCTGAGATCAAGCCTGCTTCACAGGACTAGATGCATCCCCTCCTGACACTCTTTATTTTCGTTTGTGTTCTTTTGTTTTCAAGAACTGGTGCATACCCAATGTCTGTAGGGCACTTTCAGTTTTCCTTCCAAATTAAGCAAAATTCTGTGGAGTCATTCACCGCTACAAGGTCTCTATATGATCTCTCCAATTAGGATCCATAGGATCTCTCGTTTTTCTATTGAAAACGTAGAGGCCACACCTTCCTCAGTGCTTATATACTGATACCATCGATAAGTCTGCCCACACCCTTCTTTCGGTAGATGCTCTCAGAGATCATGGTGGAATTAAGCCATACGTGAACACTAAAGCATTAACATACCCTATCCCTAAAGTTATTGAGCTGCTGCATCAATCAGTGTGTCCAGCAAGGTATGCAGTGGCGAGATGGCTCGCTGGGCCCTACCACCTTGGTGAGAACTTGCTGGGACCCGAGGGATACTTATGCCTTGAGCAGGCAAGCAGGCTTTTGCTTGCTAAGGCAGCACATATACTAAAATTGGATTGATGCAGAGAAGATTAGCATGGCCCCTTGGAGTCATTCACCGCTGCAAGGTCTCTGTATGATCTCTCCTACTAGGATTCATAGGATCTCTCGTTTTTCTATTGAAAACGTAGAGGCCACACCTTCCTCAGTGCTTATATACTGGTACCATCGATAAGTCTGTCCACTCCCTTCTTTCAGTAGATGCTCTCAGATATCATGGTGGAATTAAGCCATACGTGAGCACTAAAGCTTTAACATACCCTATCCCTAAAGTTATTGAGCTGCTGCATCAATCAGTGTGTCCAACAAGGTATGCAGTGGCGAGATGGCTCAATGGGCCCTACCACCTTGGTGAGAACTTGCTGGGACCCGAGGGATACTTATGCCTTGAGCTGGCTAGCAGGCTTGTGCTTGCTAAGGCAGCACATATACTAAAATTGGATCGATACAGAGAAGATTAGCATGGCCCCTGCGAAAGGATGACACGCAAATCCGTGAAGCGCTCCATATTTTTGCAGCTGAGATCAAGCCTGCTTCACAGGACTAGATGCATCCCCTCCTGACACTCTTTATTTTCGTTTGTGTTTTTTTTTTTCAAGAACTGGTGCATACCCAATGTCTATAGGGCACTTTCAGTTTTCCTTCCAAATTGAGCAAAATTCTGTGGAGTCATTCACCGCTATAAGGTCTCTATATGATCTCTCCAATTAGGATCCATAGGATCTCTCGTTTTTCTATTGAAAACGTAGAGGCCACACCTTCCTCAGTGCTTATATACTGATACCATCAATAAGTCTGCCCACACCCTTCTTTCGGTAGATGCTCTCAGAGATCATGGTGGAATTAAGCCATACGTGAACACTAAAGCTTTAACATACCCTATCCCTAGAGTTATTGAGCTGCTGCATCAATCAGTGTGTCCAACAAGGTATGCAGTGGCGACATGGCTCAATGGGCCCTACCACCTTGGTGAGAACTTGCTGGGACCCGAGGGATACTTATGCCTTGAGCTGGCTAGCAGGCTTGTGCTTGCTAAGGCAGCACATATACTAAAATTGGATCGATACAGAGAAGATTAGCATGGCCCCTGCGAAAGGATGACACGCAAATCCGTGAAGCGCTCCATATTTTTGCAGCTGAGATCAAGCCTGCTTCACAGGACTAGATGCATCCCCTCCTGACACTCTTTATTTTCGTTTGTGTTCTTTTGTTTTCAAGAACTGGTGCATACCCAATGTCTGTAGGGCACTTTCAGTTTTCCTTCCAAATTAAGCAAAATTCTGTGGAGTCATTCACCGCTACAAGGTCTCTATATGATCTCTCCAATTAGGATCCATAGGATCTCTCGTTTTTCTATTGAAAACGTAGAGGCCACACCTTCCTCAGTGCTTATATACCGATACCATCGATAAGTCTGCCCACACCCTTCTTTCGGTAGATGCTCTCAGAGATCATGGTGGAATTAAGCCATACGTGAACACTAAAGCATTAACATACCCTATCCCTAAAGTTATTGAGCTGCTGCATCAATCAGTGTGTCCAGCAAGGTATGCAGTGGCGAGATGGCTCGCTGGGCCCTACCACCTTGGTGAGAACTTGCTGGGACCCGAGGGATACTTATGCCTTGAGCTGGCAAGCAGGCTTTTGCTTGCTAAGGCAGCACATATACTAAAATTGGATTGATGCAGAGAAGATTAGCATGGCCCCTTGGAGTCATTCACCGCTGCAAGGTCTCTGTATGATCTCTCCTACTAGGATTCATAGGATCTCTCGTTTTTCTATTGAAAACGTAGAGGCCACACCTTCCTCAGTGCTTATATACTGGTACCATCGATAAGTCTGTCCACTCCCTTCTTTCAGTAGATGCTCTCAGATATCATGGTGGAATTAAGCCATACGTGAACACTAAAGCTTTAACATACCCTATCCCTAAAGTTATTGAGCTGCTGCATCAATCAGTGTGTCCAACAAGGTATGCAGTGGCGAGATGGCTCAATGGGCCCTACCACCTTGGTGAGAACTTGCTGGGACCCGAGGGATACTTATGCCTTGAGCTGGCTAGCAGGCTTGTGCTTGCTAAGGCAGCACATATACTAAAATTGGATCGATACAGAGAAGATTAGCATGGCCCCTGCGAAAGGATGACACGCAAATCCGTGAAGCGCTCCATATTTTTGCAGCTGAGATCAAGCCTGCTTCACAGGACTAGATGCATCCCCTCCTGACACTCTTTATTTTCGTTTGTGTTTTTTTTTTTCAAGAACTGGTGCATACCCAATGTCTATAGGGCACTTTCAGTTTTCCTTCCAAATTGAGCAAAATTCTGTGGAGTCATTCACCGCTATAAGGTCTCTATATGATCTCTCCAATTAGGATCCATAGGATCTCTCGTTTTTCTATTGAAAACGTAGAGGCCACACCTTCCTCAGTGCTTATATACTGGTACCATCGATAAGTCTGTCCACTCCCTTCTTTCAGTAGATGCTCTCAGATATCATGGTGGAATTAAGCCATACGTGAACACTAAAGCTTTAACATACCCTATCCCTAAAGTTATTGAGCTGCTGCATCAATCAGTGTGTCCAACAAGGTATGCAGTGGCGAGATGGCTCAATGGGCCCTACCACCTTGGTGAGAACTTGCTGGGACCCGAGGGATACTTATGCCTTGAGCTGGCTAGCAGACTTGTGCTTGCTAAGGCAGCACATATACTAAAATTGGATCGATACAGAGAAGATTAGCATGGCCCCTGCGAAAGGATGACACGCAAATCCGTGAAGCGCTCCATATTTTTGCAGCTGAGATCAAGCCTGCTTCACAGGACTAGATGCATCCCCTCCTGACACTCTTTATTTTCGTTTGTGTTTTTTTTTTTCAAGAACTGGTGCATACCCAATGTCTATAGGGCACTTTCAGTTTTCCTTCCAAATTGAGCAAAATTCTGTGGAGTCATTCACCGCTATAAGGTCTCTATATGATCTCTCCAATTAGGATCCATAGGATCTCTCGTTTTTCTATTGAAAACGTAGAGGCCACACCTTCCTCAGTGCTTATATACTGATACCATCGATAAGTCTGCCCACACCCTTCTTTCAGTAGATGCTCTCAGATATCATGGTGGAATTAAGCCATACATGAACATTAAAGCTTTAACATACCCTATCCCTAGAGTTATTGAGCTGCTGCATCAATCAGTGTGTCCAACAAGATATGCAGTGGCGAGATGGCTCAATGGGCCCTACCACCTTGGTGAGAACTTGCTGGGACCCAAGGGATACTAATGCCTTGAGCTGGCTAGCAGGCTTGTGCTTGCTAAGGCAGCACATATACTAAAATTGGATCGATACAGAGAAGATTAGCATGGCCCCTGCGAAAGGATGACACGCAAATCCGTGAAGCGCTCCATATTTTTGCAGCTGAGATCAAGCCTGCTTCACAGGACTAGATGCATCCCCTCCTGACACTCTTTATTTTCGTTTGTGTTCTTTTGTTTTCAAGAACTGGTGCATACCCAATGTCTGTAGGGCACTTTCAGTTTTCCTTCCAAATTAAGCAAAATTCTGTGGAGTCATTCACCGCTACAAGGTCTCTATATGATCTCTCCAATTAGGATCCATAGGATCTCTCGTTTTTCTATTGAAAACGTAGAGGCCACACCTTCCTCAGTGCTTATATACTGATACCATCAATAAGTCTGCCCACACCCTTCTTTCGGTAGATGCTCTCAGAGATCATGGTGGAATTAAGCCATACGTGAACACTAAAGCTTTAACATACCCTATCCCTAGAGTTATTGAGCTGCTGCATCAATCAGTGTGTCCAACAAGGTATGCAGTGGCGACATGGCTCAATGGGCCCTACCACCTTGGTGAGAACTTGCTGGGACCCGAGGGATACTTATGCCTTGAGCTGGCTAGCAGGCTTGTGCTTGCTAAGGCAGCACATATACTAAAATTGGATCGATACAGAGAAGATTAGCATGGCCCCTGCGAAAGGATGACACGCAAATCCGTGAAGCGCTCCATATTTTTGCAGCTGAGATCAAGCCTGCTTCACAGGACTAGATGCATCCCCTCCTGACACTCTTTATTTTCGTTTGTGTTCTTTTGTTTTCAAGAACTGGTGCATACCCAATGTCTGTAGGGCACTTTCAGTTTTCCTTCCAAATTAAGCAAAATTCTGTGGAGTCATTCACCGCTACAAGGTCTCTATATGATCTCTCCAATTAGGATCCATAGGATCTCTCGTTTTTCTATTGAAAACGTAGAGGCCACACCTTCCTCAGTGCTTATATACCGATACCATCGATAAGTCTGCCCACACCCTTCTTTCGGTAGATGCTCTCAGAGATCATGGTGGAATTAAGCCATACGTGAACACTAAAGCATTAACATACCCTATCCCTAAAGTTATTGAGCTGCTGCATCAATCAGTGTGTCCAGCAAGGTATGCAGTGGCGAGATGGCTCGCTGGGCCCTACCACCTTGGTGAGAACTTGCTGGGACCCGAGGGATACTTATGCCTTGAGCTGGCAAGCAGGCTTTTGCTTGCTAAGGCAGCACATATACTAAAATTGGATTGATGCAGAGAAGATTAGCATGGCCCCTTGGAGTCATTCACCGCTGCAAGGTCTCTGTATGATCTCTCCTACTAGGATTCATAGGATCTCTCGTTTTTCTATTGAAAACGTAGAGGCCACACCTTCCTCAGTGCTTATATACTGGTACCATCGATAAGTCTGTCCACTCCCTTCTTTCAGTAGATGCTCTCAGATATCATGGTGGAATTAAGCCATACGTGAACACTAAAGCTTTAACATACCCTATCCCTAAAGTTATTGAGCTGCTGCATCAATCAGTGTGTCCAACAAGGTATGCAGTGGCGAGATGGCTCAATGGGCCCTACCACCTTGGTGAGAACTTGCTGGGACCCGAGGGATACTTATGCCTTGAGCTGGCTAGCAGGCTTGTGCTTGCTAAGGCAGCACATATACTAAAATTGGATCGATACAGAGAAGATTAGCATGGCCCCTGCGAAAGGATGACACGCAAATCCGTGAAGCGCTCCATATTTTTGCAGCTGAGATCAAGCCTGCTTCACAGGACTAGATGCATCCCCTCCTGACACTCTTTATTTTCGTTTGTGTTTTTTTTTTTCAAGAACTGGTGCATACCCAATGTCTATAGGGCACTTTCAGTTTTCCTTCCAAATTGAGCAAAATTCTGTGGAGTCATTCACCGCTATAAGGTCTCTATATGATCTCTCCAATTAGGATCCATAGGATCTCTCGTTTTTCTATTGAAAACGTAGAGGCCACACCTTCCTCAGTGCTTATATACTGATACCATCGATAAGTCTGCCCACACCCTTCTTTCAGTAGATGCTCTCAGATATCATGGTGGAATTAAGCCATACATGAACATTAAAGCTTTAACATACCCTATCCCTAGAGTTATTGAGCTGCTGCATCAATCAGTGTGTCCAACAAGATATGCAGTGGCGAGATGGCTCAATGGGCCCTACCACCTTGGTGAGAACTTGCTGGGACCCGAGGGATACTAATGCCTTGAGCTGGCTAGCAGGCGTGTGGTTTCTAAGGCAGCACATATACTAAAATTGGATCGATACAGAGAAGATTAGCATGGCCCCTGCGAAAGGATGACACGCAAATCCGTGAATCGCTCCATATTTTTGCAGCTGAGATCAAGCCTGCTTCACAGGACTAGATGCATCCCCTCCTGACACTCTTTATTTTCGTTTGTGTTCTTATGTTTTCAAGAACTGGTGCATACCCAATGCCTGTAGGGCACTTTCAGTTTTCCTTCCAAATTAAGCAAAATTCTGTGGAGTCATTCACCGCTACAAGGTCTCTATATGATCTCTCCAATTAGGATCCATAGGATCTCTCGTTTTTCTATTGAAAACGTAGAGGCCACACCTTCCTCAGTGCTTATATACTGGTACCATCGATAAGTCTGTCCACTCCCTTCTTTCAGTAGATGCTCTCAGATATCATGGTGGAATTAAGCCATACGTGAACACTAAAGCTTTAACATACCCTATCCCTAGAGTTATTGAGCTGCTGCATCAATCAGTGTGTCCAACAAGATATGCAGTGGCGAGATGGCTCAATGGGCCCAACCACCTTGGTGAGAACTTGCTGGGACCCGAGGGATACTAATGCCTTGAGCTGGCTAGCAGGCGTGTGCTTGCTAAGGCAGCACATATACTAAAATTGGATCGATACAGAGAAGATTAGCATGGCCCCTGCGAAAGGATGACACGCAAATCCGTGAAGTGCTCCATATTTTTGCAGCTGAGATCAAGCCTGCTTCACAGGACTAGATGCATCCCCTCCTGACACTCTTTATTTTCGTTTGTGTTCTTTTGTTTTCAAGAACTGGTGCATACCCAATGTCTGTAGGGCACTTTCAGTTTTCCTTCCAAATTAAGCAAAATTCTGTGGAGTCATTCACCGCTACAAGGTCTCTATATGATCTCTCCAATTAGGATCCATAGGATCTCTCGTTTTTCTATTGAAAACGTAGAGGCCACACCTTCCTCAGTGCTTATATACTGATACCATCGATAAGTCTGCCCACACCCTTCTTTCGGTAGATGCTCTCAGAGATCATGGTGGAATTAAGCCATACGTGAACACTAAAGCATTAACATACCCTATCCCTAAAGTTATTGAGCTGCTGCATCAATCAGTGTGTCTAGCAAGGTATGCAGTGGCGAGATGGCTCGCTGGGCCCTACCACCTTGGTGAGAACTTGCTGGGACCCGAGGGATACTTATGCCTTGAGCTGGCTAGCAGGCTTTTGCTTGCTAAGGCAGCACATATACTAAAATTGGATCGATACAGAGAAGATTAGCATGGCCCCTTGGAGTCATTCACCGCTGCAAGGTCTCTTTATGATCTCTCCTACTAGGATCCATAGGATCTCTCGTTTTTCTATTGAAAACGTAGAGGCCACACCTTCCTCAGTGCTTATATACTGGTACCATCGATAAGTCTGTCCACTCCCTTCTTTCAGTAGATGCTCTCAGATATCATGGTGGAATTAAGCCATACGTGAACACTAAAGCTTTAACATACCCTATCCCTAGAGTTATTGAGCTGCTGCATCAATCAGTGTGTCCAACAAGATATGCAGTGGCGAGATGGCTCAATGGGCCCTACCACCTTGGTGAGAACTTGCTGGGACCCGAGGGATACTAATGCCTTGAGCTGGCTAGCAGGCTTTTGCTTGCTAAGGCAGCACATATACTAAAATTGGATCGATACAGAGAAGATTAGCATGGCCCCTGCGAAAGGATGACACGCAAATCCGTGAAGCGCTCCATATTTTTGCAGCTGAGATCAAGCCTGCTTCACAGGACTAGATGCATCCCCTCCTGACACTCTTTATTTTCGTTTGTGTTCTTTTGTTTTCAAGAACTGGTGCATACCCAATGTCTGTAGGGCACTTTCAGTTTTCCTTCCAAATTAAGCAAAATTCTGTGGAGTCATTCACCGCTACAAGGTCTCTATATGATCTCTCCAATTAGGATCCATAGGATCTCTCGTTTTTCTATTGAAAACGTAGAGGCCACACCTTCCTCAGTGCTTATATACTGATACCATCGATAAGTCTGCCCACACCCTTCTTTCGGTAGATGCTCTCAGAGATCATGGTGGAATTAAGCCATACGTGAACACTAAAGCATTAACATACCCTATCCCTAAAGTTTTTGAGCTGCTGCATCAATCAGTGTGTCTAGCAAGGTATGCAGTGGCGAGATGGCTCGCTGGGCCCTACCACCTTGGTGAGAACTTGCTGGGACCCGAGGGATACTTATGCCTTGAGCTGGCTGGCAGGCTTTTGCTTGCTAAGGCAGCACATATACTAAAATTGGATCGATACAGAGAAGATTAGCATGGCCCCTTGGAGTCATTCACCGCTGCAAGGTCTCTTTATGATCTCTCCTACTAGGATCCATAGGATCTCTCGTTTTTCTATTGAAAACGTAGAGGCCACACCTTCCTCAGTGCTTATATACTGGTACCATCGATAAGTCTGTCCACTCCCTTCTTTCAGTAGATGCTCTCAGATATCATGGTGGAATTAAGCCATACGTGAACACTAAAGCTTTAACATACCCTATCCCTAGAGTTATTGAGCTGCTGCATCAATCAGTGTGTCCAACAAGATATGCATTGGCGAGATGGCTCAATGGGCCCTACCACCTTGGTGAGAACTTGCTGGGACCCGAGGGATACTAATGCCTTGAGCTGGCTAGCAGGCTTTTGCTTGCTAAGGCAGCACATATACTAAAATTGGATCGATACAGAGAAGATTAGCATGGCCCCTGCGAAAGGATGACACGCAAATCCGTGAAGCGCTCCATATTTTTGCAGCTGAGATCAAGCCTGCTTCACAGGACTAGATGCATCCCCTCCTGACACTCTTTATTTTCGTTTGTGTTCTTTTGTTTTCAAGAACTGGTGCATACCCAATGTCTGTAGGGCACTTTCAGTTTTCCTTCCAAATTAAGCAAAATTCTGTGGAGTCATTCACCGCTACAAGGTCTCTATATGATCTCTCCAATTAGGATCCATAGGATATCTCGTTTTTCTATTGAAAACGTAGAGGCCACACCTTCCTCAGTGCTTATATACTGATACCATCGATAAGTCTGCCCACACCCTTCTTTCGGTAGATGCTCTCAGAGATCATGGTGGAATTAAGCCATACGTGAACACTAAAGCTTTAACATACCCTATCCCTAGAGTTATTGAGCTGCTGCATCAATCAGTGTGTCCAGCAAGGTATGCAGTGGCGAAATGGCTCGCTGGGCCCTACCACCTTGGTGAGAACTTGCTGGGACCCGAGGGATACTTATGCCTTGAGCTGGCAAGCAGGCTTTTGCTTGCTAAGGCAGCACATATACTATAATTGGATCGATGCAGAGAAGATTAGCATGGCCCCTTGGAGTCATTCACCGCTGCAAGGTCTCTGTATGATCTCTCCTACTAGGATTCATAGGATCTCTCGTTTTTCTATTGAAAACGTAGAGGCCACACCTTCCTCAGTGCTTATATACTGGTACCATCGATAAGTCTGTCCACTCCCTTCTTTCAGTAGATGCTCTCAGATATCATGGTGGAATTAAGCCATACGTGAACACTAAAGCTTTAACATACCCTATCCCTAAAGTTATTGAGCTGCTGCATCAATCAGTGTGCCCAACAAGGTATGCAGTGGCGAGATGGCTCAATGGGCCCTACCACCTTGGTGAGAACTTGCTGGGACCCGAGGGATACTTATGCCTTGAGCTGGCTAGCAGGCTTGTGCTTGCTAAGGCAGCACATATACTAAAATTGGATCGATACAGAGAAGATTAGCATGGCCCCTGCGAAAGGATGACACGCAAATCCGTGAAGCGCTCCATATTTTTGCAGCTGAGATCAAGCCTGCTTCACAGGACTAGATGCATCCCCTCCTGACACTCTTTATTTTCGTTTGTGTTCTTTTGTTTTCAAGAACTGGTGCATACCCAATGTCTGTAGGGCACTTTCAGTTTTCCTTCCAAATTAAGCAAAATTCTGTGGAGTCATTCACCACTACAAGGTCTCTATATGATCTCTCCAATTAGGATCCATAGGATCTCTCGTTTTTCTATTGAAAACGTAGAGGCCACACCTTCCTCAGTGCTTATATAATGATACCATCGATAAGTCTGCCCACACCCTTCTTTCGGTAGATGCTCTCAGAGATCATGGTGGAATTAAGCCATACGTGAACACTAAAGCATTAACATACCCTATCCCTAAAGTTATTGAGTTGCTGCATCAATCAGTGTGTCCAGCAAGGTATGCAGTGGCGAGATGGCTCGCTGGGCCCTACCACCTTGGTGAGAACTTGCTGGGACCCGAGGGATACTTATGCCTTGAGCTGGCAAGCAGGCTTTTGCTTGCTAAGGCAGCACATATACTATAATTGGATCGATGCAGAGAAGATTAGCATGGCCCCTTGGAGTCATTCACCGCTACAAGGTCTCTATATGATCTCTCCAATTAGGATCCATAGGATCTCTCGTTTTTCTATTGAAAACGTAGAGGCCACACCTTCCTCAGTGCTTATATACTGGTACCATCGATAAGTCTGTCCACTCCCTTCTTTCAGTAGATGCTCTCAGATATCATAGTGGAATTAAGCTATACGTGAACACTAAAGCTTTAACATACCCTATCCCTAGAGTTATTGAGCTGCTGCATCAATCAGTGTGTCCAACAAGGTATGTAGTGGCGAGATGGCTCAATGGGCCCTACCACCTTGGTGAGAACTTGCTGGGACCCGAGGGATACTTATGCCTTGAGCTGGCAAGCAGGCTTTTGCTTGCTAAGGCAGCACATATACTAAAATTGGATCGATGCAGAGAAGATTAGCATGGCCCCTGCGAAAGGATGACACGCAAATCCGTGAAGTGCTCCATATTTTTGCAGCTGAGATCAAGCCTGCTTCACAGGACTAGATGCATCCCCTCCTGACACTCTTTATTTTCGTTTGTGTTCTTTTGTTTTCAAGAACTGATGCATACCCAATGTCTGTAGGGCACTTTCAGTTTTCCTTCCAAATTAAGCAAAATTCTGTGGAGTCATTCACCGCTACAAGGTCTCTATATGATCTCTCCAATTAGGATCCATAGGATCTCTCGTTTTTCTATTGAAAACGTAGAGGCCACACCTTCCTCAGTGCTTATATAATGATACCATCGATAAGTCTGCCCACACCCTTCTTTCGGTAGATGCTCTCAGAGATCATGGTGGAATTAAGCCATACGTGAACACTAAAGCATTAACATACCCTATCCCTAAAGTTATTGAGCTGCTGCATCAATCAGTGTGTCCAGCAAGGTATGCAGTGGCGAGATGGCTCGCTGGGCCCTACCACCTTGGTGAGAACTTGCTGGGACCCGAGGGATACTTATGCCTTGAGCTGGCTAGCAGGCTTTTGCTTGCTAAGGCAGCACATATACTAAAATTGGATCGATACAGAGAAGATTAGCATGGCCCCTGCGAAAGGATGACACGCAAATCCGTGAAGCGTTCCATATTTTTGCAGCTGAGATCAAGCCTGCTTCACAGGACTAGATGCATCCCCTCCTGACACTCTTTATTTTCGTTTGTGTTCTTATGTTTTCAAGAACTGGTGCATACCCAATGTCTGTAGGGCACTTTCAGTTTTCCTTCCAAATTAAGCAAAATTCTGTGGAGTCATTCACCGCTGCAAGGTCTCTGTATGATTTCTCCTACTAGGATTCATAGGATCTCTCGTTTTTCTATTGAAAGCGTAGAGGCCACACCTTCCTCAGTGCTTATATACTGGTACCATCGATAAGTCTGTCCACTCCCTTCTTTCAGTAGATGCTCTCAGATATCATGGTGGAATTAAGCCATACGTGAACACTAAAGCTTTAACATACCCTATCCCTAAAGTTATTGAGCTGCTGCATCAATCAGTGTGTCCAACAAGGTATGCAGTGGCGAGATGGCTCAATGGGCCCTACCACCTTGGTGAGAACTTGCTGGGACCCGAGGGATACTTATGCCTTGAGCTGGCTAGCAGGCTTGTGCTTGCTAAGGCAGCACATATACTAAAATTGGATCGATACAGAGAAGATTAGCATGGCCCCTGCGAAAGGATGACACGCAAATCCGTGAAGCGCTCCATATTTTTGCAGCTGAGATCAAGCCTGCTTCACAGGACTAGATGCATCCCCTCCTGACACTATTTATTTTCGTTTGTGTTCTCATGTTTTCAAGAACTGGTGCATACCCAATGCCTGTAGGGCACTTTCAGTTTTCCTTCCAAATTAAGCAAAATTCTGTGGAGTCATTCACCGCTACAAGGTCTCTATATGATCTCTCCAATTAGGATCCATAGGATCTCTCGTTTTTCTATTGAAAACGTAGAGGCCACACCTTCCTCAGTGCTTATATACTGGTACCATCGATAAGTCTGTCCACTCCCTTCTTTCAGTAGATGCTCTCAGATATCATGGTGGAATTAAGCCATACGTGAACACTAAAGCTTTAACATACCCTATCCCTAGAGTTATTGAGCTGCTGCATCAATCAGTGTGTCCAACAAGATATGCAGTGGCGAGATGGCTCAATGGGCCCTACCACCTTGGTGAGAACTTGCTGGGACCCGAGGGATACTAATGCCTTGAGCTGGCTAGCAGGCGTGTGCTTGCTAAGGCAGCACATATACTAAAATTGGATCGATACAGAGAAGATTAGCATGGCCCCTGCGAAAGGATGACACGCAAATCCGTGAAGCGCTCCATATTTTTGCAGCTGAGATCAAGCCTGCTTCACAGGACTAGATGCATCCCCTCCTGACACTCTTTATTTTCGTTTGTGTTCTTATGTTTTCAAGAACTGGTGCATACCCAATGCCTGTAGGGCACTTTCAGTTTTCCTTCCAAATTAAGCAAAATTCTGTGGAGTCATTCACCGCTGCAAGGTCTCTGTATGATCTCTCCTACTAGGATTCATAGGATCTCTCGTTTTTCTATTGAAAGCGTAGAGGCCACACCTTCCTCAGTGCTTATATACTGGTACCATCGATAAGTCTGTCCACTCCCTTCTTTCAGTAGATGCTCTCAGATATCCTGGTGGAATTAAGCCATACGTGAACACTAAAGCTTTAACATACCCTATCCCTAGAGTTATTGAGCTGCTGCATCAATCAGTGTGCCCAACAAGGTATGCAGTGGCGAGATGGCTCAATGGGCCCTACCACCTTGGTGAGAACTTGCTGGGACCCGAGGGATACTTATGCCTTGAGCTGGCTAGCAGGCTTGTGCTTGCTAAGGCAGCACATATACTAAAATTGGATCGATACAGAGAAGATTAGCATGGCCCCTGCGAAAGGATGACACGCAAATCCGTGAAGCGCTCCATATTTTTGCAGCTGAGATCAAGCCTGCTTCACAGGACTAGATGCATCCCCTCCTGACACTCTTTATTTTCGTTTGTGTTCTTTTGTTTTCAAGAACTGGTGCATACCCAATGTCTGTAGGGCACTTTCAGTTTTCCTTCCAAATTAAGCAAAATTCTGTGGAGTCATTCACCACTACAAGGTCTCTATATGATCTCTCCAATTAGGATCCATAGGATCTATCGTTTTTCTATTGAAAACGTAGAGGCCACACCTTCCTCAGTGCTTATATAATGATACCATCGATAAGTCTGCCCACACCCTTCTTTCGGTAGATGCTCTCAGAGATCATGGTGGAATTAAGCCATACGTGAACACTAAAGCATTAACATACCCTATCCCTAAAGTTATTGAGTTGCTGCATTAATCAGTGTGTCCAGCAAGGTATGCAGTGGCGAGATGGCTCGCTGGGCCCTACCACCTTGGTGAGAACTTGCTGGGACCCGAGGGATACTTATGCCTTGAGCTGGCAAGCAGGCTTTTGCTTGCTAAGGCAGCACATATACTATAATTGGATCGATGCAGAGAAGATTAGCATGGCCCCTTGGAGTCATTCACCGCTACAAGGTCTCTATATGATCTCTCCAATTAGGATCCATAGGATCTCTCGTTTTTCTATTGAAAACGTAGAGGCCACACCTTCCTCAGTGCTTATATACTGGTACCATCGATAAGTCTGTCCACTCCCTTCTTTCAGTAGATGCTCTCAGATATCATAGTGGAATTAAGCTATACGTGAACACTAAAGCTTTAACATACCCTATCCCTAGAGTTATTGAGCTGCTGCATCAATCAGTGTGTCCAACAAGGTATGTAGTGGCGAGATGGCTCAATGGGCCCTACCACCTTGGTGAGAACTTGCTGGGACCCGAGGGATACTTATGCCTTGAGCTGGCAAGCAGGCTTTTGCTTGCTAAGGCAGCACATATACTAAAATTGGATCGATGCAGAGAAGATTAGCATGGCCCCTGCGAAAGGATGACACGCAAATCCGTGAAGTGCTCCATATTTTTGCAGCTGAGATCAAGCCTGCTTCACAGGACTAGATGCATCCCCTCCTGACACTCTTTATTTTCGTTTGTGTTCTTTTGTTTTCAAGAACTGATGCATACCCAATGTCTGTAGGGCACTTTCAGTTTTCCTTCCAAATTAAGCAAAATTCTGTGGAGTCATTCACCGCTACAAGGTCTCTATATGATCTCTCCAATTAGGATCCATAGGATCTCTCGTTTTTCTATTGAAAACGTAGAGGCCACACCTTCCTCAGTGCTTATATAATGATACCATCGATAAGTCTGCCCACACCCTTCTTTCGGTAGATGCTCTCAGAGATCATGGTGGAATTAAGCCATACGTGAACACTAAAGCATTAACATACCCTATCCCTAAAGTTATTGAGCTGCTGCATCAATCAGTGTGTCCAGCAAGGTATGCAGTGGCGAGATGGCTCGCTGGGCCCTACCACCTTGGTGAGAACTTGCTGGGACCCGAGGGATACTTATGCCTTGAGCTGGCTGGCAGGCTTTTGCTTGCTAAGGCAGCACATATACTAAAATTGGATCGATACAGAGAAGATTAGCATGGCCCCTGCGAAAGGATGACACGCAAATCCGTGAAGCGCTCCATATTTTTGCAGCTGAGATCAAGCCTGCTTCACAGGACTAGATGCATCCCCTCCTGACACTCTTTATTTTCGTTTGTGTTCTTATGTTTTCAAGAACTGGTGCATACCCAATGTCTGTAAGGCACTTTCAGTTTTCCTTCCAAATTAAGCAAAATTCTGTGGAGTCATTCACCGCTACAAGGTCTCTATATGATCTCTCCAATTAGGATCCATAGGATCTCTCGTTTTTCTATTGAAAACGTAGAGGCCACACCTTCCTCAGTGCTTATATACTGGTACCATCGATAAGTCTGTCCACTCCCTTCTTTCAGTAGATGCTCTCAGATATCATGGTGGAATTAAGCCATACGTGAACACTAAAGCATTAACATACCCTATCCCTAAAGTTATTGAGTTGCGGCATCAATCAGTGTGTCCAGCAAGGTATGCAGTGGCGAGATGGCTCGCTGGGCCCTACCACCTTGGTGAGAACTTGCTGGGACCCGAGGGATACTTATGCCTTGAGCTGGCAAACAGGCTTTTGCTTGCTAAGGCAGCACATATACTATAATTGGATCGATGCAGAGAAGATTAGCATGGCCCCTTGGAGTCATTCACCACTACAAGGTCTCTATATGATCTCTCCAATTAGGATCCATAGGATCTCTCGTTTTTCTATTGAAAACGTAGAGGCCACACCTTCCTCAGTGCTTATATACTGGTACCATCGATAAGTCTGTCCACTCCCTTCTTTCAGTAGATGCTCTCAGATATCATAGTGGAATTAAGCTATACGTGAACACTAAAGCTTTAACATACCCTATCCCTAGAGTTATTGAGCTGCTGCATCAATCAGTGTGTCCAACAAGGTATGTAGTGGCGAGATGGCTCAATGGGCCCTACCACCTTGGTGAGAACTTGCTGGGACCCGAGGGATACTTATGCCTTGAGCTGGCAAGCAGGCTTTTGCTTGCTAAGGCAGCACATATACTATAATTGGATCGATGCAGAGAAGATTAGCATGGCCCCTTGGAGTCATTCACCGCTGCAAGGTTTCTGTATGATCTCTCCTACTAGGATTCATAGGATCTCTCGTTTTTCTATTGAAAACGTAGAGGCCACACCTTCCTCAGTGCTTATATACTGGTACCATCGATAAGTCTGTCCACTCCCTTCTTTCAGTAGATGCTCTCAGATATCATAGTGGAATTAAGCTGTACGTGAACACTAAAGCTTTAACATACCCTATCCCTAGAGTTATTGAGCTGCTGCATCAATCAGTGTGTCCAACAAGGTATGTAGTGGCGAGATGGCTCAATGGGCCCTACCACCTTGGTGAGAACTTGCTGGGACCCGAGGGATACTTATGCCTTGAGCTGGCAAGCAGGCTTTTGCTTGCTAAGGCAGCACATATACTAAAATTGGATCGATGCAGAGAAGATTAGCATGGCCCCTGCGAAAGGATGACACGCAAATCCGTGAAGTGCTCCATATTTTTGCAGCTGAGATCAAGCCTGCTTCACAGGACTAGATGCATCCCCTCCTGACACTCTTTATTTTCGTTTGTGTTCTTTTGTTTTCAAGAACTGATGCATACCCAATGTCTGTAGGGCACTTTCAGTTTTCCTTCCAAATTAAGCAAAATTCTGTGGAGTCATTCACCGCTACAAGGTCTCTATATGATCTCTCCAATTAGGATCCATAGGATCTCTCGTTTTTCTATTGAAAACGTAGAGGCCACACCTTCCTCAGTGCTTATATAATGATACCATCGATAAGTCTGCCCACACCCTTCTTTCGGTAGATGCTCTCAGAGATCATGGTGGAATTAAGCCATACGTGAACACTAAAGCATTAACATACCCTATCCCTAAAGTTATTGAGCTGCTGCATCAATCAGTGTGTCCAGCAAGGTATGCAGTGGCGAGATGGCTCGCTGGGCCCTACCACCTTGGTGAGAACTTGCTGGGACCCGAGGGATACTTATGCCTTGAGCTGGCTAGCAGGCTTTTGCTTGCTAAGGCAGCACATATACTAAAATTGGATCGATACAGAGAAGATTAGCATGGCCCCTGCGAAAGGATGACACGCAAATCCGTGAAGCGCTCCATATTTTTGCAGCTGAGATCAAGCCTGCTTCACAGGACTAGATGCATCCCCTCCTGACACTCTTTATTTTCGTTTGTGTTCTTATGTTTTCAAGAACTGGTGCATACCCAATGTCTGTAGGGCACTTTCAGTTTTCCTTCCAAATTAAGCAAAATTCTGTGGAGTCATTCACCGCTGCAAGGTCTCTGTATGATTTCTCCTACTAGGATTCATAGGATCTCTCGTTTTTCTATTGAAAGCGTAGAGGCCACACCTTCCTCAGTGCTTATATACTGGTACCATCGATAAGTCTGTCCACTCCCTTCTTTCAGTAGATGCTCTCAGATATCATGGTGGAATTAAGCCATACGTGAACACTAAAGCTTTAACATACCCTATCCCTAAAGTTATTGAGCTGCTGCATCAATCAGTGTGTCCAACAAGGTATGCAGTGGCGAGATGGCTCAATGGGCCCTACCACCTTGGTGAGAACTTGCTGGGACCCGAGGGATACTTATGCCTTGAGCTGGCTAGCAGGCTTGTGCTTGCTAAGGCAGCACATATACTAAAATTGGATCGATACAGAGAAGATTAGCATGGCCCCTGCAAAAGGATGACACGCAAATCCGTGAAGCGCTCCATATTTTTGCAGCTGAGATCAAGCCTGCTTCACAGGACTAGATGCATCCCCTCCTGACACTATTTATTTTCGTTTGTGTTCTCATGTTTTCAAGAACTGGTGCATACCCAATGCCTGTAGGGCACTTTCAGTTTTCCTTCCAAATTAAGCAAAATTCTGTGGAGTCATTCACCGCTACAAGGTCTCTATATGATCTCTCCAATTAGGATCCATAGGATCTCTCGTTTTTCTATTGAAAACGTAGAGGCCACACCTTCCTCAGTGCTTATATACTGGTACCATCGATAAGTCTGTCCACTCCCTTCTTTCAGTAGATGCTCTCAGATATCATGGTGGAATTAAGCCATACGTGAACACTAAAGCTTTAACATACCCTATCCCTAGAGTTATTGAGCTGCTGCATCAATCAGTGTGTCCAACAAGATATGCAGTGGCGAGATGGCTCAATGGGCCCTACCACCTTGGTGAGAACTTGCTGGGACCCGAGGGATACTAATGCCTTGAGCTGGCTAGCAGGCGTGTGCTTGCTAAGGCAGCACATATACTAAAATTGGATTGATACAGAGAAGATTAGCATGGCCCCTGCGAAAGGATGACACGCAAATCCGTGAAGCGCTCCATATTTTTGCAGCTGAGATCAAGCCTGCTTCACAGGACTAGATGCATCCCCTCCTGACACTCTTTATTTTCGTTTGTGTTCTTATGTTTTCAAGAACTGGTGCATACCCAATGCCTGTAGGGCACTTTCAGTTTTCCTTCCAAATTAAGCAAAATTCTGTGGAGTCATTCACCGCTGCAAGGTCTCTGTATGATCTCTCCTACTAGGATTCATAGGATCTCTCGTTTTTCTATTGAAAGCGTAGAGGCCACACCTTCCTCAGTGCTTATATACTGGTACCATCGATAAGTCTGTCCACTCCCTTCTTTCAGTAGATGCTCTCAGATATCCTGGTGGAATTAAGCCATACGTGAACACTAAAGCTTTAACATACCCTATCCCTAGAGTTATTGAGCTGCTGCATCAATCAGTGTGCCCAACAAGGTATGCAGTGGCGAGATGGCTCAATGGGCCCTACCACCTTGGTGAGAACTTGCTGGGACCCGAGGGATACTTATGCCTTGAGCTGGCTAGCAGGCTTGTGCTTGCTAAGGCAGCACATATACTAAAATTGGATCGATACAGAGAAGATTAGCATGGCCCCTGCGAAAGGATGACACGCAAATCCGTGAAGCGCTCCATATTTTTGCAGCTGAGATCAAGCCTGCTTCACAGGACTAGATGCATCCCCTCCTGACACTCTTTATTTTCGTTTGTGTTCTTTTGTTTTCAAGAACTGGTGCATACCCAATGTCTGTAGGGCACTTTCAGTTTTCCTTCCAAATTAAGCAAAATTCTGTGGAGTCATTCACCACTACAAGGTCTCTATATGATCTCTCCAATTAGGATCCATAGGATCTCTCGTTTTTCTATTGAAAACGTAGAGGCCACACCTTCCTCAGTGCTTATATAATGATACCATCGATAAGTCTGCCCACACCCTTCTTTCGGTAGATGCTCTCAGAGATCATGGTGGAATTAAGCCATACGTGAACACTAAAGCATTAACATACCCTATCCCTAAAGTTATTGAGTTGCTGCATCAATCAGTGTGTCCAGCAAGGTATGCAGTGGCGAGATGGCTCGCTGGGCCCTACCACCTTGGTGAGAACTTGCTGGGACCCGAGGGATACTTATGCCTTGAGCTGGCAAGCAGGCTTTTGCTTGCTAAGGCAGCACATATACTATAATTGGATCGATGCAGAGAAGATTAGCATGGCCCCTTGGAGTCATTCACCGCTACAAGGTCTCTATATGATCTCTCCAATTAGGATCCATAGGATCTCTCGTTTTTCTATTGAAAACGTAGAGGCCACACCTTCCTCAGTGCTTATATACTGGTACCATCGATAAGTCTGTCCACTCCCTTCTTTCAGTAGATGCTCTCAGATATCATAGTGGAATTAAGCTATACGTGAACACTAAAGCTTTAACATACCCTATCCCTAGAGTTATTGAGCTGCTGCATCAATCAGTGTGTCCAACAAGGTATGTAGTGGCGAGATGGCTCAATGGGCCCTACCACCTTGGTGAGAACTTGCTGGGACCCGAGGGATACTTATGCCTTGAGCTGGCAAGCAGGCTTTTGCTTGCTAAGGCAGCACATATACTAAAATTGGATCGATGCAGAGAAGATTAGCATGGCCCCTGCGAAAGGATGACACGCAAATCCGTGAAGTGCTCCATATTTTTGCAGCTGAGATCAAGCCTGCTTCACAGGACTAGATGCATCCCCTCCTGACACTCTTTATTTTCGTTTGTGTTCTTTTGTTTTCAAGAACTGATGCATACCCAATGTCTGTAGGGCACTTTCAGTTTTCCTTCCAAATTAAGCAAAATTCTGTGGAGTCATTCACCGCTACAAGGTCTCTATATGATCTCTCCAATTAGGATCCATAGGATCTCTCGTTTTTCTATTGAAAACGTAGAGGCCACACCTTCCTCAGTGCTTATATAATGATACCATCGATAAGTCTGCCCACACCCTTCTTTCGGTAGATGCTCTCAGAGATCATGGTGGAATTAAGCCATACGTGAACACTAAAGCATTAACATACCCTATCCCTAAAGTTATTGAGCTGCTGCATCAATCAGTGTGTCCAGCAAGGTATGCAGTGGCGAGATGGCTCGCTGGGCCCTACCACCTTGGTGAGAACTTGCTGGGACCCGAGGGATACTTATGCCTTGAGCTGGCTGGCAGGCTTTTGCTTGCTAAGGCAGCACATATACTAAAATTGGATCGATACAGAGAAGATTAGCATGGCCCCTGCGAAAGGATGACACGCAAATCCGTGAAGCGCTCCATATTTTTGCAGCTGAGATCAAGCCTGCTTCACAGGACTAGATGCATCCCCTCCTGACACTCTTTATTTTCGTTTGTGTTCTTATGTTTTCAAGAACTGGTGCATACCCAATGTCTGTAAGGCACTTTCAGTTTTCCTTCCAAATTAAGCAAAATTCTGTGGAGTCATTCACCGCTACAAGGTCTCTATATGATCTCTCCAATTAGGATCCATAGGATCTCTCGTTTTTCTATTGAAAACGTAGAGGCCACACCTTCCTCAGTGCTTATATACTGGTACCATCGATAAGTCTGTCCACTCCCTTCTTTCAGTAGATGCTCTCAGATATCATGGTGGAATTAAGCCATACGTGAACACTAAAGCATTAACATACCCTATCCCTAAAGTTATTGAGTTGCGGCATCAATCAGTGTGTCCAGCAAGGTATGCAGTGGCGAGATGGCTCGCTGGGCCCTACCACCTTGGTGAGAACTTGCTGGGACCCGAGGGATACTTATGCCTTGAGCTGGCAAGCAGGCTTTTGCTTGCTAAGGCAGCACATATACTATAATTGGATCGATGCAGAGAAGATTAGCATGGCCCCTTGGAGTCATTCACCACTACAAGGTCTCTATATGATCTCTCCAATTAGGATCCATAGGATCTCTCGTTTTTCTATTGAAAACGTAGAGGCCACACCTTCCTCAGTGCTTATATACTGGTACCATCGATAAGTCTGTCCACTCCCTTCTTTCAGTAGATGCTCTCAGATATCATAGTGGAATTAAGCTATACGTGAACACTAAAGCTTTAACATACCCTATCCCTAGAGTTATTGAGCTGCTGCATCAATCAGTGTGTCCAACAAGGTATGTAGTGGCGAGATGGCTCAATGGGCCCTACCACCTTGGTGAGAACTTGCTGGGACCCGAGGGATACTTATGCCTTGAGCTGGCAAGCAGGCTTTTGCTTGCTAAGGCAGCACATATACTATAATTGGATCGATGCAGAGAAGATTAGCATGGCCCCTTGGAGTCATTCACCGCTGCAAGGTTTCTGTATGATCTCTCCTACTAGGATTCATAGGATCTCTCGTTTTTCTATTGAAAACGTAGAGGCCACACCTTCCTCAGTGCTTATATACTGGTATCATCGATAAGTCTGTCCACTCCCTTCTTTCAGTAGATGCTCTCAGATATCATGGTGGAATTAAGCCATACGTGAACACTAAAGCTTTAACATACCCTATCCCTAAAGTTATTGAGCTGCTGCATCAATCAGTGTGCCCAACAAGGTATGCAGTGGCGAGATGGCTCAATGGGCCCTACCACCTTGGTGAGAACTTGCTGGGACCCGAGGGATACTTATGCCTTGAGCTGGCTAGCAGGCTTGTGCTTGCTAAGGCAGCACATATACTAAAATTGGATCGATACAGAGAAGATTAGCATGGCCCCTGCGAAAGGATGACACGCAAATCCGTGAAGCGCTACATATTTTTGCAGCTGAGATCAAGCCTGCTTCACAGGACTAGATGCATCCCCTCCTGACACTCTTTATTTTCGTTTGTGTTCTTTTGTTTTCAAGAACTGGTGCATACCCAATGTCTGTAGGGCACTTTCAGTTTTCCTTCCAAATTAAGCAAAATTCTGTGGAGTCATTCACCGCTACAAGGTCTCTATATGATCTCTCCAATTAGGATCCATAGGATCTCTCGTTTTTCTATTGAAAACGTAGAGGCCACACCTTCCTCAGTGCTTATATACTGGTACCATCGATAAGTCTGTCCACTCCCTTCTTTCAGTAGATGCTCTCAGATATCATAGTGGAATTAAGCCATACGTGAACACTAAAGCTTTAACATACCCTATCCCTAGAGTTATTGAGCTGCTGCATCAATCAGTGTGTCCAACAAGATATGCAGTGGCGAGATGGCTCAATGGGCCCTACCACCTTGGTGAGAACTTGCTGGGACCCGAGGGATACTAATGCCTTGAGCTGGCTAGCAGGCGTGTGCTTGCTAAGGCAGCACATATACTAAAATTGGATCGATACAGAGAAGATTAGCATGGCCCCTGCGAAAGGATGACACGCAAATCCGTGAAGCGCTCCATATTTTTGCAGCTGAGATCAAGCCTGCTTCACAGGACTAGATGCATCCCCTCCTGACACTCTTTATTTTCGTTTGTGTTCTTATGTTTTCAAGAACTGGTGCATACCCAATGTCTGTAGGGCACTTTCAGTTTTCCTTCCAAATTAAGCAAAATTCTGTGGAGTCATTCACTGCTACAAGGTCTCTATATGATCTCTCCAATTAGGATCCATAGGATCTCTCGTTTTTCTATTGAAAACGTAGAGGCCACACCTTCCTCAGTGCTTATATACTGGGACCATCGATAAGTCTGTCCACTCCCTTCTTTCAGTAGATGCTCTCAGATATCATAGTGGAATTAAGCCATACGTGAACACTAAAGCTTTAACATACCCTATCCCTAGAGTTATTGAGCTGCTGCATCAATCAGTGTGTCCAACAAGGTATGCAGTGGCGAGATGGCTCAATGGGCCCTACCACCTTGGTGAGAACTTGCTGGGACCCGAGGGATACTTATGCCTTGAGCTGGCTAGCAGGCTTTTGCTTGCTAAGGCAGCACATATACTAAAATTGGATTGATACAGAGAAGATTAGCATGGCCCCTGCGAAAGGATGACACGCAAATCCGTGAAGCGCTCCATATTTTTGCAGCTGAGATCAAGCCTGCTTCACAGGACTAGATGCATCCCCTCCTGACACTCTTTATTTTCGTTTGTGTTCTTATGTTTTCAAGAACTGGTGCATACCCAATGTCTGTAGGGCACTTTCAGTTTTCCTTCCAAATTAAGCAAAATTCTGTGGAGTCATTCACCGCTGCAAGGTCTCTGTATGATTTCTCCTACTAGGATTCATAGGATCTCTCGTTTTTCTATTGAAAGCGTAGAGGCCACACCTTCCTCAGTGCTTATATACTGGTACCATCGATAAGTCTGTCCACTCCCTTCTTTCAGTAGATGCTCTCAGATATCATGGTGGAATTAAGCCATACGTGAACACTAAAGCTTTAACATACCCTATCCCTAAAGTTATTGAGCTGCTGCATCAATCAGTGTGTCCAACAAGGTATGCAGTGGCGAGATGGCTCAATGGGCCCTACCACCTTGGTGAGAACTTGCTGGGACCCGAGGGATACTTATGCCTTGAGCTGGCTAGCAGGCTTGTGCTTGCTAAGGCAGCACATATACTAAAATTGGATCGATACAGAGAAGATTAGCATGGCCCCTGCGAAAGGATGACACGCAAATCCGTGAAGCGCTCCATATTTTTGCAGCTGAGATCAAGCCTGCTTCACAGGACTAGATGCATCCCCTCCTGACACTATTTATTTTCGTTTGTGTTCTCATGTTTTCAAGAACTGGTGCATACCCAATGCCTGTAGGGCACTTTCAGTTTTCCTTCCAAATTAAGCAAAATTCTGTGGAGTCATTCACCGCTACAAGGTCTCTATATGATCTCTCCAATTAGGATCCATAGGATCTCTCGTTTTTCTATTGAAAACGTAGAGGCCACACCTTCCTCAGTGCTTATATACTGGTACCATCGATAAGTCTGTCCACTCCCTTCTTTCAGTAGATGCTCTCAGATATCATGGTGGAATTAAGCCATACGTGAACACTAAAGCTTTAACATACCCTATCCCTAGAGTTATTGAGCTGCTGCATCAATCAGTGTGTCCAACAAGATATGCAGTGGCGAGATGGCTCAATGGGCCCTACCACCTTGGTGAGAACTTGCTGGGACCCGAGGGATACTAATGCCTTGAGCTGGCTAGCAGGCGTGTGCTTGCTAAGGCAGCACATATACTAAAATTGGATCGATACAGAGAAGATTAGCATGGCCCCTGCGAAAGGATGACACGCAAATCCGTGAAGCGCTCCATATTTTTGCAGCTGAGATCAAGCCTGCTTCACAGGACTAGATGCATCCCCTCCTGACACTCTTTATTTTCGTTTGTGTTCTTATGTTTTCAAGAACTGGTGCATACCCAATGCCTGTAGGGCACTTTCAGTTTTCCGTCCAAATTAAGCAAAATTCTGTGGAGTCATTCACCGCTGCAAGGTCTCTGTATGATCTCTCCTACTAGGATTCATAGGATCTCTCGTTTTTCTATTGAAAGCGTAGAGGCCACACCTTCCTCAGTGCTTATATACTGGTACCATCGATAAGTCTGTCCACTCCCTTCTTTCAGTAGATGCTCTCAGATATCCTGGTGGAATTAAGCCATACGTGAACACTAAAGCTTTAACATACCCTATCCCTAGAGTTATTGAGCTGCTGCATCAATCAGTGTGCCCAACAAGGTATGCAGTGGCGAGATGGCTCAATGGGCCCTACCACCTTGGTGAGAACTTGCTGGGACCCGAGGGATACTTATGCCTTGAGCTGGCTAGCAGGCTTGTGCTTGCTAAGGCAGCACATATACTAAAATTGGATCGATACAGAGAAGATTAGCATGGCCCCTGCGAAAGGATGACACGCAAATCCGTGAAGCGCTCCATATTTTTGCAGCTGAGATCAAGCCTGCTTCACAGGACTAGATGCATCCCCTCCTGACACTCTTTATTTTCGTTTGTGTTCTTTTGTTTTCAAGAACTGGTGCATACCCAATGTCTGTAGGGCACTTTCAGTTTTCCTTCCAAATTAAGCAAAATTCTGTGGAGTCATTCACCACTACAAGGTCTCTATATGATCTCTCCAATTAGGATCCATAGGATCTCTCGTTTTTCTATTGAAAACGTAGAGGCCACACCTTCCTCAGTGCTTATATAATGATACCATCGATAAGTCTGCCCACACCCTTCTTTCGGTAGATGCTCTCAGAGATCATGGTGGAATTAAGCCATACGTGAACACTAAAGCATTAACATACCCTATCCCTAAAGTTATTGAGTTGCTGCATCAATCAGTGTGTCCAGCAAGGTATGCAGTGGCGAGATGGCTCGCTGGGCCCTACCACCTTGGTGAGAACTTGCTGGGACCCGAGGGATACTTATGCCTTGAGCTGGCAAGCAGGCTTTTGCTTGCTAAGGCAGCACATATACTATAATTGGATCGATGCAGAGAAGATTAGCATGGCCCCTTGGAGTCATTCACCGCTACAAGGTCTCTATATGATCTCTCCAATTAGGATCCATAGGATCTCTCGTTTTTCTATTGAAAACGTAGAGGCCACACCTTCCTCAGTGCTTATATACTGGTACCATCGATAAGTCTGTCCACTCCCTTCTTTCAGTAGATGCTCTCAGATATCATAGTGGAATTAAGCTATACGTGAACACTAAAGCTTTAACATACCCTATCCCTAGAGTTATTGAGCTGCTGCATCAATCAGTGTGTCCAACAAGGTATGTAGTGGCGAGATGGCTCAATGGGCCCTACCACCTTGGTGAGAACTTGCTGGGACCCGAGGGATACTTATGCCTTGAGCTGGCAAGCAGGCTTTTGCTTGCTAAGGCAGCACATATACTAAAATTGGATCGATGCAGAGAAGATTAGCATGGCCCCTGCGAAAGGATGACACGCAAATCCGTGAAGTGCTCCATATTTTTGCAGCTGAGATCAAGCCTGCTTCACAGGACTAGATGCATCCCCTCCTGACACTCTTTATTTTCGTTTGTGTTCTTTTGTTTTCAAGAACTGATGCATACCCAATGTCTGTAGGGCACTTTCAGTTTTCCTTCCAAATTAAGCAAAATTCTGTGGAGTCATTCACCGCTACAAGGTCTCTATATGATCTCTCCAATTAGGATCCATAGGATCTCTCGTTTTTCTATTGAAAACGTAGAGGCCACACCTTCCTCAGTGCTTATATAATGATACCATCGATAAGTCTGCCCACACCCTTCTTTCGGTAGATGCTCTCAGAGATCATGGTGGAATTAAGCCATACGTGAACACTAAAGCATTAACATACCCTATCCCTAAAGTTATTGAGCTGCTGCATCAATCAGTGTGTCCAGCAAGGTATGCAGTGGCGAGATGGCTCGCTGGGCCCTACCACCTTGGTGAGAACTTGCTGGGACCCGAGGGATACTTATGCCTTGAGCTGGCTAGCAGGCTTTTGCTTGCTAAGGCAGCACATATACTAAAATTGGATCGATACAGAGAAGATTAGCATGGCCCCTGCGAAAGGATGACACGCAAATCCGTGAAGCGCTCCATATTTTTGCAGCTGAGATCAAGCCTGCTTCACAGGACTAGATGCATCCCCTCCTGACACTCTTTATTTTCGTTTGTGTTCTTATGTTTTCAAGAACTGGTGCATACCCAATGTCTGTAAGGCACTTTCAGTTTTCCTTCCAAATTAAGCAAAATTCTGTGGAGTCATTCACCGCTACAAGGTCTCTATATGATCTCTCCAATTAGGATCCATAGGATCTCTCGTTTTTCTATTGAAAACGTAGAGGCCACACCTTCCTCAGTGCTTATATACTGGTACCATCGATAAGTCTGTCCACTCCCTTCTTTCAGTAGATGCTCTCAGATATCATGGTGGAATTAAGCCATACGTGAACACTAAAGCATTAACATACCCTATCCCTAAAGTTATTGAGTTGCGGCATCAATCAGTGTGTCCAGCAAGGTATGCAGTGGCGAGATGGCTCGCTGGGCCCTACCACCTTGGTGAGAACTTGCTGGGACCCGAGGGATACTTATGCCTTGAGCTGGCAAGCAGGCTTTTGCTTGCTAAGGCAGCACATATACTATAATTGGATCGATGCAGAGAAGATTAGCATGGCCCCTTGGAGTCATTCACCACTACAAGGTCTCTATATGATCTCTCCAATTAGGATCCATAGGATCTCTCGTTTTTCTATTGAAAACGTAGAGGCCACACCTTCCTCAGTGCTTATATACTGGTACCATCGATAAGTCTGTCCACTCCCTTCTTTCAGTAGATGCTCTCAGATATCATAGTGGAATTAAGCTATACGTGAACACTAAAGCTTTAACATACCCTATCCCTAGAGTTATTGAGCTGCTGCATCAATCAGTGTGTCCAACAAGGTATGTAGTGGCGAGATGGCTCAATGGGCCCTACCACCTTGGTGAGAACTTGCTGGGACCCGAGGGATACTTATGCCTTGAGCTGGCAAGCAGGCTTTTGCTTGCTAAGGCAGCACATATACTATAATTGGATCGATGCAGAGAAGATTAGCATGGCCCCTTGGAGTCATTCACCGCTGCAAGGTTTCTGTATGATCTCTCCTACTAGGATTCATAGGATCTCTCGTTTTTCTATTGAAAACGTAGAGGCCACACCTTCCTCAGTGCTTATATACTGGTATCATCGATAAGTCTGTCCACTCCCTTCTTTCAGTAGATGCTCTCAGATATCATGGTGGAATTAAGCCATACGTGAACACTAAAGCTTTAACATACCCTATCCCTAAAGTTATTGAGCTGCTGCATCAATCAGTGTGCCCAACAAGGTATGCAGTGGCGAGATGGCTCAATGGGCCCTACCACCTTGGTGAGAACTTGCTGGGACCCGAGGGATACTTATGCCTTGAGCTGGCTAGCAGGCTTGTGCTTGCTAAGGCAGCACATATACTAAAATTGGATCGATACAGAGAAGATTAGCATGGCCCCTGCGAAAGGATGACACGCAAATCCGTGAAGCGCTACATATTTTTGCAGCTGAGATCAAGCCTGCTTCACAGGACTAGATGCATCCCCTCCTGACACTCTTTATTTTCGTTTGTGTTCTTTTGTTTTCAAGAACTGGTGCATACCCAATGTCTGTAGGGCACTTTCAGTTTTCCTTCCAAATTAAGCAAAATTCTGTGGAGTCATTCACCGCTACAAGGTCTCTATATGATCTCTCCAATTAGGATCCATAGGATCTCTCGTTTTTCTATTGAAAACGTAGAGGCCACACCTTCCTCAGTGCTTATATACTGGTACCATCGATAAGTCTGTCCACTCCCTTCTTTCAGTAGATGCTCTCAGATATCATAGTGGAATTAAGCCATACGTGAACACTAAAGCTTTAACATACCCTATCCCTAGAGTTATTGAGCTGCTGCATCAATCAGTGTGTCCAACAAGATATGCAGTGGCGAGATGGCTCAATGGGCCCTACCACCTTGGTGAGAACTTGCTGGGACCCGAGGGATACTAATGCCTTGAGCTGGCTAGCAGGCGTGTGCTTGCTAAGGCAGCACATATACTAAAATTGGATCGATACAGAGAAGATTAGCATGGCCCCTGCGAAAGGATGACACGCAAATCCGTGAAGCGCTCCATATTTTTGCAGCTGAGATCAAGCCTGCTTCACAGGACTAGATGCATCCCCTCCTGACACTCTTTATTTTCGTTTGTGTTCTTATGTTTTCAAGAACTGGTGCATACCCAATGTCTGTAGGGCACTTTCAGTTTTCCTTCCAAATTAAGCAAAATTCTGTGGAGTCATTCACTGCTACAAGGTCTCTATATGATCTCTCCAATTAGGATCCATAGGATCTCTCGTTTTTCTATTGAAAACGTAGAGGCCACACCTTCCTCAGTGCTTATATACTGGGACCATCGATAAGTCTGTCCACTCCCTTCTTTCAGTAGATGCTCTCAGATATCATAGTGGAATTAAGCCATACGTGAACACTAAAGCTTTAACATACCCTATCCCTAGAGTTATTGAGCTGCTGCATCAATCAGTGTGTCCAACAAGGTATGCAGTGGCGAGATGGCTCAATGGGCCCTACCACCTTGGTGAGAACTTGCTGGGACCCGAGGGATACTTATGCCTTGAGCTGGCTAGCAGGCTTTTGCTTGCTAAGGCAGCACATATACTAAAATTGGATTGATACAGAGAAGATTAGCATGGCCCCTGCGAAAGGATGACACGCAAATCCGTGAAGCGCTCCATATTTTTGCAGCTGAGATCAAGCCTGCTTCACAGGACTAGATGCATCCCCTCCTGACACTCTTTATTTTCGTTTGTGTTCTTATGTTTTCAAGAACTGGTGCATACCCAATGTCTGTAGGGCACTTTCAGTTTTCCTTCCAAATTAAGCAAAATTCTGTGGAGTCATTCACCGCTGCAAGGTCTCTGTATGATTTCTCCTACTAGGATTCATAGGATCTCTCGTTTTTCTATTGAAAGCGTAGAGGCCACACCTTCCTCAGTGCTTATATACTGGTACCATCGATAAGTCTGTCCACTCCCTTCTTTCAGTAGATGCTCTCAGATATCATGGTGGAATTAAGCCATACGTGAACACTAAAGCTTTAACATACCCTATCCCTAAAGTTATTGAGCTGCTGCATCAATCAGTGTGTCCAACAAGGTATGCAGTGGCGAGATGGCTCAATGGGCCCTACCACCTTGGTGAGAACTTGCTGGGACCCGAGGGATACTTATGCCTTGAGCTGGCTAGCAGGCTTGTGCTTGCTAAGGCAGCACATATACTAAAATTGGATCGATACAGAGAAGATTAGCATGGCCCCTGCGAAAGGATGACACGCAAATCCGTGAAGCGCTCCATATTTTTGCAGCTGAGATCAAGCCTGCTTCACAGGACTAGATGCATCCCCTCCTGACACTATTTATTTTCGTTTGTGTTCTCATGTTTTCAAGAACTGGTGCATACCCAATGCCTGTAGGGCACTTTCAGTTTTCCTTCCAAATTAAGCAAAATTCTGTGGAGTCATTCACCGCTACAAGGTCTCTATATGATCTCTCCAATTAGGATCCATAGGATCTCTCGTTTTTCTATTGAAAACGTAGAGGCCACACCTTCCTCAGTGCTTATATACTGGTACCATCGATAAGTCTGTCCACTCCCTTCTTTCAGTAGATGCTCTCAGATATCATGGTGGAATTAAGCCATACGTGAACACTAAAGCTTTAACATACCCTATCCCTAGAGTTATTGAGCTGCTGCATCAATCAGTGTGTCCAACAAGATATGCAGTGGCGAGATGGCTCAATGGGCCCTACCACCTTGGTGAGAACTTGCTGGGACCCGAGGGATACTAATGCCTTGAGCTGGCTAGCAGGCGTGTGCTTGCTAAGGCAGCACATATACTAAAATTGGATCGATACAGAGAAGATTAGCATGGCCCCTGCGAAAGGATGACACGCAAATCCGTGAAGCGCTCCATATTTTTGCAGCTGAGATCAAGCCTGCTTCACAGGACTAGATGCATCCCCTCCTGACACTCTTTATTTTCGTTTGTGTTCTTATGTTTTCAAGAACTGGTGCATACCCAATGCCTGTAGGGCACTTTCAGTTTTCCGTCCAAATTAAGCAAAATTCTGTGGAGTCATTCACCGCTGCAAGGTCTCTGTATGATCTCTCCTACTAGGATTCATAGGATCTCTCGTTTTTCTATTGAAAGCGTAGAGGCCACACCTTCCTCAGTGCTTATATACTGGTACCATCGATAAGTCTGTCCACTCCCTTCTTTCAGTAGATGCTCTCAGATATCCTGGTGGAATTAAGCCATACGTGAACACTAAAGCTTTAACATACCCTATCCCTAGAGTTATTGAGCTGCTGCATCAATCAGTGTGCCCAACAAGGTATGCAGTGGCGAGATGGCTCAATGGGCCCTACCACCTTGGTGAGAACTTGCTGGGACCCGAGGGATACTTATGCCTTGAGCTGGCTAGCAGGCTTGTGCTTGCTAAGGCAGCACATATACTAAAATTGGATCGATACAGAGAAGATTAACATGGCCCCTGCGAAAGGATGACACGCAAATCCGTGAAGCGCTCCATATTTTTGCAGCTGAGATCAAGCCTGCTTCACAGGACTAGATGCATCCCCTCCTGACACTCTTTATTTTCGTTTGTGTTCTTTTGTTTTCAAGAACTGGTGCATACCCAATGTCTGTAGGGCACTTTCAGTTTTCCTTCCAAATTAAGCAAAATTCTGTGGAGTCATTCACCACTACAAGGTCTCTATATGATCTCTCCAATTAGGATCCATAGGATCTCTCGTTTTTCTATTGAAAACGTAGAGGCCACACCTTCCTCAGTGCTTATATAATGATACCATCGATAAGTCTGCCCACACCCTTCTTTCGGTAGATGCTCTCAGAGATCATGGTGGAATTAAGCCATACGTGAACACTAAAGCATTAACATACCCTATCCCTAAAGTTATTGAGTTGCTGCATCAATCAGTGTGTCCAGCAAGGTATGCAGTGGCGAGATGGCTCGCTGGGCCCTACCACCTTGGTGAGAACTTGCTGGGACCCGAGGGATACTTATGCCTTGAGCTGGCAAGCAGGCTTTTGCTTGCTAAGGCAGCACATATACTATAATTGGATCGATGCAGAGAAGATTAGCATGGCCCCTTGGAGTCATTCACCGCTACAAGGTCTCTATATGATCTCTCCAATTAGGATCCATAGGATCTCTCGTTTTTCTATTGAAAACGTAGAGGCCACACCTTCCTCAGTGCTTATATACTGGTACCATCGATAAGTCTGTCCACTCCCTTCTTTCAGTAGATGCTCTCAGATATCATGGTGGAATTAAGCCATACGTGAACACTAAAGCATTAACATACCCTATCCCTAAAGTTATTGAGTTGCGGCATCAATCAGTGTGTCCAGCAAGGTATGCAGTGGCGAGATGGCTCGCTGGGCCCTACCACCTTGGTGAGAACTTGCTGGGACCCGAGGGATACTTATGCCTTGAGCTGGCAAGCAGGCTTTTGCTTGCTAAGGCAGCACATATACTATAATTGGATCGATGCAGAGAAGATTAGCATGGCCCCTTGGAGTCATTCACCACTACAAGGTCTCTATATGATCTCTCCAATTAGGATCCATAGGATCTCTCGTTTTTCTATTGAAAACGTAGAGGCCACACCTTCCTCAGTGCTTATATACTGGTACCATCGATAAGTCTGTCCACTCCCTTCTTTCAGTAGATGCTCTCAGATATCATAGTGGAATTAAGCTATACGTGAACACTAAAGCTTTAACATACCCTATCCCTAGAGTTATTGAGCTGCTGCATCAATCAGTGTGTCCAACAAGGTATGTAGTGGCGAGATGGCTCAATGGGCCCTACCACCTTGGTGAGAACTTGCTGGGACCCGAGGGATACTTATGCCTTGAGCTGGCAAGCAGGCTTTTGCTTGCTAAGGCAGCACATATACTATAATTGGATCGATGCAGAGAAGATTAGCATGGCCCCTTGGAGTCATTCACCGCTGCAAGGTTTCTGTATGATCTCTCCTACTAGGATTCATAGGATCTCTCGTTTTTCTATTGAAAACGTAGAGGCCACACCTTCCTCAGTGCTTATATACTGGTATCATCGATAAGTCTGTCCACTCCCTTCTTTCAGTAGATGCTCTCAGATATCATGGTGGAATTAAGCCATACGTGAACACTAAAGCTTTAACATACCCTATCCCTAAAGTTATTGAGCTGCTGCATCAATCAGTGTGCCCAACAAGGTATGCAGTGGCGAGATGGCTCAATGGGCCCTACCACCTTGGTGAGAACTTGCTGGGACCCGAGGGATACTTATGCCTTGAGCTGGCTAGCAGGCTTGTGCTTGCTAAGGCAGCACATATACTAAAATTGGATCGATACAGAGAAGATTAGCATGGCCCCTGCGAAAGGATGACACGCAAATCCGTGAAGCGCTACATATTTTTGCAGCTGAGATCAAGCCTGCTTCACAGGACTAGATGCATCCCCTCCTGACACTCTTTATTTTCGTTTGTGTTCTTTTGTTTTCAAGAACTGGTGCATACCCAATGTCTGTAGGGCACTTTCAGTTTTCCTTCCAAATTAAGCAAAATTCTGTGGAGTCATTCACCGCTACAAGGTCTCTATATGATCTCTCCAATTAGGATCCATAGGATCTCTCGTTTTTCTATTGAAAACGTAGAGGCCACACCTTCCTCAGTGCTTATATACTGGTACCATCGATAAGTCTGTCCACTCCCTTCTTTCAGTAGATGCTCTCAGATATCATAGTGGAATTAAGCCATACGTGAACACTAAAGCTTTAACATACCCTATCCCTAGAGTTATTGAGCTGCTGCATCAATCAGTGTGTCCAACAAGATATGCAGTGGCGAGATGGCTCAATGGGCCCTACCACCTTGGTGAGAACTTGCTGGGACCCGAGGGATACTAATGCCTTGAGCTGGCTAGCAGGCGTGTGCTTGCTAAGGCAGCACATATACTAAAATTGGATCGATACAGAGAAGATTAGCATGGCCCCTGCGAAAGGATGACACGCAAATCCGTGAAGCGCTCCATATTTTTGCAGCTGAGATCAAGCCTGCTTCACAGGACTAGATGCATCCCCTCCTGACACTCTTTATTTTCGTTTGTGTTCTTATGTTTTCAAGAACTGGTGCATACCCAATGTCTGTAGGGCACTTTCAGTTTTCCTTCCAAATTAAGCAAAATTCTGTGGAGTCATTCACTGCTACAAGGTCTCTATATGATCTCTCCAATTAGGATCCATAGGATCTCTCGTTTTTCTATTGAAAACGTAGAGGCCACACCTTCCTCAGTGCTTATATACTGGGACCATCGATAAGTCTGTCCACTCCCTTCTTTCAGTAGATGCTCTCAGATATCATAGTGGAATTAAGCCATACGTGAACACTAAAGCTTTAACATACCCTATCCCTAGAGTTATTGAGCTGCTGCATCAATCAGTGTGTCCAACAAGGTATGCAGTGGCGAGATGGCTCAATGGGCCCTACCACCTTGGTGAGAACTTGCTGGGACCCGAGGGATACTTATGCCTTGAGCTGGCTAGCAGACTTGTGCTTGCTAAGGCAGCACATATACTAAAATTGGATCGATACAGAGAAGATTAGCATGGCCCCTGCGAAAGGATGACACGCAAATCCGTGAAGCGCTCCATATTTTTGCAGCTGAGATCAAGCCTGCTTCACAGGACTAGATGCATCCCCTCCTGACACTCTTTATTTTCGTTTGTGTTCTTTTGTTTTCAAGAACTGGTGCATACCCAATGTCTGTAGGGCACTTTCAGTTTTCCTTCCAAATTAAGCAAAATTCTGTGGAGTCATTCACCGCTACAAGGTCTCTATATGATCTCTCCAATTAGGATCCATAGGATCTCTCGTTTTTCTATTGAAAACGTAGAGGCCACACCTTCCTCAGTGCTTATATACTGATACCATCGATAAGTCTGCCCACACCCTTCTTTCGGTAGATGCTCTCAGAGATCATGGTGGAATTAAGCCATACGTGAACACTAAAGCATTAACATACCCTATCCCTAAAGTTATTGAGCTGCTGCATCAATCAGTGTGTCTAGCAAGGTATGCAGTGGCGAGATGGCTCGCTGGGCCCTACCACCTTGGTGAGAACTTGCTGGGACCCGAGGGATACTTATGCCTTGAGCTGGCTAGCAGGCTTTTGCTTGCTAAGGCAGCACATATACTAAAATTGGATCGATACAGAGAAGATTAGCATGGCCCCTTGGAGTCATTCACCGCTGCAAGGTCTCTTTATGATCTCTCCTACTAGGATCCATAGGATCTCTCGTTTTTCTATTGAAAACGTAGAGGCCACACCTTCCTCAGTGCTTATATACTGGTACCATCGATAAGTCTGTCCACTCCCTTCTTTCAGTAGATGCTCTCAGATATCATGGTGGAATTAAGCCATACGTGAACACTAAAGCTTTAACATACCCTATCCCTAGAGTTATTGAGCTGCTGCATCAATCAGTGTGTCCAACAAGATATGCAGTGGCGAGATGGCTCAATGGGCCCTACCACCTTGGTGAGAACTTGCTGGGACCCGAGGGATACTAATGCCTTGAGCTGGCTAGCAGGCTTTTGCTTGCTAAGGCAGCACATATACTAAAATTGGATCGATACAGAGAAGATTAGCATGGCCCCTGCGAAAGGATGACACGCAAATCCGTGAAGCGCTCCATATTTTTGCAGCTGAGATCAAGCCTGCTTCACAGGACTAGATGCATCCCCTCCTGACACTCTTTATTTTCGTTTGTGTTCTTTTGTTTTCAAGAACTGGTGCATACCCAATGTCTGTAGGGCACTTTCAGTTTTCCTTCCAAATTAAGCAAAATTCTGTGGAGTCATTCACCGCTACAAGGTCTCTATATGATCTCTCCAATTAGGATCCATAGGATATCTCGTTTTTCTATTGAAAACGTAGAGGCCACACCTTCCTCAGTGCTTATATACTGATACCATCGATAAGTCTGCCCACACCCTTCTTTCGGTAGATGCTCTCAGAGATCATGGTGGAATTAAGCCATACGTGAACACTAAAGCTTTAACATACCCTATCCCTAGAGTTATTGAGCTGCTGCATCAATCAGTGTGTCCAGCAAGGTATGCAGTGGCGAAATGGCTCGCTGGGCCCTACCACCTTGGTGAGAACTTGCTGGGACCCGAGGGATACTTATGCCTTGAGCTGGCAAGCAGGCTTTTGCTTGCTAAGGCAGCACATATACTATAATTGGATCGATGCAGAGAAGATTAGCATGGCCCCTTGGAGTCATTCACCGCTACAAGGTCTCTATATGATCTCTCCAATTAGGATCCATAGGATCTCTCGTTTTTCTATTGAAAACGTAGAGGCCACACCTTCCTCAGTGCTTATATACTGGTACCATCGATAAGTCTGTCCACTCCCTTCTTTCAGTAGATGCTCTCAGATATCATAGTGGAATTAAGCTATACGTGAACACTAAAGCTTTAACATACCCTATCCCTAGAGTTATTGAGCTGCTGCATCAATCAGTGTGTCCAACAAGGTATGTAGTGGCGAGATGGCTCAATGGGCCCTACCACCTTGGTGAGAACTTGCTGGGACCCGAGGGATACTTATGCCTTGAGCTGGCAAGCAGGCTTTTGCTTGCTAAGGCAGCACATATACTAAAATTGGATCGATACAGAGAAGATTAGCATGGCCCCTGCGAAAGGATGACACGCAAATCCGTGAAGCGCTACATATTTTTGCAGCTGAGATCAAGCCTGCTTCACAGGACTAGATGCATCCCCTCCTGACACTCTTTATTTTCGTTTGTGTTCTTTTGTTTTCAAGAACTGGTGCATACCCAATGTCTGTAGGGCACTTTCAGTTTTCCTTCCAAATTAAGCAAAATTCTGTGGAGTCATTCACTGCTACAAGGTCTCTATATGATCTCTCCAATTAGGATCCATAGGATCTCTCGTTTTTCTATTGAAAACGTAGAGGCCACACCTTCCTCAGTGCTTATATACTGGGACCATCGATAAGTCTGTCCACTCCCTTCTTTCAGTAGATGCTCTCAGATATCATAGTGGAATTAAGCCATACGTGAACACTAAAGCTTTAACATACCCTATCCCTAGAGTTATTGAGCTGCTGCATCAATCAGTGTGTCCAACAAGGTATGCAGTGGCGAGATGGCTCAATGGGCCCTACCACCTTGGTGAGAACTTGCTGGGACCCGAGGGATACTTATGCCTTGAGCTGGCTAGCAGGCTTGTGCTTGCTAAGGCAGCACATATACTAAAATTGGATCGATACAGAGAAGATTAGCATGGCCCCTGCGAAAGGATGACACGCAAATCCGTGAAGCGCTCCATATTTTTGCAGCTGAGATCAAGCCTGCTTCACAGGACTAGATGCATCCCCTCCTGACACTCTTTATTTTCGTTTGTGTTCTTTTGTTTTCAAGAACTGGTGCATACCCAATGTCTGTAGGGCACTTTCAGTTTTCCTTCCAAATTAAGCAAAATTCTGTGGAGTCATTCACCGCTACAAGGTCTCTATATGATCTCTCCAATTAGGATCCATAGGATCTCTCGTTTTTCTATTGAAAACGTAGAGGCCACACCTTCCTCAGTGCTTATATACTGATACCATCGATAAGTCTGCCCACACCCTTCTTTCGGTAGATGCTCTCAGAGATCATGGTGGAATTAAGCCATACGTGAACACTAAAGCATTAACATACCCTATCCCTAAAGTTATTGAGCTGCTGCATCAATCAGTGTGTCTAGCAAGGTATGCAGTGGCGAGATGGCTCGCTGGGCCCTACCACCTTGGTGAGAACTTGCTGGGACCCGAGGGATACTTATGCCTTGAGCTGGCTAGCAGGCTTTTGCTTGCTAAGGCAGCACATATACTAAAATTGGATCGATACAGAGAAGATTAGCATGGCCCCTTGGAGTCATTCACCGCTGCAAGGTCTCTTTATGATCTCTCCTACTAGGATCCATAGGATCTCTCGTTTTTCTATTGAAAACGTAGAGGCCACACCTTCCTCAGTGCTTATATACTGGTACCATCGATAAGTCTGTCCACTCCCTTCTTTCAGTAGATGCTCTCAGATATCATGGTGGAATTAAGCCATACGTGAACACTAAAGCTTTAACATACCCTATCCCTAGAGTTATTGAGCTGCTGCATCAATCAGTGTGTCCAACAAGATATGCAGTGGCGAGATGGCTCAATGGGCCCTACCACCTTGGTGAGAACTTGCTGGGACCCGAGGGATACTAATGCCTTGAGCTGGCTAGCAGGCTTTTGCTTGCTAAGGCAGCACATATACTAAAATTGGATCGATACAGAGAAGATTAGCATGGCCCCTGCGAAAGGATGACACGCAAATCCGTGAAGCGCTCCATATTTTTGCAGCTGAGATCAAGCCTGCTTCACAGGACTAGATGCATCCCCTCCTGACACTCTTTATTTTCGTTTGTGTTCTTTTGTTTTCAAGAACTGGTGCATACCCAATGTCTGTAGGGCACTTTCAGTTTTCCTTCCAAATTAAGCAAAATTCTGTGGAGTCATTCACCGCTACAAGGTCTCTATATGATCTCTCCAATTAGGATCCATAGGATATCTCGTTTTTCTATTGAAAACGTAGAGGCCACACCTTCCTCAGTGCTTATATACTGATACCATCGATAAGTCTGCCCACACCCTTCTTTCGGTAGATGCTCTCAGAGATCATGGTGGAATTAAGCCATACGTGAACACTAAAGCTTTAACATATCCTATCCCTAGAGTTATTGAGCTGCTGCATCAATCAGTGTGTCCAGCAAGGTATGCAGTGGCGAAATGGCTCGCTGGGCCCTACCACCTTGGTGAGAACTTGCTGGGACCCGAGGGATACTTATGCCTTGAGCTGGCAAGCAGGCTTTTGCTTGCTAAGGCAGCACATATACTATAATTGGATCGATGCAGAGAAGATTAGCATGGCCCCTTGGAGTCATTCACCGCTACAAGGTCTCTATATGATCTCTCCAATTAGGATCCATAGGATCTCTCGTTTTTCTATTGAAAACGTAGAGGCCACACCTTCCTCAGTGCTTATATACTGGTACCATCGATAAGTCTGTCCACTCCCTTCTTTCAGTAGATGCTCTCAGATATCATAGTGGAATTAAGCTATACGTGAACACTAAAGCTTTAACATACCCTATCCCTAGAGTTATTGAGCTGCTGCATCAATCAGTGTGTCCAACAAGGTATGTAGTGGCGAGATGGCTCAATGGGCCCTACCACCTTGGTGAGAACTTGCTGGGACCCGAGGGATACTTATGCCTTGAGCTGGCAAGCAGGCTTTTGCTTGCTAAGGCAGCACATATACTATAATTGGATCGATGCAGAGAAGATTAGCATGGCCCCTTGGAGTCATTCACCGCTGCAAGGTTTCTGTATGATCTCTCCTACTAGGATTCATAGGATCTCTCGTTTTTCTATTGAAAACGTAGAGGCCACACCTTCCTCAGTGCTTATATACTGGTACCATCGATAAGTCTGTCCACTCCCTTCTTTCAGTAGATGCTCTCAGATATCATGGTGGAATTAAGCCATACGTGAACACTAAAGCTTTAACATACCCTATCCCTAAAGTTATTGAGCTGCTGCATCAATCAGTGTGCCCAACAAGGTATGCAGTGGCGAGATGGCTCAATGGGCCCTACCACCTTGGTGAGAACTTGCTGGGACCCGAGGGATACTAATGCCTTGAGCTGGCAAGCAGGCGTGTGCTTGCTAAGGCAGCACATATACTAAAATTGGATCGATACAGAGAAGATTAGCATGGCCCCTGCGAAAGGATGACACGCAAATCCGTGAAGCGCTCCATCTTTTTGCAGCTGAGATCAAGCCTGCTTCACAGGACTAGATGCATCCCCTCCTGACACTCTTTATTTTCGTTTGTGTTCTTATGTTTTCAAGAACTGGTGCATACCCAATGTCTGTAGGGCACTTTCAGTTTTCCTTCCAAATTAAGCAAAATTCTGTGGAGTCATTCACTGCTACAAGGTCTCTATATGATCTCTCCAATTAGGATCCATAGGATCTCTCGTTTTTCTATTGAAAACGTAGAGGCCACACCTTCCTCAGTGCTTATATACTGGGACCATCGATAAGTCTGTCCACTCCCTTCTTTCAGTAGATGCTCTCAGATATCATAGTGGAATTAAGCCATACGTGAACACTAAAGCTTTAACATACCCTATCCCTAGAGTTATTGAGCTGCTGCATCAATCAGTGTGTCCAACAAGGTATGCAGTGGCGAGATGGCTCAATGGGCCCTACCACCTTGGTGAGAACTTGCTGGGACCCGAGGGATACTTATGCCTTGAGCTGGCTAGCAGACTTGTGCTTGCTAAGGCAGCACATATACTAAAATTGGATCGATACAGAGAAGATTAGCATGGCCCCTGCGAAAGGATGACACGCAAATCCGTGAAGCGCTCCATATTTTTGCAGCTGAGATCAAGCCTGCTTCACAGGACTAGATGCATCCCCTCCTGACACTCTTTATTTTCGTTTGTGTTCTTTTGTTTTCAAGAACTGGTGCATACCCAATGTCTGTAGGGCACTTTCAGTTTTCCTTCCAAATTAAGCAAAATTCTGTGGAGTCATTCACCGCTACAAGGTCTCTATATGATCTCTCCAATTAGGATCCATAGGATCTCTCGTTTTTCTATTGAAAACGTAGAGGCCACACCTTCCTCAGTGCTTATATACTGATACCATCGATAAGTCTGCCCACACCCTTCTTTCGGTAGATGCTCTCAGAGATCATGGTGGAATTAAGCCATACGTGAACACTAAAGCATTAACATACCCTATCTCTAAAGTTATTGAGCTGCTGCATCAATCAGTGTGTCTAGCAAAGTATGCAGTGGCGAGATGGCTCGCTGGGCCCTACCACCTTGGTGAGAACTTGCTGGGACCCGAGGGATACTTATGCCTTGAGCTGGCTAGCAGGCTTTTGCTTGCTAAGGCAGCACATATACTAAAATTGGATCGATACAGAGAAGATTAGCATGGCCCCTTGGAGTCATTCACCGCTGCAAGGTCTCTTTATGATCTCTCCTACTAGGATCCATAGGATCTCTCGTTTTTCTATTGAAAACGTAGAGGCCACACCTTCCTCAGTGCTTATATACTGGTACCATCGATAAGTCTGTCCACTCCCTTCTTTCAGTAGATGCTCTCAGATATCATGGTGGAATTAAGCCATACGTGAACACTAAAGCTTTAACATACCCTATCCCTAAAGTTATTGAGCTGCTGCATCAATCAGTGTGCCCAACAAGGTATGCAGTGGCGAGATGGCTCAATGGGCCCTACCACCTTGGTGAGAACTTGCTGGGACCCGAGGGATACTTATGCCTTGAGCTGGCTAGCAGGCTTGTGCTTGCTAAGGCAGCACATATACTAAAATTGGATCGATACAGAGAAGATTAGCATGGCCCCTGCGAAAGGATGACACGCAAATCCGTGAAGCGCTCCATATTTTTGCAGCTGAGATCAAGCCTGCTTCACAGGACTAGATGCATCCCCTCCTGACACTCTTTATTTTCGTTTGTGTTCTTTTGTTTTCAAGAACTGGTGCATACCCAATGTCTGTAGGGCACTTTCAGTTTTCCTTCCAAATTAAGCAAAATTCTGTGGAGTCATTCACCGCTACAAGGTCTCTATATGATCTCTCCAATTAGGATCCATAGGATCTCTCGTTTTTCTATTGAAAACGTAGAGGCCACACCTTCCTCAGTGCTTATATAATGATACCATCGATAAGTCTGCCCACACCCTTCTTTCGGTAGATGCTCTCAGAGATCATGGTGGAATTAAGCCATACGTGAACACTAAAGCATTAACATACCCTATCCCTAAAGTTATTGAGTTGCTGCATCAATCAGTGTGTCCAGCAAGGTATGCAGTGGCGAGATGGCTCGCTGGGCCCTACCACCTTGGTGAGAACTTGCTGGGACCCGAGGGATACTTATGCCTTGAGCTGGCAAGCAGGCTTTTGCTTGCTAAGGCAGCACATATACTATAATTGGATCGATGCAGAGAAGATTAGCATGGCCCCTTGGAGTCATTCACCGCTACAAGGTCTCTATATGATCTCTCCAATTAGGATCCATAGGATCTCTCGTTTTTCTATTGAAAACGTAGAGGCCACACCTTCCTCAGTGCTTATATACTGGTACCATCGATAAGTCTGTCCACTCCCTTCTTTCAGTAGATGCTCTCAGATATCATAGTGGAATTAAGCTATACGTGAACACTAAAGCTTTAACATACCCTATCCCTAGAGTTATTGAGCTGCTGCATCAATCAGTGTGTCCAACAAGGTATGTAGTGGCGAGATGGCTCAATGGGCCCTACCACCTTGGTGAGAACTTGCTGGGACCCGAGGGATACTTATGCCTTGAGCTGGCAAGCAGGCTTTTGCTTGCTAAGGCAGCACATATACTATAATTGGATCGATGCAGAGAAGATTAGCATGGCCCCTGCGAAAGGATGACACGCAAATCCGTGAAGCGCTCCATATTTTTGCAGCTGAGATCAAGCCTGCTTCACAGGACTAGATGCATCCCCTCCTGACACTCTTTATTTTCGTTTGTGTTCTTTTGTTTTCAAGAACTGGTGCATACCCAATGTCTGTAGGGCACTTTCAGTTTTCCTTCCAAATTAAGCAAAATTCTGTGGAGTCATTCACCGCTACAAGGTCTCTATATGATCTCTCCAATTAGGATCCATAGGATATCTCGTTTTTCTATTGAAAACGTAGAGGCCACACCTTCCTCAGTGCTTATATACTGATACCATCGATAAGTCTGCCCACACCCTTCTTTCGGTAGATGCTCTCAGAGATCATGGTGGAATTAAGCCATACGTGAACACTAAAGCTTTAACATACCCTATCCCTAGAGTTATTGAGCTGCTGCATCAATCAGTGTGTCCAGCAAGGTATGCAGTGGCGAAATGGCTCGCTGGGCCCTACCACCTTGGTGAGAACTTGCTGGGACCCGAGGGATACTTATGCCTTGAGCTGGCAAGCAGGCTTTTGCTTGCTAAGGCAGCAAATATACTATAATTGGATCGATGCAGAGAAGATTAGCATGGCCCCTGCGAAAGGATGACACGCAAATCCGTGAAGCGCTCCATATTTTTGCAGCTGAGATCAAGCCTGCTTCACAGGACTAGATGCATCCCCTCCTGACACTCTTTATTTTCGTTTGTGTTCTTTTGTTTTCAAGAACTGGTGCATACCCAATGTCTGTAGGGCACTTTCAGTTTTCCTTCCAAATTAAGCAAAATTCTGTGGAGTCATTCACCGCTACAAGGTCTCTATATGATCTCTCCAATTAGGATCCATAGGATATCTCGTTTTTCTATTGAAAACGTAGAGGCCACACCTTCCTCAGTGCTTATATACTGATACCATCGATAAGTCTGCCCACACCCTTCTTTCGGTAGATGCTCTCAGAGATCATGGTGGAATTAAGCCATACGTGAACACTAAAGCTTTAACATACCCTATCCCTAGAGTTATTGAGCTGCTGCATCAATCAGTGTGTCCAGCAAGGTATGCAGTGGCGAAATGGCTCGCTGGGCCCTACCACCTTGGTGAGAACTTGCTGGGACCCGAGGGATACTTATGCCTTGAGCTGGCAAGCAGGCTTTTGCTTGCTAAGGCAGCAAATATACTATAATTGGATCGATGCAGAGAAGATTAGCATGGCCCCTTGGAGTCATTCACCGCTGCAAGGTCTCTGTATGATCTCTCCTACTAGGATTCATAGGATCTCTCGTTTTTCTATTGAAAACGTAGAGGCCACACCTTCCTCAGTGCTTATATACTGGTACCATCGATAAGTCTGTCCACTCCCTTCTTTCAGTAGATGCTCTCAGATATCATGGTGGAATTAAGCCATACGTGAACACTAAAGCTTTAACATACCCTATCCCTAAAGTTATTGAGCTGCTGCATCAATCAGTGTGCCCAACAAGGTATGCAGTGGCGAGATGGCTCAATGGGCCCTACCACCTTGGTGAGAACTTGCTGGGACCCGAGGGATACTTATGCCTTGAGCTGGCAAGCAGGCTTTTGCTTGCTAAGGCAGCACATATACTATAATTGGATCGATACAGAGAAGATTAGCATGGCCCCTGCGAAAGGATGACACGCAAATCCGTGAAGCGCTCCATATTTTTGCAGCTGAGATCAAGCCTGCTTCACAGGACTAGATGCATCCCCTCCTGACACTCTTTATTTTCGTTTGTGTTCTTTTGTTTTCAAGAACTGGTGCATACCCAATGTCTGTAGGGCACTTTCAGTTTTCCTTCCAAATTAAGCAAAATTCTGTGGAGTCATTCACCGCTACAAGGTCTCTATATGATCTCTCCAATTAGGATCCATAGGATCTCTCGTTTTTCTATTGAAAACGTAGAGGCCACACCTTCCTCAGTGCTTATATACTGATACCATCGATAAGTCTGCCCACACCCTTCTTTCGGTAGATGCTCTCAGAGATCATGGTGGAATTAAGCCATACGTGAACACTAAAGCATTAACATACCCTATCCCTAAAGTTATTGAGCTGCTGCATCAATCAGTGTGTCTAGCAAAGTATGCAGTGGCGAGATGGCTCGCTGGGCCCTACCACCTTGGTGAGAACTTGCTGGGACCCGAGGGATACTTATGCCTTGAGCTGGCTAGCAGGCTTTTGCTTGCTAAGGCAGCACATATACTAAAATTGGATCGATACAGAGAAGATTAGCATGGCCCCTTGGAGTCATTCACCGCTGCAAGGTCTCTTTATGATCTCTCCTACTAGGATCCATAGGATCTCTCGTTTTTCTATTGAAAACGTAGAGGCCACACCTTCCTCAGTGCTTATATACTGGTACCATCGATAAGTCTGTCCACTCCCTTCTTTCAGTAGATGCTCTCAGATATCATGGTGGAATTAAGCCATACGTGAACACTAAAGCTTTAACATACCCTATCCCTAAAGTTATTGAGCTGCTGCATCAATCAGTGTGCCCAACAAGGTATGCAGTGGCGAGATGGCTCAATGGGCCCTACCACCTTGGTGAGAACTTGCTGGGACCCGAGGGATACTTATGCCTTGAGCTGGCTAGCAGGCTTGTGCTTGCTAAGGCAGCACATATACTAAAATTGGATCGATACAGAGAAGATTAGCATGGCCCCTGCGAAAGGATGACACGCAAATCCGTGAAGCGCTCCATATTTTTGCAGCTGAGATCAAGCCTGCTTCACAGGACTAGATGCATCCCCTCCTGACACTCTTTATTTTCGTTTGTGTTCTTTTGTTTTCAAGAACTGGTGCATACCCAATGTCTGTAGGGCACTTTCAGTTTTCCTTCCAAATTAAGCAAAATTCTGTGGAGTCATTCACCGCTACAAGGTCTCTATATGATCTCTCCAATTAGGATCCATAGGATCTCTCGTTTTTCTATTGAAAACGTAGAGGCCACACCTTCCTCAGTGCTTATATAATGATACCATCGATAAGTCTGCCCACACCCTTCTTTCGGTAGATGCTCTCAGAGATCATGGTGGAATTAAGCCATACGTGAACACTAAAGCATTAACATACCCTATCCCTAAAGTTATTGAGTTGCTGCATCAATCAGTGTGTCCAGCAAGGTATGCAGTGGCGAGATGGCTCGCTGGGCCCTACCACCTTGGTGAGAACTTGCTGGGACCCGAGGGATACTTATGCCTTGAGCTGGCAAGCAGGCTTTTGCTTGCTAAGGCAGCACATATACTATAATTGGATCGATGCAGAGAAGATTAGCATGGCCCCTTGGAGTCATTCACCGCTACAAGGTCTCTATATGATCTCTCCAATTAGGATCCATAGGATCTCTCGTTTTTCTATTGAAAACGTAGAGGCCACACCTTCCTCAGTGCTTATATACTGGTACCATCGATAAGTCTGTCCACTCCCTTCTTTCAGTAGATGCTCTCAGATATCATAGTGGAATTAAGCTATACGTGAACACTAAAGCTTTAACATACCCTATCCCTAGAGTTATTGAGCTGCTGCATCAATCAGTGTGTCCAACAAGGTATGTAGTGGCGAGATGGCTCAATGGGCCCTACCACCTTGGTGAGAACTTGCTGGGACCCGAGGGATACTTATGCCTTGAGCTGGCAAGCAGGCTTTTGCTTGCTAAGGCAGCACATATACTATAATTGGATCGATGCAGAGAAGATTAGCATGGCCCCTGCGAAAGGATGACACGCAAATCCGTGAAGCGCTCCATATTTTTGCAGCTGAGATCAAGCCTGCTTCACAGGACTAGATGCATCCCCTCCTGACACTCTTTATTTTCGTTTGTGTTCTTTTGTTTTCAAGAACTGGTGCATACCCAATGTCTGTAGGGCACTTTCAGTTTTCCTTCCAAATTAAGCAAAATTCTGTGGAGTCATTCACCGCTACAAGGTCTCTATATGATCTCTCCAATTAGGATCCATAGGATATCTCGTTTTTCTATTGAAAACGTAGAGGCCACACCTTCCTCAGTGCTTATATACTGATACCATCGATAAGTCTGCCCACACCCTTCTTTCGGTAGATGCTCTCAGAGATCATGGTGGAATTAAGCCATACGTGAACACTAAAGCTTTAACATACCCTATCCCTAGAGTTATTGAGCTGCTGCATCAATCAGTGTGTCCAGCAAGGTATGCAGTGGCGAAATGGCTCGCTGGGCCCTACCACCTTGGTGAGAACTTGCTGGGACCCGAGGGATACTTATGCCTTGAGCTGGCAAGCAGGCTTTTGCTTGCTAAGGCAGCAAATATACTATAATTGGATCGATGCAGAGAAGATTAGCATGGCCCCTGCGAAAGGATGACACGCAAATCCGTGAAGCGCTCCATATTTTTGCAGCTGAGATCAAGCCTGCTTCACAGGACTAGATGCATCCCCTCCTGACACTCTTTATTTTCGTTTGTGTTCTTTTGTTTTCAAGAACTGGTGCATACCCAATGTCTGTAGGGCACTTTCAGTTTTCCTTCCAAATTAAGCAAAATTCTGTGGAGTCATTCACCGCTACAAGGTCTCTATATGATCTCTCCAATTAGGATCCATAGGATATCTCGTTTTTCTATTGAAAACGTAGAGGCCACACCTTCCTCAGTGCTTATATACTGATACCATCGATAAGTCTGCCCACACCCTTCTTTCGGTAGATGCTCTCAGAGATCATGGTGGAATTAAGCCATACGTGAACACTAAAGCTTTAACATACCCTATCCCTAGAGTTATTGAGCTGCTGCATCAATCAGTGTGTCCAGCAAGGTATGCAGTGGCGAAATGGCTCGCTGGGCCCTACCACCTTGGTGAGAACTTGCTGGGACCCGAGGGATACTTATGCCTTGAGCTGGCAAGCAGGCTTTTGCTTGCTAAGGCAGCAAATATACTATAATTGGATCGATGCAGAGAAGATTAGCATGGCCCCTTGGAGTCATTCACCGCTGCAAGGTCTCTGTATGATCTCTCCTACTAGGATTCATAGGATCTCTCGTTTTTCTATTGAAAACGTAGAGGCCACACCTTCCTCAGTGCTTATATACTGGTACCATCGATAAGTCTGTCCACTCCCTTCTTTCAGTAGATGCTCTCAGATATCATGGTGGAATTAAGCCATACGTGAACACTAAAGCTTTAACATACCCTATCCCTAAAGTTATTGAGCTGCTGCATCAATCAGTGTGCCCAACAAGGTATGCAGTGGCGAGATGGCTCAATGGGCCCTACCACCTTGGTGAGAACTTGCTGGGACCCGAGGGATACTTATGCCTTGAGCTGGCAAGCAGGCTTTTGCTTGCTAAGGCAGCACATATACTATAATTGGATCGATACAGAGAAGATTAGCATGGCCCCTGCGAAAGGATGACACGCAAATCCGTGAAGCGCTCCATATTTTTGCAGCTGAGATCAAGCCTGCTTCACAGGACTAGATGCATCCCCTCCTGACACTCTTTATTTTCGTTTGTGTTCTTTTGTTTTCAAGAACTGGTGCATACCCAATGTCTGTAGGGCACTTTCAGTTTTCCTTCCAAATTAAGCAAAATTCTGTGGAGTCATTCACCGCTACAAGGTCTCTATATGATCTCTCCAATTAGGATCCATAGGATATCTCGTTTTTCTATTGAAAACGTAGAGGCCACACCTTCCTCAGTGCTTATATACTGATACCATCGATAAGTCTGCCCACACCCTTCTTTCGGTAGATGCTCTCAGAGATCATGGTGGAATTAAGCCATACGTGAACACTAAAGCTTTAACATACCCTATCCCTAGAGTTATTGAGCTGCTGCATCAATCAGTGTGTCCAGCAAGGTATGCAGTGGCGAAATGGCTCGCTGGGCCCTACCACCTTGGTGAGAACTTGCTGGGACCCGAGGGATACTTATGCCTTGAGCTGGCAAGCAGGCTTTTGCTTGCTAAGGCAGCAAATATACTATAATTGGATCGATGCAGAGAAGATTAGCATGGCCCCTTGGAGTCATTCACCGCTGCAAGGTCTCTGTATGATCTCTCCTACTAGGATTCATAGGATCTCTCGTTTTTCTATTGAAAACGTAGAGGCCACACCTTCCTCAGTGCTTATATACTGGTACCATCGATAAGTCTGTCCACTCCCTTCTTTCAGTAGATGCTCTCAGATATCATGGTGGAATTAAGCCATACGTGAACACTAAAGCTTTAACATACCCTATCCCTAAAGTTATTGAGCTGCTGCATCAATCAGTGTGCCCAACAAGGTATGCAGTGGCGAGATGGCTCAATGGGCCCTACCACCTTGGTGAGAACTTGCTGGGACCCGAGGGATACTTATGCCTTGAGCTGGCTAGCAGGCTTGTGCTTGCTAAGGCAGCACATATACTAAAATTGGATCGATACAGAGAAGATTAGCATGGCCCCTGCGAAAGGATGACACGCAAATCCGTGAAGCGCTACATATTTTTGCAGCTGAGATCAAGCCTGCTTCACAGGACTAGATGCATCCCCTCCTGACACTCTTTATTTTCGTTTGTGTTCTTTTGTTTTCAAGAACTGGTGCATACCCAATGTCTGTAGGGCACTTTCAGTTTTCCTTCCAAATTAAGCAAAATTCTGTGGAGTCATTCACCGCTACAAGGTCTCTATATGATCTCTCCAATTAGGATCCATAGGATCTCTCGTTTTTCTATTGAAAACGTAGAGGCCACACCTTCCTCAGTGCTTATATACTGGTACCATCGATAAGTCTGTCCACTCCCTTCTTTCAGTAGATGCTCTCAGATATCATAGTGGAATTAAGCCATACGTGAACACTAAAGCTTTAACATACCCTATCCCTAGAGTTATTGAGCTGCTGCATCAATCAGTGTGTCCAACAAGGTATGCAGTGGCGAGATGGCTCAATGGGCCCTACCACCTTGGTGAGAACTTGCTGGGACCCGAGGGATACTTATGCCTTGAGCTGGCTAGCAGGCTTGTGCTTGCTAAGGCAGCACATATACTAAAATTGGATCGATGCAGAGAAGATTAGCATGGCCCCTGCGAAAGGATGACACGCAAATCCGTGAAGTGCTCCATATTTTTGCAGCTGAGATCAAGCCTGCTTCACAGGACTAGATGCATCCCCTCCTGACACTCTTTATTTTCGTTTGTGTTCTTATGTTTTCAAGAACTGGTGCATACCCAATGTCTGTAAGGCACTTTCAGTTTTCCTTCCAAATTAAGCAAAATTCTGTGGAGTCATTCACCGCTACAAGGTCTCTATATGATCTCTCCAATTAGGATCCATAGGATCTCTCGTTTTTCTATTGAAAACGTAGAGGCCACACCTTCCTCAGTGCTTATATACTGGTACCATCGATAAGTCTGTCCACTCCCTTCTTTCAGTAGATGCTCTCAGATATCATGGTGGAATTAAGCCATACGTGAACACTAAAGCTTTAACATACACTATCCCTAGAGTTATTGAGCTGCTGCATCAATCAGTGTGTCCAACAAGGTATGCAGTGGCGAGATGGCTCGCTGGGCCCTACCACCTTGGTGAGAACTTGCTGGGACCCGAGGGATACTTATGCCTTGAGCTGGCTAGCAGGCTTGTGCTTGCTAAGGCAGCACATATACTAAAATTGGATCGATACAGAGAAGATTAGCATGGCCCCTGCGAAAGGATGACACGCAAATCCGTGAAGCGCTCCATATTTTTGCAGCTGAGATCAAGCCTGCTTCACAGGACTAGATGCATCCCCTCCTGACACTCTTTATTTTCGTTTGTGTTCTTTTGTTTTCAAGAACTGGTGCATACCCAATGTCTGTAGGGCACTTTCAGTTTTCCTTCCAAATTAAGCAAAATTCTGTGGAGTCATTCACCGCTACAAGGTCTCTATATGATCTCTCTAATTAGGATCCATAGGATCTCTCGTTTTTCTATTGAAAACGTAGAGGCCACACCTTCCTCAGTGCTTATATACTGATACCATCGATAAGTCTGCCCACACCCTTCTTTCGGTAGATGCTCTCAGAGATCATGGTGGAATTAAGCCATACGTGAACACTAAAGCATTAACATACCCTATCCCTAAAGTTATTGAGCTGCTGCATCAATCAGTGTGTCCAGCAAGGTATGCAGTGGCGAGATGGCTCGCTGGGCCCTACCACCTTGGTGAGAACTTGCTGGGACCCGAGGGATACTTATGCCTTGAGCTGGCTAGCAGGCTTTTGCTTGCTAAGGCAGCACATATACTAAAATTGGATCGATACAGAGAAGATTAGCATGGCCCCTGCGAAAGCATGACACGCAAATCCGTGAAGCGCTCCATATTTTTGCAGCTGAGATCAAGCCTGCTTCACAGGACTAGATGCATCCCCTCCTGACACTCTTTATTTTCGTTTGTGTTCTTATGTTTTCAATAACTGGTGCATACCCAATGTCTGTAAGGCACTTTCAGTTTTCCTTCCAAATTAAGCAAAATTCTGTGGAGTCATTCACCGCTACAAGGTCTCTATATGACCTCTCCAATTAGGATCCATAGGATCTCTCGTTTTTCTATTGAAAACGTAGAGGCCACACCTTCCTCAGTGCTTATATACTGGTACCATCGATAAGTCTGTCCACTCCCTTCTTTCAGTAGATGCTCTCAGATATCATGGTGGAATTAAGCCATACGTGAACACTAAAGCTTTAACATACACTATCCCTAGAGTTATTGAGCTGCTGCATCAATCAGTGTGTCCAACAAGGTATGCAGTGGCGAGATGGCTCAATGGGCCCTACCACCTTGGTGAGAACTTGCTGGGACCCGAGGGATACTAATGCCTTGAGCTGGCTGGCAGGCTTGTGCTTGCTAAGGCAGCACATATACTAAAATTGGATCGATACAGAGAAGATTAGCATGGCCCCTGCGAAAGGATGACACGCAAATCCGTGAAGCGCTCCATATTTTTGCAGCTGAGATCAAGCCTGCTTCACAGGACTAGATGCATCCCCTCCTGACACTCTTTATTTTCGTTTGTGTTCTTTTGTTTTCAAGAACTGGTGCATACCCAATGTCTGTAGGGCACTTTCAGTTTTCCTTCCAAATTAAGCAAAATTCTGTGGAGTCATTCACCGCTACAAGGTCTCTATATGATCTCTCCAATTAGGATCCATAGGATCTCTCGTTTTTCTATTGAAAACGTAGAGGCCACACCTTCCTCAGTGCTTATATACTGATACCATCGATAAGTCTGCCCACACCCTTCTTTCGGTAGATGCTCTCAGAGATCATGGTGGAATTAAGCCATACGTGAACACTAAAGCATTAACATACCCTATCCCTAAAGTTATTGAGCTGCTGCATCAATCAGTGTGTCCAGCAAGGTATGCAGTGGCGAGATGGCTCGCTGGGCCCTACCACCTTGGTGAGAACTTGCTGGGACCCGAGGGATACTTATGCCTTGAGCTGGCAAGCAGGCTTTTGCTTGCTAAGGCAGCACATATACTAAAATTGGATCGATGCAGAGAAGATTAGCATGGCCCCTTGGAGTCATTCACCGCTGCAAGGTCTCTGTATGATCTCTCCTACTAGGATTCATAGGATCTCTCGTTTTTCTATTGAAAACGTAGAGGCCACACCTTCCTCAGTGCTTATATACTGGTACCATCGATAAGTCTGTCCACTCCCTTCTTTCAGTAGATGCTCTCAGATATCATGGTGGAATTAAGCCATACGTGAACACTAAAGCTTTAACATACCCTATCCCTAAAGTTATTGAGCTGCTGCATCAATCAGTGTGTCCAACAAGGTATGCAGTGGCGAGATGGCTCAATGGGCCCTACCACCTTGGTGAGAACTTGCTGGGACCCGAGGGATACTTATGCCTTGAGCTGGCTAGCAGGCTTGTGCTTGCTAAGGCAGCACATATACTAAAATTGGATCGATACAGAGAAGATTAGCATGGCCCCTGCGAAAGGATGACACGCAAATCTGTGAAGCGCTCCATATTTTTGCAGCTGAGATCAAGCCTGCTTCACAGGACTAGATGCATCCCCTCCTGACACTCTTTATTTTCGTTTGTGTTCTTTTTTTTCAAGAACTGGTGCATACCCAATGTCTATAGGGCACTTTCAGTTTTCCTTCCAAATTGAGCAAAATTCTGTGGAGTCATTCACCGCTATAAGGTCTCTATATGATCTCTCCAATTAGGATCCATAGGATCTCTCGTTTTTCTATTGAAAACGTAGAGGCCACACCTTCCTCAGTGCTTATATACTGGTACCATCGATAAGTCTGTCCACTCCCTTCTTTCAGTAGATGCTCTCAGATATCATGGTGGAATTAAGCCATACGTGAACACTAAAGCTTTAACATACCCTATCCCTAGAGTTATTGAGCTGCTGCATCAATCAGTGTGTCCAACAAGATATGCAGTGGCGAGATGGCTCAATGGGCCCTACCACCTTGGTGAGAACTTGCTGGGACCCGAGGGATACTAATGCCTTGAGCTGGCTAGCAGGCGTGTGCTTGCTAAGGCAGCACATATACTAAAATTGGATCGATACAGAGAAGATTAGCATGGCCCCTGCGAAAGGATGACACGCAAATCCGTGAAGCGCTCCATAATTTTGCAGCTGAGATCAAGCCTGCTTAACAGGACTAGATGCATCCCCTCCTGACACTCTTTATTTTCGTTTGTGTTCTTATGTTTTCAAGAACTGGTGCATACCCAATGTCTGTAGGGCACTTTCAGTTTTCCTTCCAAATTAAGCAAGATTCTGTGGAGTCATTCACCGCTACAAGGTCTCTATATGATCTCTCCAATTAGGATCCATAGGATCTCTCGTTTTTCTATTGAAAACGTAGAGGCCACACCTTCCTCAGTGCTTATATACTGGTACCATCGATAAGTCTGTCCACTCCCTTCTTTCAGTAGATGCTCTCAGATATCATAGTGGAATTAAGCCATACGTGAACACTAAAGCTTTAACATACCCTATCCCTAGAGTTATTGAGCTGCTGCATCAATCAGTGTGTCCAACAAGGTATGCAGTGGCGAGATGGCTCAATGGGCCCTACCACCTTGGTGAGAACTTGCTGGGACCCGAGGGATACTTATGCCTTGAGCTGGCTAGCAGGCTTGTGCTTGCTAAGGCAGCACATATACTAAAATTGGATCGATACAGAGAAGATTAGCATGGCCCCTGCGAAAGGATGACACGCAAATCCGTGAAGCGCTCCATATTTTTGCAGCTGATATCAAGCCTGCTTCACAGGACTAGATGCATCCCCTCCTGACACTCTTTATTTTCGTTTGTGTTCTTTTGTTTTCAAGAACTGGTGCATACCCAATGTCTGTAGGGCACTTTCAGTTTTCCTTCCAAATTAAGCAAAATTCTGTGGAGTCATTCACCGCTACAAGGTCTCTATATGATCTCTCCAATTAGGATCCATAGGATCTCTCGTTTTTCTATTGAAAACGTAGAGGCCACACCTTCCTCAGTGCTTATATAATGATACCATCGATAAGTCTGCCCACACCCTTCTTTCGGTAGATGCTCTCAGAGATCATGGTGGAATTAAGCCATACGTGAACACTAAAGCATTAACATACCCTATCCCTAAAGTTATTGAGCTGCTGCATCAATCAGTGTGTCCAGCAAGGTATGCAGTGGCGAGATGGCTCGCTGGGCCCTACCACCTTGGTGAGAACTTGCTGGGACCCGAGGGATACTTATGCCTTGAGCTGGCTGGCAGGCTTTTGCTTGCTAAGGCAGCACATATACTAAAATTGGATCGATACAGAGAAGATTAGCATGGCCCCTGCGAAAGGATGACACGCAAATTCGTGAAGCGCTCCATATTTTTGCAGCTGAGATCAAGCCTGCTTCACAGGACTAGATGCATCCCCTCCTGACACTCTTTATTTTCGTTTGTGTTCTTATGTTTTCAAGAACTGGTGCATACCCAATGTCTATAGGGCACTTTCAGTTTTCCTTCCAAATTGAGCAAAATTCTGTGGAGTCATTCACCGCTATAAGGTCTCTATATGATCTCTCCAATTAGGATCCATAGGATCTCTCGTTTTTCTATTGAAAACGTAGAGGCCACACCTTCCTCAGTGCTTATATACTGGTACTATCGATAAGTCTGTCCACTCCCTTCTTTCAGTAGATGCTCTCAGATATCATGGTGGAATTAAGCCATACGTGAACACTAAAGCTTTAACATACACTATCCCTAGAGTTATTGAGCTGCTGCATCAATCAGTGTGTCCAACAAGGTATGCAGTGGCGAGATGGCTCAATGGGCCCTACCACCTTGGTGAGAACTTGCTGGGACCCGAGGGATACTTATGCCTTGAGCTGGCTAGCAGGCTTGTGCTTGCTAAGGCAGCACATATACTAAAATTGGATCGATACAGAGAAGATTAGCATGGCCCCTGCGAAAGGATGACACGCAAATCTGTGAAGCGCTCCATATTTTTGCAGCTGAGATCAAGCCTGCTTCACAGGACTAGATGCATCCCCTCCTGACACTCTTTATTTTCGTTTGTGTTCTTTTTTTTCAAGAACTGGTGCATACCCAATGTCTATAGGGCACTTTCAGTTTTCCTTCCAAATTGAGCAAAATTCTGTGGAGTCATTCACCGCTATAAGGTCTCTATATGATCTCTCCAATTAGGATCCATAGGATCTCTCGTTTTTCTATTGAAAACGTAGAGGCCACACCTTCCTCAGTGCTTATATACTGGTACCATCGATAAGTCTGTCCACTCCCTTCTTTCAGTAGATGCTCTCAGATATCATGGTGGAATTAAGCCATACGTGAACACTAAAGCTTTAACATACACTATCCCTAGAGTTATTGAGCTGCTGCATCAATCAGTGTGTCCAACAAGGTATGCAGTGGCGAGATGGCTCAATGGGCCCTACCACCTTGGTGAGAACTTGCTGGGACCCGAGGGATACTTATGCCTTGAGCTGGCTAGCAGGCTTGTGCTTGCTAAGGCAGCACATATACTAAAATTGGATCGATACAGAGAAGATTAGCATGGCCCCTGCGAAAGGATGACACGCAAATCTGTGAAGCGCTCCATATTTTTGCAGCTGAGATCAAGCCTGCTTCACAGGACTAGATGCATCCCCTCCTGACACTCTTTATTTTCGTTTGTGTTCTTTTGTTTTCAAGAACTGGTGCATACCCAATGTCTGTAGGGCACTTTCAGTTTTCCTTCCAAATTAAGCAAAATTCTGTGGAGTCATTCACCGCTACAAGGTCTCTATATGATCTCTCCAATTAGGATCCATAGGATCTCTCGTTTTTCTATTGAAAACGTAGAGGCCACACCTTCCTCAGTGCTTATATACTGATACCATCGATAAGTCTGCCCACACCCTTCTTTCGGTAGATGCTCTCAGAGATCATGGTGGAATTAAGCCATACGTGAACACTAAAGCATTAACATACCCTATCCCTAAAGTTATTGAGCTGCTGCATCAATCAGTGTGTCCAGCAAGGTATGCAGTGGCGAGATGGCTCGCTGGGCCCTACCACCTTGGTGAGAACTTGCTGGGACCCGAGGGATACTTATGCCTTGAGCTGGCAAGCAGGCTTTTGCTTGCTAAGGCAGCACATATACTAAAATTGGATCGATGCAGAGAAGATTAGCATGGCCCCTTGGAGTCATTCACCGCTGCAAGGTCTCTGTATGATCTCTCCTACTAGGATTCATAGGATCTCTCGTTTTTCTATTGAAAACGTAGAGGCCACACCTTCCTCAGTGCTTATATACTGGTACCATCGATAAGTCTGTCCACTCCCTTCTTTCAGTAGATGCTCTCAGATATCATGGTGGAATTAAGCCATACGTGAACACTAAAGCTTTAACATACCCTATCCCTAAAGTTATTGAGCTGCTGCATCAATCAGTGTGTCCAACAAGATATGCAGTGGCGAGATGGCTCAATGGGCCCTACCACCTTGGTGAGAACTTGCTGGGACCCGAGGGATACTAATGCCTTGAGCTGGCTAGCAGGCGTGTGTTTGCTTAGGCAGCACATATACTAAAATTGGATCGATACAGAGAAGATTAGCATGGCCCCTGCGAAAGGATGACACGCAAATCCGTGAAGCGCTCCATAATTTTGCAGCTGAGATCAAGCCTGCTTCACAGGACTAGATGCATCCCCTCCTGACACTCTTTATTTTCGTTTGTGTTCTTATGTTTTCAAGAACTGGTGCATACCCAATGTCTGTAGGGCACTTTCAGTTTTCCTTCCAAATTAAGCAAAATTCTGTGGAGTCATTCACCGCTACAAGGTCTCTATATGATCTCTCCAATTAGGATCCATAGGATATCTCGTTTTTCTATTGAAAACGTAGAGGCCACACCTTCCTCAGTGCTTATATACTGATACCATCGATAAGTCTGCCCACACCCTTCTTTCGGTAGATGCTCTCAGAGATCATGGTGGAATTAAGCCATACGTGAACACTAAAGCTTTAACATACCCTATCCCTAGAGTTATTGAGCTGCTGCATCAATCAGTGTGTCCAACAAGGTATGCAGTGGCGAGATGGCTCAATGGGCCCTACCACCTTGGTGAGAACTTGCTGAGACCCGAGGGATACTTATGCCTTGAGCTGACTAGCAGGCTTTTGCTTGCTAAGGCAGCACATATACTAAAATTGGATCGATACAGAGAAGATTAGCATGGCCCCTGCGAAAGGATGACACGCAAATCCGTGAAGCGCTCCATATTTTTGCAGCTGATATCAAGCCTGCTTCACAGGACTAGATGCATCCCCTCCTGACACTCTTTATTTTCGTTTGTGTTCTTTTGTTTTCAAGAACTGGTGCATACCCAATGTCTGTAGGGCACTTTCAGTTTTCCTTCCAAATTAAGCAAAATTCTGTGGAGTCATTCACCGCTACAAGGTCTCTATATGATCTCTCCAATTAGGATCCATAGGATCTCTCGTTTTTCTATTGAAAACGTAGAGGCCACACCTTCCTCAGTGCTTATATAATGATACCATCGATAAGTCTGCCCACACCCTTCTTTCGGTAGATGCTCTCAGAGATCATGGTGGAATTAAGCCATACGTGAACACTAAAGCATTAACATACCCTATCCCTAAAGTTATTGAGCTGCTGCATCAATCAGTGTGTCCAGCAAGGTATGCAGTGGCGATATGGCTCGCTGGGCCCTACCACCTTGGTGAGAACTTGCTGGGACCCGAGGGATACTTATGCCTTGAGCTGGCTAGCAGGCTTTTGCTTGCTAAGGCAGCACATATACTAAAATTGGATCGATACAGAGAAGATTAGCATGGCCCCTGCGAAAGGATGACACGCAAATTCGTGAAGCGCTCCATATTTTTGCAGCTGAGATCAAGCCTGCTTCACAGGACTAGATGCATCCCCTCCTGACACTCTTTATTTTCGTTTGTGTTCTTATGTTTTCAAGAACTGGTGCATACCCAATGTCTATAGGGCACTTTCAGTTTTCCTTCCAAATTGAGCAAAATTCTGTGGAGTCATTCACCGCTATAAGGTCTCTATATGATCTCTCCAATTAGGATCCATAGGATCTCTCGTTTTTCTATTGAAAACGTAGAGGCCACACCTTCCTCAGTGCTTATATACTGGTACTATCGATAAGTCTGTCCACTCCCTTCTTTCAGTAGATGCTCTCAGATATCATGGTGGAATTAAGCCATACGTGAACACTAAAGCTTTAACATACACTATCCCTAGAGTTATTGAGCTGCTGCATCAATCAGTGTGTCCAACAAGGTATGCAGTGGCGAGATGGCTCAATGGGCCCTACCACCTTGGTGAGAACTTGCTGGGACCCGAGGGATACTTATGCCTTGAGCTGGCTAGCAGGCTTGTGCTTGCTAAGGCAGCACATATACTAAAATTGGATCGATACAGAGAAGATTAGCATGGCCCCTGCGAAAGGATGACACGCAAATCCGTGAAGCGCTCCATATTTTTGCAGCTGAGATCAAGCCTGCTTCACAGGACTAGATGCATCCCCTCCTGACACTCTTTATTTTCGTTTGTGTTCTTTTGTTTTCAAGAACTGGTGCATACCCAATGTCTGTAGGGCACTTTCAGTTTTCCTTCCAAATTAAGCAAAATTCTGTGGAGTCATTCACCGCTACAAGGTCTCTATATGATCTCTCCAATTAGGATCCATAGGATCTCTCGTTTTTCTATTGAAAACGTAGAGGCCACACCTTCCTCAGTGCTTATATACTGATACCATCGATAAGTCTGCCCACACCCTTCTTTCGGTAGATGCTCTCAGAGATCATGGTGGAATTAAGCCATACGTGAACACTAAAGCATTAACATACCCTATCCCTAAAGTTATTGAGCTGCTGCATCAATCAGTGTGTCCAGCAAGGTATGCAGTGGCGAGATGACTCGCTGGGCCCTACCACCTTGGTGAGAACTTGCTGGGACCCGAGGGATACTTATGCCTTGAGCTGGCTAGCAGGCTTTTGCTTGCTAAGGCAGCACATATACTAAAATTGGATCGATACAGAGAAGATTAGCATGGCCCCTGCGAAAGGATGACACGCAAATTCGTGAAGCGCTCCATATTTTTGCAGCTGAGATCAAGCCTGCTTCACAGGACTAGATGCATCCCCTCCTGACACTCTTTATTTTCGTTTGTGTTCTTATGTTTTCAAGAACTGGTGCATACCCAATGTCTATAGGGCACTTTCAGTTTTCCTTCCAAATTGAGCAAAATTCTGTGGAGTCATTCACCGCTATAAGGTCTCTATATGATCTCTCCAATTAGGATCCATAGGATCTCTCGTTTTTCTATTGAAAACGTAGAGGCCACACCTTCCTCAGTGCTTATATACTGGTACTATCGATAAGTCTGTCCACTCCCTTCTTTCAGTAGATGCTCTCAGATATCATGGTGGAATTAAGCCATACGTGAACACTAAAGCTTTAACATACACTATCCCTAGAGTTATTGAGCTGCTGCATCAATCAGTGTGTCCAACAAGGTATGCAGTGGCGAGATGGCTCAATGGGCCCTACCACCTTGGTGAGAACTTGCTGGGACCCGAGGGATACTTATGCCTTGAGCTGGCTAGCAGGCTTGTGCTTGCTAAGGCAGCACATATACTAAAATTGGATCGATACAGAGAAGATTAGCATGGCCCCTGCGAAAGGATGACACGCAAATCCGTGAAGCGCTCCATATTTTTGCAGCTGAGATCAAGCCTGCTTCACAGGACTAGATGCATCCCCTCCTGACACTCTTTATTTTCGTTTGTGTTCTTTTGTTTTCAAGAACTGGTGCATACCCAATGTCTGTAGGGCACTTTCAGTTTTCCTTCCAAATTAAGCAAAATTCTGTGGAGTCATTCACCGCTACAAGGTCTCTATATGATCTCTCCAATTAGGATCCATAGGATCTCTCGTTTTTCTATTGAAAACGTAGAGGCCACACCTTCCTCAGTGCTTATATACTGATACCATCGATAAGTCTGCCCACACCCTTCTTTCGGTAGATGCTCTCAGAGATCATGGTGGAATTAAGCCATACGTGAACACTAAAGCATTAACATACCCTATCCCTAAAGTTATTGAGCTGCTGCATCAATCAGTGTGTCCAGCAAGGTATGCAGTGGCGAGATGGCTCGCTGGGCCCTACCACCTTGGTGAGAACTTGCTGGGACCCGAGGGATACTTATGCCTTGAGCTGGCAAGCAGGCTTTTGCTTGCTAAGGCAGCACATATACTAAAATTGGATCGATGCAGAGAAGATTAGCATGGCCCCTTGGAGTCATTCACCGCTGCAAGGTCTCTGTATGATCTCTCCTACTAGGATTCATAGGATCTCTCGTTTTTCTATTGAAAACGTAGAGGCCACACCTTCCTCAGTGCTTATATACTGGTACCATCGATAAGTCTGTCCACTCCCTTCTTTCAGTAGATGCTCTCAGATATCATGGTGGAATTAAGCCATACGTGAACACTAAAGCTTTAACATACCCTATCCCTAAAGTTATTGAGCTGCTGCATCAATCAGTGTGTCCAACAAGATATGCAGTGGCGAGATGGCTCAATGGGCCCTACCACCTTGGTGAGAACTTGCTGGGACCCGAGGGATACTAATGCCTTGAGCTGGCTAGCAGGCGCGTGCTTGCTTAGGCAGCACATATACTAAAATTGGATCGATACAGAGAAGATTAGCATGGCCCCTGCGAAAGGATGACACGCAAATCCGTGAAGCGCTCCATAATTTTGCAGCTGAGATCAAGCCTGCTTCACAGGACTAGATGCATCCCCTCCTGACACTCTTTATTTTCGTTTGTGTTCTTATGTTTTCAAGAACTGGTGCATACCCAATGTCTGTAGGGCACTTTCAGTTTTCCTTCCAAATTAAGCAAGATTCTGTGGAGTCATTCACCGCTACAAGGTCTCTATATGATCTCTCCAATTAGGATCCATAGGATCTCTCGTTTTTCTATTGAAAACGTAGAGGCCACACCTTCCTCAGTGCTTATATACTGGTACCATCGATAAGTCTGTCCACTCCCTTCTTTCAGTAGATGCTCTCAGATATCATAGTGGAATTAAGCCATACGTGAACACTAAAGCTTTAACATACCCTATCCCTAGAGTTATTGAGCTGCTGCATCAATCAGTGTGTCCAACAAGGTATGCAGTGGCGAGATGGCTCAATGGGCCCTACCACCTTGGTGAGAACTTGCTGGGACCCGAGGGATACTTATGCCTTGAGCTGGCTAGCAGGCTTGTGCTTGCTAAGGCAGCACATATACTAAAATTGGATCGATGCAGAGAAGATTAGCATGGCCCCTGCGAAAGGATGACACGCAAATCCGTGAAGTGCTCCATATTTTTGCAGCTGAGATCAAGCCTGCTTCACAGGACTAGATGCATCCCCTCCTGACACTCTTTATTTTCGTTTGTGTTCTTTTGTTTTCAAGAACTGGTGCATACCCAATGTCTGTAGGGCACTTTCAGTTTTCCTTCCAAATTAAGCAAAATTCTGTGGAGTCATTCACCGCTACAAGGTCTCTATATGATCTCTCCAATTAGGATCCATAGGATATCTCGTTTTTCTATTGAAAACGTAGAGGCCACACCTTCCTCAGTGCTTATATACTGATACCATCGATAAGTCTGCCCACACCCTTCTTTCGGTAGATGCTCTCAGAGATCATGGTGGAATTAAGCCATACGTGAACACTAAAGCTTTAACATACCCTATCCCTAGAGTTATTGAGCTGCTGCATCAATCAGTGTGTCCAACAAGGTATGCAGTGGCGAGATGGCTCAATGGGCCCTACCACCTTGGTGAGAACTTGCTGAGACCCGAGGGATACTTATGCCTTGAGCTGACTAGCAGGCTTTTGCTTGCTAAGGCAGCACATATACTAAAATTGGATCGATACAGAGAAGATTAGCATGGCCCCTGCGAAAGGATGACACGCAAATCCGTGAAGCGCTCCATATTTTTGCAGCTGAGATCAAGCCTGCTTCACAGGACTAGATGCATCCCCTCCTGACACTCTTTATTTTCGTTTGTGTTCTTTTGTTTTCAAGAACTGGTGCATACCCAATGTCTGTAGGGCACTTTCAGTTTTCCTTCCAAATTAAGCAAAATTCTGTGGAGTCATTCACCGCTACAAGGTCTCTATATGATCTCTCCAATTAGGATCCATAGGATCTCTCGTTTTTCTATTGAAAACGTAGAGGCCACACCTTCCTCAGTGCTTATATACTGATACCATCGATAAGTCTGCCCACACCCTTCTTTCGGTAGATGCTCTCAGAGATCATGGTGGAATTAAGCCATACGTGAACACTAAAGCATTAACATACCCTATCCCTAAAGTTATTGAGCTGCTGCATCAATCAGTGTGTCCAGCAAGGTATGCAGTGGCGAGATGGCTCGCTGGGCCCTACCACCTTGGTGAGAACTTGCTGGGACCCGAGGGATACTTATGCCTTGAGCTGGCAAGCAGGCTTTTGCTTGCTAAGGCAGCACATATACTAAAATTGGATCGATGTAGAGAAGATTAGCATGGCCCCTTGGAGTCATTCACCGCTGCAAGGTCTCTGTATGATCTCTCCTACTAGGATTCATAGGATCTCTCGTTTTTCTATTGAAAACGTAGAGGCCACACCTTCCTCAGTGCTTATATACTGGTACCATCGATAAGTCTGTCCACTCCCTTCTTTCAGTAGATGCTCTCAGATATCATGGTGGAATTAAGCCATACGTGAACACTAAAGCTTTAACATACCCTATCCCTAAAGTTATTGAGCTGCTGCATCAATCAGTGTGTCCAACAAGATATGCAGTGGCGAGATGGCTCAATGGGCCCTACCACCTTGGTGAGAACTTGCTGGGACCCGAGGGATACTAATGCCTTGAGCTGGCTAGCAGGCGTGTGCTTGCTTAGGCAGCACATATACTAAAATTGGATCGATACAGAGAAGATTAGCATGGCCCCTGCGAAAGGATGACACGCAAATCCGTGAAGCGCTCCATAATTTTGCAGCTGAGATCAAGCCTGCTTCACAGGACTAGATGCATCCCCTCCTGACACTCTTTATTTTCGTTTGTGTTCTTATGTTTTCAAGAACTGGTGCATACCCAATGTCTGTAGGGCACTTTCAGTTTTCCTTCCAAATTAAGCAAAATTCTGTGGAGTCATTCACCGCTACAAGGTCTCTATATGATCTCTCCAATTAGGATCCATAGGATCTCTCGTTTTTCTATTGAAAACGTAGAGGCCACACCTTCCTCAGTGCTTATATACTGATACCATCGATAAGTCTGCCCACACCCTTCTTTCGGTAGATGCTCTCAGAGATCATGGTGGAATTAAGCCATACGTGAACACTAAAGCATTAACATACCCTATCCCTAAAGTTATTGAGCTGCTGCATCAATCAGTGTGTCCAGCAAGGTATGCAGTGGCGAGATGGCTCGCTGGGCCCTACCACCTTGGTGAGAACTTGCTGGGACCCGAGGGATACTTATGCCTTGAGCTGGCAAGCAGGCTTTTGCTTGCTAAGGCAGCACATATACTAAAATTGGATCGATGCAGAGAAGATTAGCATGGCCCCTTGGAGTCATTCACCGCTGCAAGGTCTCTGTATGATCTCTCCTACTAGGATTCATAGGATCTCTCGTTTTTCTATTGAAAACGTAGAGGCCACACCTTCCTCAGTGCTTATATACTGGTACCATCGATAAGTCTGTCCACTCCCTTCTTTCAGTAGATGCTCTCAGATATCATGGTGGAATTAAGCCATACGTGAACACTAAAGCTTTAACATACCCTATCCCTAAAGTTATTGAGCTGCTGCATCAATCAGTGTGTCCAACAAGATATGCAGTGGCGAGATGGCTCAATGGGCCCTACCACCTTGGTGAGAACTTGCTGGGACCCGAGGGATACTAATGCCTTGAGCTGGCTAGCAGGCGTGTGCTTGCTTAGGCAGCACATATACTAAAATTGGATCGATACAGAGAAGATTAGCATGGCCCCTGCGAAAGGATGACACGCAAATCCGTGAAGCGCTCCATAATTTTGCAGCTGAGATCAAGCCTGCTTCACAGGACTAGATGCATCCCCTCCTGACACTCTTTATTTTCGTTTGTGTTCTTATGTTTTCAAGAACTGGTGCATACCCAATGTCTGTAGGGCACTTTCAGTTTTCCTTCCAAATTAAGCAAAATTCTGTGGAGTCATTCACCGCTACAAGGTCTCTATATGATCTCTCCAATTAGGATCCATAGGATATCTCGTTTTTCTATTGAAAACGTAGAGGCCACACCTTCCTCAGTGCTTATATACTGATACCATCGATAAGTCTGCCCACACCCTTCTTTCGGTAGATGCTCTCAGAGATCATGGTGGAATTAAGCCATACGTGAACACTAAAGCTTTAACATACCCTATCCCTAGAGTTATTGAGCTGCTGCATCAATCAGTGTGTCCAACAAGGTATGCAGTGGCGAGATGGCTCAATGGGCCCTACCACCTTGGTGAGAACTTGCTGAGACCCGAGGGATACTTATGCCTTGAGCTGACTAGCAGGCTTTTGCTTGCTAAGGCAGCACATATACTAAAATTGGATCGATACAGAGAAGATTAGCATGGCCCCTGCGAAAGGATGACACGCAAATCCGTGAAGCGCTCCATATTTTTGCAGCTGATATCAAGCCTGCTTCACAGGACTAGATGCATCCCCTCCTGACACTCTTTATTTTCGTTTGTGTTCTTTTGTTTTCAAGAACTGGTGCATACCCAATGTCTGTAGGGCACTTTCAGTTTTCCTTCCAAATTAAGCAAAATTCTGTGGAGTCATTCACCGCTACAAGGTCTCTATATGATCTCTCCAATTAGGATCCATAGGATCTCTCGTTTTTCTATTGAAAACGTAGAGGCCACACCTTCCTCAGTGCTTATATAATGATACCATCGATAAGTCTGCCCACACCCTTCTTTCGGTAGATGCTCTCAGAGATCATGGTGGAATTAAGCCATACGTGAACACTAAAGCATTAACATACCCTATCCCTAAAGTTATTGAGCTGCTGCATCAATCAGTGTGTCCAGCAAGGTATGCAGTGGCGATATGGCTCGCTGGGCCCTACCACCTTGGTGAGAACTTGCTGGGACCCGAGGGATACTTATGCCTTGAGCTGGCTAGCAGGCTTTTGCTTGCTAAGGCAGCACATATACTAAAATTGGATCGATACAGAGAAGATTAGCATGGCCCCTGCGAAAGGATGACACGCAAATTCGTGAAGCGCTCCATATTTTTGCAGCTGAGATCAAGCCTGCTTCACAGGACTAGATGCATCCCCTCCTGACACTCTTTATTTTCGTTTGTGTTCTTATGTTTTCAAGAACTGGTGCATACCCAATGTCTATAGGGCACTTTCAGTTTTCCTTCCAAATTGAGCAAAATTCTGTGGAGTCATTCACCGCTATAAGGTCTCTATATGATCTCTCCAATTAGGATCCATAGGATCTCTCGTTTTTCTATTGAAAACGTAGAGGCCACACCTTCCTCAGTGCTTATATACTGGTACTATCGATAAGTCTGTCCACTCCCTTCTTTCAGTAGATGCTCTCAGATATCATGGTGGAATTAAGCCATACGTGAACACTAAAGCTTTAACATACACTATCCCTAGAGTTATTGAGCTGCTGCATCAATCAGTGTGTCCAACAAGGTATGCAGTGGCGAGATGGCTCAATGGGCCCTACCACCTTGGTGAGAACTTGCTGGGACCCGAGGGATACTTATGCCTTGAGCTGGCTAGCAGGCTTGTGCTTGCTAAGGCAGCACATATACTAAAATTGGATCGATACAGAGAAGATTAGCATGGCCCCTGCGAAAGGATGACACGCAAATCCGTGAAGCGCTCCATATTTTTGCAGCTGAGATCAAGCCTGCTTCACAGGACTAGATGCATCCCCTCCTGACACTCTTTATTTTCGTTTGTGTTCTTTTGTTTTCAAGAACTGGTGCATACCCAATGTCTGTAGGGCACTTTCAGTTTTCCTTCCAAATTAAGCAAAATTCTGTGGAGTCATTCACCGCTACAAGGTCTCTATATGATCTCTCCAATTAGGATCCATAGGATCTCTCGTTTTTCTATTGAAAACGTAGAGGCCACACCTTCCTCAGTGCTTATATACTGATACCATCGATAAGTCTGCCCACACCCTTCTTTCGGTAGATGCTCTCAGAGATCATGGTGGAATTAAGCCATACGTGAACACTAAAGCATTAACATACCCTATCCCTAAAGTTATTGAGCTGCTGCATCAATCAGTGTGTCCAGCAAGGTATGCAGTGGCGAGATGGCTCGCTGGGCCCTACCACCTTGGTGAGAACTTGCTGGGACCCGAGGGATACTTATGCCTTGAGCTGGCAAGCAGGCTTTTGCTTGCTAAGGCAGCACATATACTAAAATTGGATCGATGCAGAGAAGATTAGCATGGCCCCTTGGAGTCATTCACCGCTGCAAGGTCTCTGTATGATCTCTCCTACTAGGATTCATAGGATCTCTCGTTTTTCTATTGAAAACGTAGAGGCCACACCTTCCTCAGTGCTTATATACTGGTACCATCGATAAGTCTGTCCACTCCCTTCTTTCAGTAGATGCTCTCAGATATCATGGTGGAATTAAGCCATACGTGAACACTAAAGCTTTAACATACCCTATCCCTAAAGTTATTGAGCTGCTGCATCAATCAGTGTGTCCAACAAGATATGCAGTGGCGAGATGGCTCAATGGGCCCTACCACCTTGGTGAGAACTTGCTGGGACCCGAGGGATACTAATGCCTTGAGCTGGCTAGCAGGCGCGTGCTTGCTTAGGCAGCACATATACTAAAATTGGATCGATACAGAGAAGATTAGCATGGCCCCTGCGAAAGGATGACACGCAAATCCGTGAAGCGCTCCATAATTTTGCAGCTGAGATCAAGCCTGCTTCACAGGACTAGATGCATCCCCTCCTGACACTCTTTATTTTCGTTTGTGTTCTTATGTTTTCAAGAACTGGTGCATACCCAATGTCTGTAGGGCACTTTCAGTTTTCCTTCCAAATTAAGCAAGATTCTGTGGAGTCATTCACCGCTACAAGGTCTCTATATGATCTCTCCAATTAGGATCCATAGGATCTCTCGTTTTTCTATTGAAAACGTAGAGGCCACACCTTCCTCAGTGCTTATATACTGGTACCATCGATAAGTCTGTCCACTCCCTTCTTTCAGTAGATGCTCTCAGATATCATAGTGGAATTAAGCCATACGTGAACACTAAAGCATTAACATACCCTATCCCTAAAGTTATTGAGCTGCTGCATCAATCAGTGTGTCCAGCAAGGTATGCAGTGGCGAGATGGCTCGCTGGGCCCTACCACCTTGGTGAGAACTTGCTGGGACCCGAGGGATACTTATGCCTTGAGCTGGCAAGCAGGCTTTTGCTTGCTAAGGCAGCACATATACTAAAATTGGATCGATGCAGAGAAGATTAGCATGGCCCCTTGGAGTCATTCACCGCTGCAAGGTCTCTGTATGATCTCTCCTACTAGGATTCATAGGATCTCTCGTTTTTCTATTGAAAACGTAGAGGCCACACCTTCCTCAGTGCTTATATACTGGTACCATCGATAAGTCTGTCCACTCCCTTCTTTCAGTAGATGCTCTCAGATATCATAGTGGAATTAAGCCATACGTGAACACTAAAGCATTAACATACCCTATCCCTAAAGTTATTGAGCTGCTGCATCAATCAGTGTGTCCAGCAAGGTATGCAGTGGCGAGATGGCTCGCTGGGCCCTACCACCTTGGTGAGAACTTGCTGGGACCCGAGGGATACTTATGCCTTGAGCTGGCAAGCAGGCGTGTGCTTGCTAAGGCAGCACATATACTAAAATTGGATCGATACAGAGAAGATTAGCATGGCCCCTGCGAAAGGATGACATGCAAATCCGTGAAGCGCTCCATATTTTTGCAGCTGAGATCAAGCCTGCTTCACAGGACTAGATGCATCCCCTCCTGACACTCTTTATTTTCGTTTGTGTTCTTATGTTTTCAAGAACTGGTGCATACCCAATGCCTGTAGGGCACTTTCAGCTTTCCTTCCAAATTAAGCAAAATTCTGTGGAGTCATTCACCGCTACAAGGTCTCTATATGATCTCTCCAATTAGGATCCATAGGATCTCTCGTTTTTCTATTGAAAACGTAGAGGCCACACCTTCCTCAGTGCTTATATAATGATACCATCGATAAGTCTGTCCACACCCTTCTTTCGGTAGATGCTCTCAGAGATCATGGTGGAATTAAGCCATACGTGAACACTAAAGCATTAACATGCCCTATCCCTAAAGTTATTGAGCTGCTGCATCAATCAGTGTGTCCAGCAAGGTATGCAGTGGCGAGATGGCTCGCTGGGCCCTACCACCTTGGTGAGAACTTGCTGGGACCCGAGGGATACTTATGCCTTGAGCTGGCTAGCAGGCTTGTGCTTGCTAAGGCAGCACATATACTAAAATTGGATCGATACAGAGAAGATTAGCATGGCCCCTGCGAAAGGATGACACGCAAATCCGTGAAGCGCTCCATATTTTTGCAGCTGAGATCAAGCCTGCTTCACAGGACTAGATGCATCCCCTCCTGACACTCTTTATTTTCGTTTGTGTTCTTTTGTTTTCAAGAACTGGTGCATACCCAATGTCTGTAGGGCACTTTCAGTTTTCCTTCCAAATTAAGCAAAATTCTGTGGAGTCATTCACCGCTACAAGGTCTCTATATGATCTCTCCAATTAGGATCCATAGGATCTCTCGTTTTTCTATTGAAAACGTAGAGGCCACACCTTCCTCAGTGCTTATATACTGATACCATCGATAAGTCTGCCCACACCCTTCTTTCGGTAGATGCTCTCAGAGATCATGGTGGAATTAAGCCATACGTGAACACTAAAGCATTAACATACCCTATCCCTAAAGTTATTGAGCTGCTGCATCAATCAGTGTGTCCAGCAAGGTATGCAGTGGCGAGATGGCTCGCTGGGCCCTACCACCTTGGTGAGAACTTGCTGGGACCCGAGGGATACTTATGCCTTGAGCTGGCAAGCAGGCTTTTGCTTGCTAAGGCAGCACATATACTAAAATTGGATCGATGCAGAGAAGATTAGCATGGCCCCTTGGAGTCATTCACCGCTGCAAGGTCTCTGTATGATCTCTCCTACTAGGATTCATAGGATCTCTCGTTTTTCTATTGAAAACGTAGAGGCCACACCTTCCTCAGTGCTTATATACTGGTACCATCGATAAGTCTGTCCACTCCCTTCTTTCAGTAGATGCTCTCAGATATCATGGTGGAATTAAGCCATACGTGAACACTAAAGCTTTAACATACCCTATCCCTAAAGTTATTGAGCTGCTGCATCAATCAGTGTGTCCAACAAGATATGCAGTGGCGAGATGGCTCAATGGGCCCTACCACCTTGGTGAGAACTTGCTGGGACCCGAGGGATACTAATGCCTTGAGCTGGCTAGCAGGCGCGTGCTTGCTTAGGCAGCACATATACTAAAATTGGATCGATACAGAGAAGATTAGCATGGCCCCTGCGAAAGGATGACACGCAAATCCGTGAAGCGCTCCATAATTTTGCAGCTGAGATCAAGCCTGCTTCACAGGACTAGATGCATCCCCTCCTGACACTCTTTATTTTCGTTTGTGTTCTTATGTTTTCAAGAACTGGTGCATACCCAATGTCTGTAGGGCACTTTCAGTTTTCCTTCCAAATTAAGCAAGATTCTGTGGAGTCATTCACCGCTACAAGGTCTCTATATGATCTCTCCAATTAGGATCCATAGGATCTCTCGTTTTTCTATTGAAAACGTAGAGGCCACACCTTCCTCAGTGCTTATATACTGGTACCATCGATAAGTCTGTCCACTCCCTTCTTTCAGTAGATGCTCTCAGATATCATAGTGGAATTAAGCCATACGTGAACACTAAAGCATTAACATACCCTATCCCTAAAGTTATTGAGCTGCTGCATCAATCAGTGTGTCCAGCAAGGTATGCAGTGGCGAGATGGCTCGCTGGGCCCTACCACCTTGGTGAGAACTTGCTGGGACCCGAGGGATACTTATGCCTTGAGCTGGCAAGCAGGCTTTTGCTTGCTAAGGCAGCACATATACTAAAATTGGATCGATGCAGAGAAGATTAGCATGGCCCCTTGGAGTCATTCACCGCTGCAAGGTCTCTGTATGATCTCTCCTACTAGGATTCATAGGATCTCTCGTTTTTCTATTGAAAACGTAGAGGCCACACCTTCCTCAGTGCTTATATACTGGTACCATCGATAAGTCTGTCCACTCCCTTCTTTCAGTAGATGCTCTCAGATATCATGGTGGAATTAAGCCATACGTGAACACTAAAGCTTTAACATACCCTATCCCTAAAGTTATTGAGCTGCTGCATCAATCAGTGTGTCCAACAAGGTATGCAGTGGCGAGATGGCTCAATGGGCCCTACCACCTTGGTGAGAACTTGCTGGGACCCGAGGGATACTTATGCCTTGAGCTGGCTAGCAGGCTTGTGCTTGCTAAGGCAGCACATATACTAAAATTGGATCGATACAGAGAAGATTAGCATGGCCCCTGCGAAAGGATGACACGCAAATCTGTGAAGCGCTCCATATTTTTGCAGCTGAGATCAAGCCTGCTTCACAGGACTAGATGCATCCCCTCCTGACACTCTTTATTTTCGTTTGTGTTCTTTTTTTTCAAGAACTGGTGCATACCCAATGTCTATAGGGCACTTTCAGTTTTCCTTCCAAATTGAGCAAAATTCTGTGGAGTCATTCACCGCTATAAGGTCTCTATATGATCTCTCCAATTAGGATCCATAGGATCTCTCGTTTTTCTATTGAAAACGTAGAGGCCACACCTTCCTCAGTGCTTATATACTGGTACCATCGATAAGTCTGTCCACTCCCTTCTTTCAGTAGATGCTCTCAGATATCATGGTGGAATTAAGCCATACGTGAACACTAAAGCTTTAACATACCCTATCCCTAGAGTTATTGAGCTGCTGCATCAATCAGTGTGTCCAACAAGATATGCAGTGGCGAGATGGCTCAATGGGCCCTACCACCTTGGTGAGAACTTGCTGGGACCCGAGGGATACTAATGCCTTGAGCTGGCTAGCAGGCGTGTGCTTGCTAAGGCAGCACATATACTAAAATTGGATCGATACAGAGAAGATTAGCATGGCCCCTGCGAAAGGATGACATGCAAATCCGTGAAGCGCTCCATATTTTTGCAGCTGAGATCAAGCCTGCTTCACAGGACTAGATGCATCCCCTCCTGACACTCTTTATTTTCGTTTGTGTTCTTATGTTTTCAAGAACTGGTGCATACCCAATGCCTGTAGGGCACTTTCAGCTTTCCTTCCAAATTAAGCAAAATTCTGTGGAGTCATTCACCGCTACAAGGTCTCTATATGATCTCTCCAATTAGGATCCATAGGATCTCTCGTTTTTCTATTAAAAAACGTAGAGGCCACACCTTCCTCAGTGCTTATATAATGATACCATCGATAAGTCTGTCCACACCCTTCTTTCGGTAGATGCTCTCAGAGATCATGGTGGAATTAAGCCATACGTGAACACTAAAGCATTAACATACCCTATCCCTAGAGTTATTGAGCTGCTGCATCAATCAGTGTGTCCAACAAGGTATGCAGTGGCGAGATGGCTCGCTGGGCCCTACCACCTTGGTGAGAACTTGCTGGGACCCGAGGAATACTTATGCCTTGAGCTGGCTGGCAGGCTTGTGCTTGCTAAGGCAGCACATATACTAAAATTGGATCGATACAGAGAAGATTAGCATGGCCCCTGCGAAAGGATGACACGCAAATCCGTGAAGCGCTCCATATTTTTGCAGCTGAGATCAAGCCTGCTTCACAGGACAAGATGCATCCCCTCCTGACACTCTTTATTTTCGTTTGTGTTCTTTTGTTTCAAGAACTGGTGCATACCCAATGTCTATAGGGCACTTTCAGTTTTCCTTCCAAATTGAGCAAAATTCTGTGGAGTCATTCACCGCTACAAGGTCTCTATATGATCTCTCCAATTAGGATCCATAGGATCTCTCGTTTTCCTATTGAAAACGTAGAGGCCACACCTTCCTCAGTGCTTATATACTGATACCATCGATAAGTCTGCCCACACCCTTCTTTCGGTAGATGCTCTCAGAGATCATGGTGGAATTAAGCCATACGTGAACACTAAAGCATTAACATACCCTATCCCTAAAGTTTTTGAACTACTGTATCAATCAGTGTGTCCAGCAAGGTATGCAGTGGCGAGATGGCTCACTGGGCCCTACCACCTTGGTAAGAACTTGCTGGGACCCGAGGAATACTTATGCCTTGAGCTGGCTAGCAGGCTTTTGCTTGCTAAGGCAGCACATATACTAAAATTGGATCGATACAGAGAAGATTAGCATGGCCCCTTGGAGTCATTCACCGCTGCAAGGTCTCTGTATGATCTCTCCTACTAGGATCCATAGGATCTCTCGTTTTTATCTCTATATGATCTCTCCTACTAGGATCCATAGGATCTCTCGTTTTTCTATTAAAAACGTAGAGGCCACACCTTCCTCAGTGCTTATATACTGGTACCATCGATAAGTCTGTCCACTCCCTTCTTTCAGTAGATGCTCTCAGATATCATGGTGGAATTAAGCCATACGTGAACACAAAAGCTTTAACATACCCTATTCCTAGAGTTATTGAGCTGCTGCATCAATCAGTGTGTCCAACAAGGTATGCAGTGGCGAGATGGCTCAATGGGCCCTACCACCTTGGTGAGAACTTGCTGGGACCCGAGGGATACTAATGCCTTGAGCTGGCTGGCAGGCTTGTGCTTGCTAAGGCAGCACATATACTAAAATTGAAATCGATACAGAGAAGATTAGCATGGCCCCTGCGAAAGGATGACACGCAAATCCGTGAAGCGCTCCATATTTTTGCAGCTGAGATCAAGCCTGCTTCACAGGACTAGATGCATCCCCTCCTGACACTCTTTATTTTCGTTTGTGTTCTTTTGTTTCAAGAACTGGTGCATACCCAGTGTCTATAGGGCACTTTCAGTTTTCCTTCCAAATTAAGCAAAATTCTGTGGAGTCATTCACCGCTACAAGGTCTCTATATGATCTCTCCAATTAGGATCCATAGGATCTCTCGTTTTCCTATTGAAAACGTAGAGGCCACACCTTCCTCAGTGCTTATATACTGATACCATCGATAAGTCTGCCCACACCCTTCTTTCGGTAGATGCTCTCAGAGATCATGGTGGAATTAAGCCATACGTGAACACTAAAGCATTAACATACCCTATCCCTAAAGTTATTGAGCTGCTGCATCAATCAGTGTGTCCAGCAAGGTATGCAGTGGCGAGATGGCTCGCTGGGCCCTACCACCTTGGTGAGAACTTGCTGGGACCCGAGGAATACTTATGCCTTGAGCTGGCTAGCAGGCTTTTGCTTGCTAAGGCAGCACATATACTAAAATTGGATCGATACAGAGAAGGTTAGCATGGCCCCTTGGAGTCATTCACCGCTGCAAGGTCTCTGTATGATCTCTCCTACTAGGATCCATAGGATCTCTCGTTTTTCTATTGAAAACGTAGAGGCCACACCTTCCTCAGTGCTTATATACTGGTACCATCTATAAGTCTGTCCACTCCCTTCTTTCAGTAGATGCTCTCAGAGATCATGGTGGAATTAAGCCATACGTGAACACTAAAGCATTAACATACCCTATCCCTAAAGTTATTGAGCTGCTGCATCAATCAGTGTGTCCAGCAAGGTATGCAGTGGCGAGATGGCTCGCTGGGCCCTACCACCTTGGTGAGAACTTGCTGGGACCCGAGGAATACTTATGCCTTGAGCTGGCTAGCAGGCTTTTGCTTGCTAAGGCAGCACATATACTAAAATTGGATCGATACAGAGAAGGTTAGCATGGCCCCTTGGAGTCATTCACCGCTGCAAGGTCTCTGTATGATCTCTCCTACTAGGATCCATAGGATCTCTCGTTTTTCTATTGAAAACGTAGAGGCCACACCTTCCTCAGTGCTTATATACTGGTACCATCTATAAGTCTGTCCACTCCCTTCTTTCAGTAGATGCTCTCAGATATCATGGTGGAATTAAGCCATACATGAACACTAAAGCTTTAACATACCCATTTTTTTATATCAGCTATGCATTTCGTTAATCTTATGAATTGGTAAGTCTTGTATCTCTGATGAGAGCAGTCTCAGTACTATGATACGGTCTAAATCCTGACTGGAAATCCTCAGCAATACCATTTTTGTCTAAAAAGGAGCATAATTGTGAGGACACTGCCTTTTCTAGTATTTTTGACAGAAAGGGTAGATTTGAGACTGGCCTGTAATTGACTAATTCTGTAGGATCAAGTTGCGGTTTTTTAATACACTCACCTAAAGGGTTATTAGGAACACCTGTTCAATTTCTCATTAATGCAATTATCTAATCAACCAATCACATGGCAGTTGCTTCAATGCATTTAGGGGTGTGGTCCTGGTCAAGACAATCTCCTGAACTCCAAACTAAATGTCAGAATGGAAAAGAAAGGTGATTTAAGCAATTTTGAGCGTGGCATGGTTGTTGGTGCCAGACGGGCCGGTCTGAGTATTTCACAATCTGCTCAGTTACTGGGATTTTCACGCACAACCATTTCTAGAGTTTACAAAGAATGGTGTGAAAAGGGAAAAACATCCAGTATGCGGCAGTCCTGTGGGCGAAAATGCCTTGTTGATGCTAGAGGTCAGAGGAGAATGGGCCGACTGATTCAAGCTGATAGAAGAGCAACTTTGACTGAAATAACCACTCGTTACAACCGAGGTATGCAGCAAAGCATTTGTGAAGCCACAACACGCACAACCTTGAGGGGCTACAACAGCAGAAGACCCCACCGGGTACCACTCATCTCCACTACAAATAGGAAAAAGAGGCTACAATTTGCACGAGCTCACCAAAATTGGATAGTTGAAGACTGGATGTTGCCTGGTCTGATGAGTCTCGATTTCTGTTAAGGCATTCAGATGGTAGAGTCAGAATTTTGCGTAAACAGAATGAGAACATGGATCCATCATGCCTTGTTACCACTGTGCAGGCTGGTGGTGGTGGTGTAATGGTGTGGGGGATGTTTTCTTGGCACACTTTAGGCCCCTTAGTGCCAATTGGGCATCGTTTAAATGCCACGGCCTACCTGAGCATTGTTTCTGACCATGTCCATCCCTTTATGACCACCATGTACCCATCCTCTGATGGCTACTTCCAGCAGGATAATGCACAATGTCACAAAGCTCGAATCATTTCAAATTGGTTTCTTGAACATGACAATGAGTTCACTGTACCCCCACAGTCACCAGATCTGAACCCAATAGAGCATCTTTGGGATGTGGTGGAACGGGAGCTTCGTGCCCTGGATGTGCATACCACAAATCTCCATCAACTGCAAGATGCTATCCTATCAATATGGGCCAACATTTCTAAAGAATGCTTTCAGCACCTTGTTGAATCAATGCCACGTATAATTAAGGCAGTTCTGAAGGCGAAAGGGGGTCAAACACAGTATTAGTATGGTGTTCCTAATAATCCTTTAGGTGAGTGTAAGTGGTTTAATAATAGCCAACTTAAACGTTTTCGGGTACATATCCTAATGACAAAGATGAAATAATGATATTAAGAAGAGGATCTATGACCTCTGGAAGCATCTCGTTTAGTAGCTTAGTCGGTATAGGGTCGAGCATACATGTTGATTTTGATGATTTAACGAGTTTAGCCAATTCTTCTTCTCCTATAGCAGTGAATGAGTGTAATTGTTCCTCAGTGACACTACAATGCTCTGTCTGATGTGACACTGTAGTAGACGGCTGCATGGTTATAATTTCTTTCTTAATATTATCAATCTTGCATGTAAAGAAGTTTATAAAGTCGTTACTGCTGTGCTGTTTACAAACATCAGAAGTTGAAGCTTTATTTTTGGTTAATTTAGCCACTGTATCGAATAAATACCTAGGGTTGTGTTTGTTTTCTTCTAAGAGTGTCGAGAAATAAGCAGATCTAGCAGTTTTTACGGCCTTTCTGTACGCAATCATGCTCCCTTTCCACGAAATACGAAAAACTTCCAGTTTTGTTTTCTTCCAGCTGCACATTTTCCTGGCTGCTGTTTTAAGGGCCTGGGTGTGCTCGTTGTACTACGGCGTTGGACTATTTTCTTCTTTAAGCACAGGGGAGCAACTGTGTCTAAAGTGCTGGAAAAGAGAGAGTGGATCCTGACACGTGTTGCCCAACTCCAATAGAGTTTAGAATGTCTCTAAATGCCAATCCCAATGTGTCTTTTTCATTGTCTACATGGATATTAAAATCACCTACAATTAGGACTTTATCTGCAGCCAGTACTAACTCTGATAGAAAATCAGCTAATTCTTTGGTAAAGTCTGTATTGTGCCCTGGTGGCCTGTATACAGTAGCCAACACAAATGTCAAACGGGATTTACCAATTACACTACATAACGTTACATAAAGCATCAAACCTTCAAATGAATTATATTTGAAACTAGACTTCTGAGTAATACTGAAGATATTATTATAAATTACAGCAACACCTCCCCCTTTACCTTTCAGACGCGGCTTGTGTTTATAACAATAATCTTGGGGGGGTGGACTTATTTAAAGTAATGTAGTCGTCAGGTTTTAGCCAGGTTTCTGTCAAACACAGCACATCTATATTATTATCTGTAATCATATCATTAACAATAAGCACTTTTGGGAAAAGGGATTGAATATTCAGCAGCCTGAGCTTTATCATTTGTTTATCTGTATTATATCTGTTTTTTATTTGTTGAACATTTTTTACCGTTAAATGGTTTTGATGTTTTTTTGTATTTACTAATTTGGGGAACAGACACAGTCTCTATTTGATAATATCTAGGTGAAAGAGTCTCTATGTGTTGGGATTTATCTGACTTCTGTGACGTGAGACAGCTAGCAGGTGGTCGGGTAAGCCAGTCCGGTCAAGGTTTAGCTCTAAGGCTGTGTGCCAAATTACTAGAGAGAAGAGCGGCACCACCCCAGGAGGGATGGATACCATCTCTTTTCAACAGGTCAGGTCTGCCCCAAAAGCTTTTCCAATTGTCTATGAACCCTATGTTATTTTGCGGACACCACTTAGACAACCAGCCATTGAGTGATGATAGTCTGCTAAGTATCTCATCACTCCTTTTAACAGGGAGGGGACCAGAGCAATAAACGTTATCTACCATCGTACTTGCGAGTTCACACACCTCTTTAATGTTAATTTTGGTGATCTCCGACTGGCGAAGTCGAACATCATTAGTGCCAACATGAATAATAATCTTAGAGAATTTACGATTAGCATTAGCCAGCACTTTTAAATTTGCTTTGATGTCAGGCGCTCTGGCTCCCGGTAAACATGTGACTATGGTGGCTAGTGTCTCTATTTTCACGTTCCGTGTAATAGAATCACCAATGACTAGGGCACTTTCAACAGGATTCTCAGTGGGTGCATCACTGAGCGGGGAGAACCTGTTTGATGTTCTAATCGGAACGGAAGAGTCTCACAGTCACTCAGTTGCCCTGCTGCACGGGCTCTACAGCCGGAACCGAACAATGTACAGAGTTCACTAAGCTAGTCGCATCCAAAGCAGTGTCTAAAGCTGTTACATTCTCACTACTCTCAAATAAAGTCTGGATGCGTGTCTCTAATTCTGAAATCTTCTCTGTCAGCCTGACTATCTCCCTGCATTTATCACATGTGAAGCCCTCTTCGCTTACAGAGAAGGATATACTAAACATGTGACAGGCAGTGCAAGTGACAATAACAGGAGGAGATGACATGGCTTACCGTATTTGTTGATTAATCCAACTTACCACAGTTGTTTGATGGACTCTATTGACTAATCCAACTCACCACAGAGATAATACAGAAAACTGCTGTTGGACCAGTGAATAATCAAAATCTAATTAATATTGTCAGTCAATAAAATCTGAAGCGGTCTCTGTAGTGATCATTGAAAAGGTATCACCTGCTTGGATCAGCGATCAGTTTGAACTGATTTGGCTGCTGTTTGAGTGTTTCCCTCCTCATCCGATTCATTTGGTCTGATGGCATTCAAGGGCCTAGTGTCATGGTGTGACAGTGGTTTGACTCTGGATGCTGTTGTCCTTTTGCCTCTCCTCAGTCTGACTTTGGATCAAGGCAGTTTGCATAATGACAGCATGTTATCTTACTCAGTCTTTGTCCATATCAGCCCCTTGGAAGTTTCAACTTTCTTTTTCAAGGAGGATGAAGGCCCATCAACCAATGCCTCTTCCTTTCTCTGCAGCCATGTCCTTCACATGTTGCTCACAGTCCAGTTGCTTTCATTTAGTATGTCAAGGCAGCTGCCCCAGAAGTCATCTGGTGTCATGTGGAAATTGAACACTCAGAGATCTGCATTAATCAGATTTATTCTTTATAAATTCTACAACCATTTCCTTTAATTGTCCCTTAATTTCAGAAGGATCATCTGGTTGATAACAACAGTTTCCCCATGCTATTTTAATAAAGCAAGTTCTTCTTTGCAGAAAAAAGCAAGCATTTTTCTTCTTTGCAGAATGCAGAAAATAGCAGCCTTTCAGTCTGTCTGGGTTGCCTTGTTTTCAGTCCCAAATATACTGTAATGTTTTATCTCTCGTTATATTGATCCCTATACTCTCTCAAACCCTGTTAGGATTAAATCAATGACTCTCATTATTGTAAAATTTGTATATTATGTTTGTTAAAAATGTCTGTTTAGCTTGGTCAACCAATCTTGCTCATTCAACACAATTCAAAAGTTATTTCAATTAACATAATCCAAAAATCTCTGAATATCTGCAATGGATCAAATTTTAAACTGTCTCCCAGGGATAACGAGTTAAAAAATTTCAGACATTCAAAATTCCATCTTCATATAACAGGTCAACGTATAATACAGTAATAGTACCCACATCTAGCTTGTCTCTCTCTATATATTTTATCTTTGTATATCAGATATTTCTATAATCCTTTTTGTCAATTATTTGAATTTCCTTAGGGAACTGCACAAACCACTTATACTGAGGAGAAAACTCCAGTGTTTGTGGTGGCCACCAGTTTGTGCAATCCTCTGGATCAATCCCTGTTAGCAGGCCTGCTTATTAATTGAATTACCTTATAGACCGGTCAACTAACATTCATGCTATTTTATTATTGTCTTTCAGGTTAATTTCTTATCAATTCTTCGTTGGTGTTTTCTTGGTAATTGTTTATTTGGCCTACTTTTAATTCTAACTAGTTTAGCATTTTTCTTCAATCCTACATCTTCATTCCATTTCTCTTAGTACTTCAGCTGTTTTTGAATAAAATTTTTGAGAGGATTGTCTATGGCTTCCCATTTACTTTTTTCCACTCGTTTCATCATTGGTCCTAAATATTTGAAGTGGCATCCTCTACCTACATACTAAGTGACGTGGAATAATTTTTTTTTTTTTTGTTTTCAAAATTTTTTTTCAATTAAACGTTCTTTTTCACCTTACATTGCTGCCCCTGTGGGCCTATTATTACGTATTATTCAATTAACAGTGCTTCCTGCCCCTTTTGTGTCCTTTAGAAAAATCTGTGGAAACTGATAACCACAAACTGGCTCAAAACTGACCTCCAAACAACCATCCCCATGTAAAAAGATGCATTGCACCAATCACAGCCCACGATCCTCACCCAAAATCAAAAACGTATTTTCACTGAACACCTCCAACTGTCCACTCAGGTGGACCAACAAGACGGTTCAGTAAACCAAACTCTTCGACCAGTTCAACACACCACTTCAGACCAAGCCCGGTAAGAGACTGTTGCCACAGCTGACAAAATCCAATTAATCAAAATTCAATTAACCCCCATCTTTCTTACCTGAAGGGCCATTTGGAGATAAAAAGAAGATTGTAACTGTTGCTCTGGCTCTTGATGCTCTGACTCTCTGTTCTCAGGGCCTGTTCCTTGGCTCCTCTCTTAATTTTCTGACTCTCTCTCTCTTCTTGGGGCCTACTCTCTGGCTCTTCCCTTTGCTGGGCTTCTTTTGCTCTGGCTCTCTCTCTCTCTCTCTCTCTCTCTCTCTCTCTCTCTCTCTCTCTCTCTCTCTCTCTCTCTCTCTCTCTCTCTCTCTTCTTGGGGCCTACTCTCTGGCTCTTCCCTTTGCTGGGCTTCTTTTGCTCTGGCTCTCTCTCTCTCTCTCTCTCTCTCTCTCTCTCTCTCTCTCTCTCTCTCTCTCTCTCTCTCTCTCTTCTTGGGGCCTACTCTCTGGCTCTTCCCTTTGCTGGGCTTCTTTTGCTCTGGCTCTTTCTCTCAGGTAACATTCTATACATGCTGGGTACGATTAATAGTATAAGTTTTTATCATCTCATACATCTATTTTGTAACTATTTTAACCATAACCAGATTTTGTCATTAAATTATTTCTATTATAAATGATATGCTAACTACTTTTGATTTGGTATTAACTTTGATGTGCTACATATTGCAATACAATATAGTCACACTATAGCAACACTCTCGCACATATTTTGCTATTGTAACTGCGCTTATTTCCGTCGTTGGTATAAGTTGCAGTGGGTGGTAATAGACGAGAAATGTTTCTTTAGTAATTCGGCAACCCTGCAGCCTGAACCAGTGTAGGTGACCCACCTTTACAGCACTGTGGGCATGTGACTGTTACTTATATATGACTAGCTTTGACATTAAAACTTGTCTTGGCCAGTATTCATATAAGCACATTAGGTTATATCGTTTTAGTTTTAATATATAATTAAAATGTATTTTACATCCTTAAATCAATATCGTATCGCATATCTAATATTGCATGATTTAACAGGTTAACAGGTTTAACATGTTAATGCATATTGCATTTTTCTTCAATATGATGTAGCCCTACCTCTTTCTTCTACTGTTCCAGTTATGACAGACATTTGCTTCTCCGAAGGGGCATAAGGCGGTGCATGAGTAGACTATCTTTCTGTTTTCTTTTTAGTTCTTTTTGTCATTAAATCTCCCTTTGACCTGTCTCCCAATTTTTAAATACATTTTCTCCCTTTTTCTTTTTCTTTTTATAAATATGGTCTGTACTTGTTGTTCTTCCCTTTTTGCTTCTCCCTTTTCCCTCTTACTTTTGACCTTTATAATTTTTTTATCAATGCCAGGGTCATATATTCTCTGACCTCATAATGCCAATCTATCAGAGGCCATTATTTTCAATTTGTTGCAAATTTGTGACCTTCGTGAGTTTTCTCAAGAGTTCGTTTTTTTTTCTTTCGTCTTTCAACTCCCCTCTCTGCCCCTTCGCACTCACATACTCGCTTTCCAGCCAAAAATGTTTCTTGATCCCATTGGATTCTATTAGTGCTTCCTTAAATTCACACTCTTCATAGAATTTTTCCTAATTCTGTCTTTCTCAAATTCATTAAGCTTTCCCCACATGCTGGAATAGGAGGAAAAGTTCTTTCACACTTCAGTGCACACACATACTTTCTCCTTATCTCTAACTCTCAGTTTCCCTAATGCGTGCGCACACTTTCTTTCATCCTCTGCACAGTCATAAATTTACACACACACACACATATGTAGAAAAAGTTCCTTCACACTTCAATGCGTGCACCCCCTGCTTTTATGCTCTGCGTAGTCATTCACTCACATGCGTATCCACACACATTCACACATCCGGGTTTTCACTCACACACTTTCAAACATGCAGCTTTTCAATGGTTTTGGGAAAGCAGAAAAGACATTTCTCATTGACTTTTATTTTTAGCTATTAGAACCTGCATCTCTCCGTCTGGATCACAGTGTTTGCAATCTGGAAAATTTTCAAATAAATGACATAACCAGCTTCTTGGAATATTTTTTAATTCTTGCAGCAGTTTTTACAAAATGTATTTCTTTTTACTTTTCACTTTAGGTTTTATTATTCATTTACAGTTGTCAATATCTTCATAATTTTAATTCAAAGGATATTTGGCAGTGACACAATGCCAATGTTCACATGGCAATCTAGTGGGGATTATACTAATATTTCAAACAAGGTCTCCAGTGAACGACACTAAAAGCCAATATAATTGTCTGTCCTTCATTTAACTGTGACCTCCTGCTAGTTCACGAGTTTGTGTGCCCATATAATCTTAGTAAAAGTGGTAAACATATTTGGCTTGCTGTCTGCTATAGAGGGGCTCGGGGAGGATATTCTACCCGAGGTCAGATTGCCCCCCAAAAACGTGAATGCAGAAGCAGACGGCAAGCGAGAATTATGGGAATTTGAACGGCTCATGATTACTTAAGGAATCTGCATAATTATTTCAATAGTCCAGAAGACCCCCCCCCCCAAATTGGAAAATAGAAGGAATGGAAGATGGCACTGCAGCAGCAGTATTGAGGTAGGCAGGTCACTGCTGTGGCAGTTTATAAAACAGGTGACACGCTGCACAAGCAGATCGTGAAGTTGCGCTTTTGAATTCCTTCGGGAGAAATGGATACCCGCGTTGGACACAGCTTGCCTGAGCACGTTGACGGTCCATCTCTCGACAGGAGGGACGGAAGGGTTTGCTGCTGAAGAGGGTGATGATGATGATGAAGGACGAGATGCATCACGGCGAGGATCAGCCGAGCCCCGTGATGATCTAGATGGAGGAGGAGAGAGAGGTCTTCTTGAGCGAGGTGTTTTGTGCTGGCTTGTGGAGCAGAGAGACCGGCGACCTGGGCGATCAACAGGTGAAATGTGTAGCGAAGGAGGATCCAAACTGTTTGGAGAAAATCGAGCAGGTGTTTCTGGCACGTTAGAAAGTTTGTCGTCGGAGGGAAACAGTTCGATTTCCTGGAATTCAGTCATGGTGTGGGTTTGTGCGGGCCAAATGCTGCAAGAACTAACAACGGGAAGAGGTAAGCTGCTGGTTTTATACCTTGGTATTAATTGGAAGATTAGATGGGCGTACTCCTCCCGAAATTACGTTTAATAACTTCACTTGTTGCAATTACTGATAATATAGCTGGATCTGTTAACAACAATTGTTCAATTTGTTTTTCTTCTTGCCTTCCCAAAAACCTTAAACAATAGCGTACTCCTACTGGAGCAAACAAGTATATTTTATTCCACAAAGTATCTGCTGTTCCTCACCCTTGCTCTTCCACTGTAATTGGAACAACCCGCTTCCAAGGTACACAGACTCTCTCTGACATCTATTTTGCCAAAACACCTTAGTTTATATGTACAAATTTTTTTTTAGTATAGCCAAACAATTTTGTTCTTCTCTTTCCATTATGTACAAAGCAATATACACTTTCTCAACTTTCTAACTAAACTGCCCACTCCCCACAAGGCTCTCCCCATTCTACAGGTGGCGCGTCTTATCTTCTTGTATTAGCTCCCAGATAAGTGCAGCCTTACACACACATATATATAGAAAAGCTCTTTCTTCAGGCCATACCTAGGAATTACGCCTCTATTTGTCTTTTAATGTAAATATACATTCAGACATTTTACTTAGTCATAATCAATTTTTTGGTTCGTTTAGTAAGGCTTTTTAGGCAGTTACCTTAGGCAAGCAGCTCACAAAGGACCAAACAAAACAAAATATAAGCAAATTTGCTCACCTTGTATTTATATGGCGCCTTTTTGTTTTGTGAGACCTCTGCCAGCACACCCACAGCAGGCCCCCACTCAGCCTTTTCCTCTCCTGGCTCGGCTCGTCAAATATTTTGGGGAAAATTCTAAGTCTTCAATGTTCTCTCAGATCAGCATTCGAAGAAAATCTCTCAGAGTCAAAGTTCCAGGTCTCAGAATATATTAACTTTATTGTAGAAACAACAAAGTGAGATGCCAGCTGAACATCTGAATTTCCCATGGTAAAACCCCATAATTTATACCATTTTCTTATCTCTCTACATCCAATGGGCACCCTTCCCATCTTTCTGCATCCAATGGGCACCCTTCCAACCATCCTTCTTTTCCTAACTCCACCTTGGCAACTTTTAGATTTACTAGCGGATTTATTGGCTTATTATGGTTAATAAACTTAAATATCACTCAATAAGTGTCATAATTAATGAGGATACAACTTTCACTTTAGAATAGGGGGTCAAATTGCCTTTATTAGTACTGTATTAATGGATGTTTAGCCTTAATTATTGGCTTATTATGGTTAATAAACTTAAACATCACTCAATAAGTGTCATAATTAATGAGGATAAAACTCTCACTTTAGAATAGGGGGTCAAATTGCCTTTATTAGTACTGTATTAATGGTAGTTAGGCTTAATTATTGGCTTATTCTGGTTAATAAACTTAAATATCACTCAATAAGTGTCATAATCAATGAGGATAAAACTCTCACTTTAGAATAGGAGGTCAAATTGCCTTTATTAGTACTGTATTAATGGATGTTTAGCCTTAATTATTGGCTTATTATGGTTAATAAACTTAAATATCACTCAATAAGTGCCATAATTAATGTGGATAAAACTTTCACTTTAGAATAGAGGGTCAAATTGTCTTTATTACACTATTTTAGCAATTTATAACGGCAAAATCAGCAGTAATTAAACATAATTACTAGCTTATTGTTCAGTTAACTTAACAGAATGGCACAGAAATATAATTACATCACTACACAAAAATAATATATGGCTTATTAAGTTGTAAATAATGGCTAATATGCCCTTACTATAATGTTAAGTTAATCATTAATTACTATTGTGTCCATGCTTAACTAATGCATAACTGTGAACAAGCAAATCATTAATTACTAGTTTAACTAATGTATAATTCCAGACCCTTAAAATTTAAAGTTAATCATTAATTACTAGTGTGTTTGTGCTTAACTAATGCTTAATTGTGATCAAGTTAATCAATAATTAATGATTAACTAATGCATTATTCTGGACCCTTAAAATAAAGTGTTACCGGATTGGTTTACATTTTGTGTCATTTGTTTATATGTATTTCATACAGATTTCATTTTTTTTAAATAGGGAAATGGTGTGCTTGCTCTTCAAGCTTAAATAATATACATATAATTACTTCATATAAACTACATATAATTATACATGATTTCAGTCAATATTACAATATCAATGCATACTAACCATATATGATTTCAGTCAATGACTTTGCGATGGAAAATTGCAAATTTGAGAGATGCAAATTTGCGATGGAAACACTTTTATTTCAACACAAAATGAAACGCACTCAAATTATACTCCATATGAGTAATTTACAATTCCAACTTGATAACAAAACACAAAAGAACAACAACAAAATACATTGAACACCATCAATCATCAAAGAGAATTAAAGGGTTAGTTTACTGTAGCGTCTGGAGTCTCTCTGGACGGGATCAAAGATGAGTCGATTCCACTATAAACGTCAGAAAGCTTTTTAGCCGTATATAAATTAGGTTCTGGTACCGAGGAGTCTGAAGAAGATGGCATCGTGGACAGTTTTGTGGCTTGGCTGAGGTAGAACAGACAGCAACGTTAGAATCCTGTGAGAACTTCAATCAGGACGCAATCTCTCCCCCCTATCACCACCCCTCACTCAAAAAGATAGGGGGGGGCCTAGACACACAGGCTCCTTCCAATACACAGACACAAACATTTTCTTTATGTAACTTTAATTAAACTATCCCAGAATGTATATGATGATTCCTGTGTGTACGCATGCTCCCTATGCCATTGCCAACATAGTCATGATGTACGAACAATGTAAAGTCATTTAAGATGCTTGTATTCATGTGTAAGAATGTATCTCTGCTCTAATATCTCCCAGCCATACTGTGTTTGATATCTAAATATTCCTCTCTCTTTCTCTTAACCAACGGTGCACAGTAGATGATTATGAAATGCATCACATTATGTTACCCCCCCTTTTGAGTAGAAATGTACCAAGTATGACACCATCATAAATTAGGCAAATGAGGTCATAAACGGAGACAAAGAAAGTGTTCTCCCGCCTAAAACTCCCACATCTGATTGGTCATTTCAGAAAAGATGGGCGGATGTTAATGTTTCTTTAAAGGACAGTAACACCAGCATATCTTGGCTCAGTCGGTGTAGTCGATACACAACCCTCTTATCATCTCGGCTCGTCCCCTGGCCAGGCGGCTTCGGCCCTGGCTTGGCGGCTCAGTCACGTGGGTTGGTTCCTTTGAAGTCGGCACGCTCCGCAGCCAGGCGGACAGGCAACGCGCGCCATCTCAGCGCGCTCCATCTCAGCGCTCAGTCGTCTTCTAAAACTCCGACGAGACAATCTTCTTTTCCTCCCCTTTTCGGCATTCGCTCCAACCATCTTCAAACTTCCCGCGGATCGAGAACGCTCCGGAAGGACCAAAAGAGAACACGCTCCAGCTCAAAGAACGCTCTGAGAAGACTCACACGCATTCTTTATACTCAGCAAAAAACAACCCATGCAAGTATAAATTCCATCGAAATTTAGATGCATTTTAAGATACCCCTGTACCCATGTTTAAGGTGATATTATTCGTTGCTGGCTCTCGGTGGTTATGTTTGTGAAATTGCCATTCCTGAACCTTTCCTTCCTCTCTTTCATTCTCTTCTTTTCATTCTCTTTCATTACTACTCGTTGTTCTGTATATCTTTGTTTAGTCGTATGTATTCGTAGTATCAATTATTAAAACCATTGTATCCACGTTCGATTGTCATTGTTGCCGCTCACAAGACATGGTCACTTTAATGTTCAGATCTAGCTACGAGCTCTCATAAGTATCTTTGAATACTTTAATTAATATCCTAATAATTCAGAAAGTTTATTCTTCGTGACCAGAAGGATAACCTTCCCGAAGATTTGATAAGAAAGAATAAAACTTTGTGAGAATTGATAAAAGATTGTAGTACTGTTCGTTCGTTAAATGAACGGATCAGATGAATTTTTAATTAATTCTAATTCAAAGGTTATTCTGTAATGATTTAATATATATTCGTAGTTAATTGCAACCCATTGTCATTAACTATATATATATATATATATTGCATAAATTCCTAGGTTAGGTATTTCCCTTTTTGGGTGATTTGGAGATTTATAATTTAATCATAACCCGTTGCGATTAGTTATAAATAATTAAACATTAATAATCATAATTCCCTATTGAGCTAATTTAATTTATTATTATTATATGCAGCCGAGTCGCTACATACCACAAAATGAAAATTACCCCAGGATTTACTCACCCCAGAGTTATATTAATAAATGTCCTGGCTCTTCCAAGCTTTATAATGGCAGTGATCAGGGTTCAAGATTTTGATGGCCATAAAAGTGTCATAAAAGTAATCCATTAATAAAGGCCTTCTAAAGCGAAGCCATGCATTTTTTGTTGAGCTAATTTAATTTATTATTATTATATGCAGCCGAGTCGCTACATTTTATGGTGGAGAAAAATTCGAGCACATTTTAAACTTTGTTTTGTGAGCAACGGTGTCAGTTTTATGTGTATATTACTGGTATTAATTTTTGTTTGTGTATGCGCGCTTCAGAAAGTGAGAGAAGTCGCAACGTGACGCAAACTCACATATCTGATAACTGGCCCAAAATGGCCCAAAGCTGATTTCAGTCCAGTTAACAGCTGCTATGTGTCAAACATTTGAGTCACTGTTAATTGCTTAAAATAAACTGCAGTTCATAATATTAAAAGAGAAAGAGAAGGAAACCTCTTTACAGCACAGTTTAATATTATCAAAACCTGTAAGAACGAAGAAATCTTCTTTCAGTGTGATAAATATTGATTTGAGCGATCTTCCTCATTTCATCTTAGTGAAGGCCTCACTAATGTATCGTAGTTGATTTAATTGCGTCGGTGTATTATTCAACTAAGCGATCTCACTCCTTTAGGTTAAACTTTGGCGTAGCTAACCAAATGCTTATACCTTATACAAATCAATCAGAAAAACTGCTGGCCAGTGTCCGATTGATGTGTAAATGGGAGTATTTATTTTTAAACCTTGATCAAGTTTAACATTTGTAACAGAAAAAAATATTCTGTTCCATACATTTGTGTGTGCATGCGGAAAAAGAATTCCGGCCACATATTCTTTGTGTACAAATTGGCACAAAAAGGAGATTTGAAAATAAATTCTCTTCTCACTCGTGATTGTAAATCGCCGCGTTTAGGAAGAAAAAAAAAACTTCCTCTCTTCGGACGCTCGAATGTAAATCACCCTTTTTCTTATTTTTTATTTAAAGTGTCGTAATACCTCTGACTAACACAAGAGGGCAGCCTGTCAGGTGTTCAGCACCTCTCAAATTACGCACACCCCCACCCACTCCTTGGTGTGGACTCAACTACGCCATCTTGTGGGCATCTGCGGATGTTTCTTTCCTTCCCTCTATCTCGTTTGTCAAAGTGAACTATCTTTTCCGCTATTTTATTTGTTTACTATTATAATCATTTTAATTTCTTTCCTGTTATTACTGTTATTTTAAATTGTTCAATCCTCTTGTTTTGCTGACTTCTCACACTTATTTAAATCCGGTTTAAACTAAGTTTATACATGAATTTAAATTAAGTTTTCGGTTCAGCCATTAATGTTACTTGGTGGGAGCACGCCCCTATGTGACATTCTCGGCACACTTAGTCAGTTTTCCTCCTTTTCTCCTGTTGTTTTAATTTGAATTATTTTGATTCTATTTTCCCTTTTAGTTATTTGATTTCCCTCATAAATTTATCATTACCTTATTTCCAATTGGTACCATTCTAGTACTCCGCACTTATTTCGATTTTAGTTTAGACAAGTTTGAACTTAAATTTAAATTAAGCCTTCTCTTTTCAGCCTGTGATAGCCACTTATCAGTAGCACGCCCCCTACTGGGTGTCCTCATATGGGTGGGCATTCCTCTCTCTTCCCCTTTGGCTCCGTTTTTCTGAATGGATTTATTTTGATGTCTCCCTTTTTCAAGGTTATTCAGATAATTACCATTATTTTCATCATTCTTTTGTGTTTTAGCACCATTTGGTAAATAATCCTTTACCTATCTTACCATACCTAACTATTTAAATTTGGTGTAAACAAGCACTAAGCTTAAGTTGACGTTAAGTCTCACTTGTTCAGCCAGTTGTGTACTTACAGGTAGTACTTCCCCTAGTGCTTGGTGGTGAAGTGACGGTTACCTTCTGGTTGGGTTTCGAGGGGTGGAGTCACCTGGCCGCCATAACTGACACTGGCCATGTGTGAATCTCGGGCACCTCTGTCCTCGTACCATTAGCGGCGGCACGCACCCGACATCAGCAATTCGGGCACTCCAGGGAGAAGTCAACGAGTCCAGCTGACCACCAGGGCAATTTTGGTTAATTATTCTGATCCACCCATTTGGACTCCCAAAGGGGTCTCAGAGGAAACCCAATTTTTGACCCTGCAGACTGGCTGTTGACCCGCCTTACCTGAGTGCTGCCCAGTTTTGCTAAGAGTCACAAGCTGTTTGAGTGGGCGCACCGTGGTAGCAAGGGGACGAGGATCTGGGGACACCGCAGTCGAGTGTCCAGGGACCGCCGGTGAGATCGACTTCACCGCCGATTCTCCCCTGAGTGACCTCAATTCACCCCAGGCATAGTAAATCAGGTAAAGCCCATTCACTTATTGCAAGCCATAGAATATACATATTCCCTGGTCATTTAAGTGTTTGGCCCAACCTTCCTGTCTTAAGCCATACCATTCCCCTAGGTTTTATAGCTCAACAGCGCCTCCCACTCGTTTGGCCCTGTCATAAACCCTAGCATTGGTATTAAGCTGAGACCTTTTCCCTCTCTATCTCTTCTTATGTTCTCGTTTTTGTTTCATTTTTATTTCATGCCTTTTCTTTTAGTTATTTTCGGTTATTTTGTTTTGTTCTATTTGCTTTCCTTTAATTTTGTTTTCTTCCAGTTCACCTAAAGACAGAACCTGTGAGAGCCATCAAGGAAAGCTGAATAATAGATTGACGACCCAGCAGCCAGTGTCAGTAAATGACCCAGCAGGCTACCGCACTGTCAAAATTGTTATTTAGATCCGACACTTACCCACATAAATCGGCCCCACCTGGCCACTCACGGCCAAGACAATAGGTGCCCGGCCTAGATTTTACTAACTGTCTGCACCAGTTAGCCAAAATTACACACACAAATTAAATAGTCACATATTGCTATAGCTCGCTAAAACCCTATACGGACTTGCATTGGCCTCTTTGTGTTGTCTTTCTCTTGCCTACAGCCCAGTATGTCCCGTTCATCCAGCCCCACTGACCACTGGGATCACGTCGAGACCTGGTTGACCGCCATGACGACTGCGTTCCTGCCTAAAGCCACCGGCGACCTGCAGCACCTGAGCCAAGAGCAGCTGGACGACGACTTGAACCGGCTGATGGCCCACGATCCAACCCAGAGCCACAAAGAATGGGCCAAGATCGTCGGGGGCCTCGCTCACAACCTCATCGTCCAGGCACGACTCAGCGAAAAGAGCAACATCCACCTGGAGCAAGAAGCAGCAGCGCTGAAGCTCCAGGCTAAGGAGGCCCGGAGGAACCAGGCCCACGCGCAGAGTCGTCTAGATCAACTACTCCTCGAGGCCCAGGACCGTCGTGGGAGAGAGAATGAAACGGACCCACAGCTTCAGGAGGAAGTGGAGAGACTTCAAAATGCCCTGGCAGACCTTCGTGTAGATACAGAGCACAGAGAGCAGTTGGAGATTGAATCCAAAGAGGGACTAAAGGAAAAACTTCAACAAGGTGAAGCTCTCCTAGCAAGAGCAGAAATTGAACTGAAAGAAAGGGACGGCAAGGCCAAAGCCTGTGAAAACCACTTGCAAGCAGCCCGTGCCCAGATCCATGATTTGGTTCAACAAAACGACTATTTAAAAGAAGAACTTGAAGCTGTTCACAGAGAACTTAAGTACGCTTACAGACTGCAGAGTGACCAGCAAGGGGAAACACACACCACAGAGTTTCCCCTGACAAGTGGGCCTATGCCTCCCCGTCAAGAGTTCCGAGCTCAAAAGGGGGGTGAAAGCCCACTGCTCAAGATGTCACCAGCCAGTTTCCAAGAGCCCCCATCAGCAGAAAAGGGGTGGGAGCCCGTCCAGAAAATCCGTGCCCCCAGTCACGCCATGGCTCCCCAAGAACTCTACAAGCTGGCCAGAAACATCCCAACTTTCACCCTAAACCCTGCAGGAGGCCACGACGTGCACGCCTACCTGCAGGACATAGACTTTCACCTGCAAACTATGGATAACGTGACCACATGGGACAGACTTTATCTCCTTCGAGGTATGTCCAGCCGTGAGGTGCGGAGTTTCCTCGATCGGCAACCCGAGACTGTCAAATCAGACTACCAGCAGCAGCGTCAGGCCCTGATTAGAGAGTTTTCGGACCCTGATTCAGACCAAGGGATCATCAGCGCCATGGACTTGAGACAGGGCTGACTGGAAACCCCACAGGCCTGCTACAACAGACTCCGACAGGCCTACTTTGGAGCACAAAACGAGCCAGGTATGGAGGAAGACTTCAGAAATCTATTCCTTCGAAATCTGCATCCAACAGTAAGCCATCACTTAGGAGTCCTGGCCTGCCCACGTAGCATGTCCACCCGACAGCTACGGGACTTAGCCCATAAAGCTTATGCCAAGCAAAAGACTGCTTCTGAAAAGACTGTGAGAAATCCAACAGACCTGTGACAGACCTTTTAACAGAGAGTCAAGACCGTTCCAAGCCAGCAGAGAGCAGCACAACCGGGATGGTGCCCGTCCTAAGCACCAGACCGTGCGCTCTGAAAGATTCTGGGACAAGCCACGTCAGTCTAACCACCCAAAGGGTGGAGCCACGTGGGATGCCAGCCGACGGCCCAGAAATGGACGACCTTCATCAGCCAGAGCATCCAGCCCAGATGGCCAGCAGCGGAACGGCTCGCGACACGCCCCGAGCAAACTCAAGTCTGAGCACCCACCAGAGCAAAACAGTGCAGCTTCGTCTAAATCAGCAGAGATCCTGAGGATTCTGAAAGAACTCATTCAGAAGAAACCTTGCGAGGGAGACAAGAAGGACAGGCCAGACTCCTTATGACTAAGTGTAAGGCCTGCACCCAACATCCTTCCTGACTGCCCTCCGACTAAACCAAGCACCCAAAGCACTGCGCATCAGTCACAGTCCACAGAACCAGACACCTCATCACCAAGTGACAGCGTCGCCCAATCACCTCAGCTGACAGCTGCACTTCCTGATCAACACAACGCAAGTCATCACGCCAACAACCAAAATCCCAAGGTACCAGAGAGTGCTGTTTTGGTTGTCTGCCTCCCTAACGAGCCACATGATACCATCCCTAACTGCTTACCGATCACCACACAAACCCCAGAACCAAGACTCCTGGGAAACCTGATCGAAAAGGGAGTGGCCAGAAAACTATATCTAGCCATCACATTGGAGAATGAGGTGAGACTTGAAGCCCTGGTCGACACAGGAGCTGATCATTGGTCCAATGAGTCTGGTACACCCTGTGTATATCTCACCAATGGACACATACCCCCTTCTCGTCGGCAAAGATCTGCTAGACCGCTTCGAGCCCCTATTGGACTTCAGACAGCTGAAAATTTGGGCTCAAGTGCGAGAACCTCTGCCTCTCCAGCCGCCCAGATCACCTGAGCCAGACTGTCAGGCCACAGAGGTCACGAGAAACCTTGCAGCCAGCCACGAGAACACTGTCTCAGCACCAGAGCAAAGTTCAAGTTCGCTACTCTGCACTTTTCAACTCACCATAGACTCTGACTGTCACTGCCCCAAGGTCATGACTGACCTCCAGCTGAATGATGTAACAACTACAGACATCATGCTCGCACTATGGGCAGACAACTCAGCCATCAGCCTAGCACTGTTCAAAGCCCTCATGGAAGACACACCAGACCTTCCGTCTGCCAGCAAGCGCACCCACTTGTCCCAGACAAGTCCTTTACAAATACAAAGCGTCATTTGCCAAAGACTCTTTAGACTGTGGTCTCACTAACCTCCACACAGTGCGCATCCCAACGCACCCTAATGCTCCTCCCACTTTCGTCAAGCAGTACAAGATTCCCATCACCTCACACAAACCGGTGCAGGAGATCGTTGACTCTATGCTTGAGAAAGGTGTCATCTGTCCATGCAACAGCACCTACTCTGCTCCTATCTGGCCCGTCCTCAAACCAAACGGCAAGTGGCGACCCACCATTGACTACAGGGAACTGAACCAACAGGTGCCACTGTCACGATGGCCCATGACCCAGCTGGAGCAGGAAATACCCAGAATCAAAGGAGCCACAATCTTCTCTACACTCGATGTGGCCTCAGGATTCTGGACCATTCCAGTGCATCCAGAAGATCAACACAAGCTTGCATTCACCTTCGGCAACCGACAGTATACCTTCGAACCGCAATCCAGCCGTATCCAAGCCATTCAGAACATCAAGCCACCCACTAATGTCTCAGAGTTGCGAAGCTTTCTTGGGGTGTGCAACTACTCACGGCAGTTTATTGAGAACTACGCGGACATTGCACGACCACTAACTGCTCTTCTGAAGAAGGATTGCCCATTCGTCTGGACAGAAGCTCAAGCAAATGCCATGAATGAACTCAAACAACATCTGTGCATAGCTCCATGTCTTGCTTACTCTGACCCAAAAAAGGAGTTCCACTTGGATGCTGGATTCTTCAAACACTGCCTTAGTGCTGGTCTATACCAAAGGCATGACCAAGACAAAAGAGTGGTCGCATATGCCAACAAGACACTTCTTCCACCAGAGAGCAAATATTCTGACTGTGAAAAGGCTCTACTCTGCACTGTATGGGCCATCCAGCAATTCTCCAACTACATCGGAGCACAGAAGGTTATTATAGAGACATGCCACCAGCCTGTAATGTTCCTCAACAGCCAACGCATCCGAGATGACGTTGTCACCAACTTACGCATTGCCACATGGTTGATGGCCCTCCAGGGGCGCAACGTTGAGGCACGATACGCTCAGAATCACAAGTCTGCGCTTGGCAATGGCTTGGCTGCCTGCCAAAACTGTTCTGATGACACACCAGCGGCGATGCTGGACACAGAAGAACCCCAACAAAAACAACAGACCTGTCACAGGTACTTTGAAGAGAATACGTGTCAGGGAATGCCCACCGCCTACGTTGATGGATGCTCTTACAACCAAGAGGGCATCCTAAAAGCAGGTGCAGGCGTACTATGGCTGAATGACCAGCCTTGCCCTCCACAGCACTTCAAGTTGGGGCCTCAGTCATCGCAATATGCTGAGGTAGCAGCCATCCTAATAACCCTCCAAATTGCATTGACCCATAACATCAGTGAACTCCTTATTTGCACAGACTCCAACTATGCCAGACTTCACATGCCATCTTCCAGGTTGGAAACAAAATAGGTTCAAAACGGCAAACAACAAGTCAGTCAACGATAACCCGCAGCAAGCGACCTATTCCTCCGACTGTTCCAACATCACAGCCGCTTGTGCTGGCTCCACAAATTTCCAACAACGACATAGCTGACATGCAAGCCTCTGATTCTGCCATACAAACTATGCTAAACCACCTCTCAGACCCCTCCAACCACCCTATTACTATGTCTGAATTCACTGCTGCCTCAGGCCTCAAACGACTGCATGACATCAAACACATGCTGCGTGTGAAAGACAACATTCTGTGGTATGCCCCTGATGACCTCACAGCGCAAAGGCTTGTGGTGCCACATTGCCAAAGGGGGGTCATGCTAATGTATGCCCACGACGCACCATGTGCCGGATATCACGGTACCAGAGCCACTTACGAGACACTGAAACAAGTGGCATACTGGCCGGGCATGCAGCAAGACGTGGCAGAATATGTCAGAGAGTGCCTGGTTTGCTGCCAATTCCAACCAGCAAACCCAAACCATAGAGCCCCACTGCAACACAGAGGAATCACATTCCCATGGTCAGACCTCCAAATAGACTGGGTAGGACCCCTACCCAGATCGACGAGGGGCAACAAATACTTCCTCACGGTTGTGTGCCAGTTCACCAAGTGGGTAAAGTGTCTTCCAGCACCAAACGATACTGCCCAGACCACGGCATACCTCCTGATGAACCACATCTTCTCCAGGTTCGGACTGCCACTTAAAGTGAACTCGGACAGAGGCACTCACTTTACAGCTGAGATCATGCAGCAGAGTTGGAAACTCCTGGGAGTACAAGCTCAACTGCCCATCAGCCACCATTCCATCTCGTCCAGCCAAGTGGAACTAACAAGTCGAACTGTAGTCAGCATGCTGAGAAAGTATGTGTCTGCCAACCAGCAAGACTGGGATGGGAAACTTCCTTTTGTGCTCATGGCCATCAGAGCCACCCCGCATGAATCAACTCGTATGTCTCCCTTTGAACTAATGGCTGGGCGGCAAATGACACTGCCGCTGCACCTGCTGTATCAAACGGGAGACTCCAGCCTTGTCACAGCCTACACCACTCACCAGTATCTTGATGAACTACACCGGCACCTGAGAGCAACCTTTGCTTTCGCCCAGCATTGACTTCAAAAGAGTGCTGAAGGCCAGAAAAGCATATTATGACCAGAAAGCGTCACACCAGGAACTGGACATAGGCGACAGGGTCTGGTATTATAGCTTTGTCCAGCTGCCCCGGACAGCCTCCCATCGGCTGTCAAAGAAACTGGACAGGTCCTTATGAGATTGTGGACAAACTCTCCCCGGTTGCGTACTGAATTAAACTGAGCCGGGGACAGAAAGAGCCAATTTTCAAATGGGTCCACCACAATCAAGTCAAAAGACATGTGGCTACTGGCAGAGAAAGACTGGGAGGGGTCACTGTCCTGTGCCTCCAGCTCACGCTGCCGTCGGAACCCTGTTCAACATTGGCATGTCTAGCGTCAACGCAGTGAGCCAGACTGAAATCCCACAGCTGAGAGAACAGCTCTGAACACAGAGTGCAACCCTGCAGACCATCGGCAAATCATTGAAAGGCACTGTGGTGGTTCTCAATACTCACAGTGTCCTGCTGAACCAAACTGAACTCAATGAGACAACTGTTTTCAGTTTTCCAAAAATGATTTTGGCCAAACTCAGCTGGTCACAGCCCTGATGACAGGCATGCTGCGGGAAGTGAGCTCCTCAATTGACAGCTTAGCCATGGGCAGGATTCCTCCGTATCTGGTACCCCTGAGCCTTGTGCAAACAGTGCTGGCCTCCGCCACTACCAGCCCAGCAGATCCTCTTCAAGCACACCTTGCCTTTTCTTTGGGTAGTGCCATCCCCTTGCACGTCAACCCTGAGCAATGGGAGGTGGCCTTTCTCCTGATTCTACCCATCATCGAATCAAACAACATCTACAGACTCAAGGACATGGTCAATGTCGGGTTTTGGCAAGGCAACACTCATATCAAGATACACACCCACGATGTGGTGGCCTACCATAACAGTAACACACAGCTGTACCTGGCCCCCAACCTGCGTATGTGTACTTTGACAAAGGACATTCACTACCTCTGCCCTAGCAAGCCATTCCTCAGAGACAACACTGAAGGAATCTGCGGGTTGCAGCCCATGAGAAGTGACACCCGTTGCCCTGCCCGTTGCTCAAAGATGAGTCGATTCCACTATAAACGTCAGAAAGCTTTTTAGCCGTATATAAATTAGGTTCTGGTACCGAGGAGTCTGATGAAGATGGCATCGTGGACAGTTTTGTGGCTTGGCTGAGGTAGAACAGACAGCAACGTTAGAATCCTGTGAGAACTTCAATCAGGACGTAATCTCTCCCCCCTATCACCCCCCTCACTCAAAAAGATAGGGGGGCCTAGACACACAGGCTCCTTCCAATACACAGACACAAACATTTTCTTTATGTAACTTTAATTAAACTATCCCAGAATGTATATGATGATTCCTGTGTGTACGCATGCTCCCTATGTCATTGCCAACATAGTCATGATGTACGAACAATGTAAAGTCATTTAAGATGCTTGTATTCATGTGTAAGAATGTATCTCTGCTCTAATATCTCCCAGCCATACTGTGTTTGATATCTAAATATTCCTCTCTCTTTCTCTTAACCAACGGTGCACAGTAGATGATTATGAAATGCATCACATTATGTTACCCCCCCTTTTGAGTAGAAATGTACCAAGTATGACACCATCATAAATTAGGCAAATGAGGTCATAAACGGAGACAAAGAAAGTGTTCTCCCGCCTAAAACTCCCACATCTGATTGGTCATTTCAGAAAAGATGGGCGGATGTTAATGTTTCTTTAAAGGACAGTAACACCAGCATATCTTGGCTCAGTCGGTGTAGTCGATACACAACCCTCTTATCATCTCGGCTCGTCCCCTGGCCAGGTGGCTTCGGCCCTGGCTTGGCGGCTCAGTCACGTGGGTTGGTTCCTTTGAAGTCGGCGCGCTCCGCAGCCAGGCGGACAGGCAACGCGCGCCATCTCAGCGCTCAGTCGTCTTCTAAAACTCAGACGAGACAATCTTCTTTTCCTCCCCTTTTCGGCATTCGCTCCAACCATCTTCAAACTTCCCGCGGATCGAGAACGCTCCGGAAGGACCAAAAGAGAACACGCTCCAGCTCAAAGAACGCTCTGAGAAGACTCGCACGCATTCTTTATACTCAGCACAAAACAACCCATGCAAGTATAAATACCATCGAAATTTAGATGCATTTTAAGAAGGTAATATTATTCGTTGCTGGCTCTCGGTGGTTATGTTTGTGAAATTGCCATTCCTGAACCTTTCCTTCCTCTCTTTCATTCTCTTCTTTTCATTCTCTTTCGTTACTACTCGTTGTTCTGTATATCTTTGTTTAGTCGTATGTATTCGTAGTATCAATTATTAAAACCATTGTATCCACGTTCGATTGTCATTGTTGCCGCTCACAAGACATGGTCACTTTAATGTTCAGATCTAGCTACGAGCTCTCATAAGTATCTTTGAATACTTTAATTAATATCCTAATAATTCGGAAAGTTTATTCTTCGTGACCAGAAGGATAACCTTCCCGAAGATTTGATAAGAAAGAATAAAACTTTGTGAGAATTGATAAAAGATTGTAGTACTGTTCGCTCGTTAAATGAACGGATGAATTTTGAATTAATTCTAATTCAAAGGTTATTCTGTAATGATTTAATATATATTCGTAGTTAATTGCAACCCATTGTCATTAACTATATATATTGCATAAATACCTAGGTTAGGTATTTCCCTTTTTGGGTGATTTGGAGATTTATAATTTAATCATAACCCGTTGCGATTAGTTATAAATAATTAAACATTAATAATCATAATTCCCTATTGAGCTAATTTAATTTATTATTATTATATGCAGCCGAGTCGCTACATACCACAAAATGAAAATTACCCCAGGATTTACTCACCCTCAAGTCATCCTAGGTGTATATGACATTCCTCTTTCAGACAAATAAAATCAGAGTTATATTAATAAATGTCCTGGCTCTTCCAAGCTTTATAATGGCAGTGATCAGGGTTCAAGATTTTGATGGCCATAAAAGTGTCATAAAAGTAATCCATTAATAAAGGCCTTCTAAAGCGAAGCCATGCATTTTTTGTAAGAAAAATATCCATATTTATGACTTTATAGACTAAAATAACTAGCTTCCGGCAGACGCCGGTACGCGTCGACTTACGCCAAAAGAGTGACCTCTGACCCGACGCATGATGTATTGACAAACGCGGATACGCAGAGGACAGAGCACAGAGCACAACAAAACACTGGTCACGAATTAGACGTCTAAAATGAGAATTTTAAAGAGTCCTAAGGATATAAGAGAAGAAGAGCTTGATTTTGTTGCCCAGAGAGACGTCGAAGCTTACGCTACTCCTACATACATCGCCTCACAGGTCACTCTTTTGGTGCAAGTCGTCCCCCGGGAGCTAGTTGTTTTAGTCTATAAAGTTATAAATATGGATATCTATATTATCAATATAGTATATTAACTGTTTATTAGTACTTAAATTACACAGTAATTATAGTACACATATTAATGCTTTATTCTGCATGACCTTATTCTACATCCCTTCCTTAATCCTACCCAATACGGTGTGTATTAACAACCTTACTAACTAATAAGCAGTAATTAGGGGTTTATTGAGGCAAAGTCATAGTTAATAGTTAGTTAATAATGAGAATTGGACCCTAAAGTGTGAACATATTTCCTATTGTACTGAGCCCATATCAAACCGTGACCCCAAAACCGAGGTTCGTACCGAACCGTGACTTCTGTGTACCGTTACACACCAACTGTACAGCAGAGTCCTGCACGGGTCCATTTTTGGAGACCCGCCCCCGCCCGTACCCGCAAAGTTCAGCACCAGATCCGACCCGTCACCTGTGATAATATCAAAATTAAATCCGCACCCACCCAGACCCGTTAATATTTGGCCCGTTACCCGATCCGTGCCTGCGACAAATCACACACGCTAAAATCATTCCAATTAAAGTGCTTTATTTTTTATCTCGCACCTCTCTCAACAGACTCGTTGTCAACAATTTTATATACTCCACTCGCCAACTTTACTTTTACTTCATCCATAGCTACTCCTGCAATGCTCGTTCCAACTAGGCTACGAGAAGCATCAACAAAAGTCGCACTGTCGGTGACGTGATGGGTCAAATGTCATATCGTTGTTGTGTATGTGTAATGGTAATTTAGACATACATATATTGCACATATTTTTCATCCACGCTACTACCCGCCCGCAAGGAGTTAATTATCCGGCCGCATCCCCGCCCGTGAATTTTAGGACTGTCACAATCCACCCGTTTTAGCCACTTTTATGCGGGTACCCGTGGGAAAAGTCAGAAATGTTTTATTAATTGTTTTAATTGGTAAGAGATCCTCTGCGTGGGGCAGAGTTTGCTCTTCTCTCGGTTGACCCGAAGGCCCAACAGGTGACGGAGCACCAGGTACCTGTGCTCCCGGGACTGAGCCAATATGAGCCAGTCGTCGAGATAGTTGAGAATCCGAACGCCACGTTCTCTGAGCGGATCAATGGCTGCCTCTGTGACTTTCTTGAAGAGGCGAGGCAACAGGGACAGCCCAAAGGGCAGGACTTTGTACTGAAATGCCCTCCCCTCGAACGCAAAGCGTAGGAATGGTCTGTGTCGAGGGAGAATGGAGACGGGGACGGATGCATTCGAAAATGCGTTTCTGCGTTAACATTCTGAATGGGAGCTTGTGCAGGGCCCGAGCTTGTGCAGGGCCCGATTCAGGACATGCAGGTCCAAGATTGGTCTTAACCCAACCCCTTTCTTAGGCACAATGAAGTAGGGGCTGTAGAACCCCGACCTCATATCGGCTGGAGTAACCGGCTCGATCGCGTCCTTCGCCAGCAGGACATCGATCTCGGACCGCAAGATATGGGCATCGCTGCTCCGTACGGAGGTGAAGAGGATGCCCGTGAACTTGGGAGGCCGGCGGGCGAACTGAATCGCATAGCCGAGTCTGATGGTACGGATGAGCCAGCAAGACGGCCTGGGAAGACCTAGCCAGGCCCCCAGAGACCGAGCAAGCGGGACCACGAGGGTATGATGTCATCAATAAGTGAAAGCAATGTGTGTTACTATGGTAATCGAGGTCGAATGTTCAATGAAAAAGTAATCCCTTACATTGCAAAACCACAAACACAGTTCTCATGAACAACCCGATAGCACGAGCACGACAGTCCAACTAACGAACATATTACAAATATGTCAAGATTAGAGGGTTATATTGATCACTAAAAGAGGAACCAAAGGAAACAAACATATATTAGGAGTTTATTATCTTACTTTTCAGACACACTGCGAGCTGATTCTTGAAACAGACAGTGGTTTATAGGATGTGGAAATGAATGGGTCTTTATCATCGCTGAAGTGAATGATGATACGATTGCAAATGGACAAACAAGCGAACATGACACACGAGCAAAAACAAAAACAAACAAAACAAAACCAATGTTACTCGCCTATCGAGAAGAAATAAAGCAACCTCGGCTTCCGATTGCAGGCCTTAGCGCTCCTTGAGTTCTCTCCAGCGCTGGACAGCTGAAACTTCTTGCCTGATCGTACTCGGCCCGAGTCACATTTTTAAAGTAGTTTTGAAATAACACTTACCCCACCTTTAATACCAAATTACATAGTTAAAGGTGCACTATGTAACATTTTTGCAGTAAAATGTCCAAAAACCACTAGGTCAGTGTTATATATTTTGTTCAATTGAGTACTTACAATATCCATAATGTTTCCAACTATTTGTAAATCGTAAGAAAATTGCTGTTTTAACCAAGGAACCGGGACGTGTAAAGGGAGTCGCCTGTCATTTGCGTCATTCGGTTTCCAGTTTTATTTTGTAGAAACGCTTTACTCTCACTACAGTGTGCAACAAGTGTCATAGCAGCCACCGAGTGAACGCACAGAGTAATGTCATAACATAATTTTCAACACACTCAAATGTATCTAATATGATAAACAGAGCCGTGTTACCTCATACTCATGACCGGAAAAGCGGAAATGGCGCCGGCGACTGTGGCATAATACAAGTCCTGCTACTTGAGAGGCGTGTGTTGCGCAATCGCTCCAGCGGCCTTGCTCAGCTCCCACAACGGTCCTGCTCTGCTTCATACTACAGTAACGTTAATAATCGCATCCATGAATATGATTTCTGCCTGAGTCCTATCCCGATTCTTTTCCACCAGCTGTGAGGTGAAGACCACTTGTCCCAAGATTCTGCACTCAAACTTGGCATCATCAAACTACGCCTTTGTTTTGAATAGGCAACCTCTAGCGGATGGAAAAGTTAAATAGGGCACCTTTAAATAACAAGAATAGTCTTGTTTTTACATTTACATTTAATCATTTAGCAGATGCTTTTATCCAAAGAGACTAACAAATGAAGAGAGCAATAGTATAGTTTAATAACTTTAATAAAAATATAATAGTTTTTAACTTGTTGAGAACGATGTTTTTGCACGTTAAATAATTGTAATTGTTTAAATTTCGCACGTGCGCAGCTTTATTAGGCTTAACGTTACCTGTCAACTAACCTAAAGTTACCACTTTGGTAAATCTTACCATTAAATAAGTTAACATTTGCATTGAGAATGACATGACAAACACAAATCTTACCTGGAGCTCGACACTTCGCATCCCGCAGAAAGGCCGTAAAAACTGCTAGATCTGCTTATTTCTCGACTCTCTTAGAAGAAAACAAACACAACCCTAGGTATTTATTCGATACAGTGGCTAAATTAACCAAAAATAAAGCTTCAACTCCTGATGTCTGCCAACAGCACAGCAGTAATGACTTTATGAACTTCTTTACTTGTAAGATTGATAATATTAGGAAAAAAATTATAACCATGCAGCCGTCTACTACTGTATCACATCAGACAGAGCATTGTAGTGTCACTGAGGAAAAATTACATTCATTCACTGCTATAGGAGAAGAAGAAATGGCTAAACTCGTTAAATCATCAAAATCAACAACATGTATGCTTGACCCTATACCGACTAAACTACTAAAAAAGATGCTTCCAGAGGTCATAGATTCTCTTCTTAATATCATTAATTCATCCTTGACTTTAGGATATGTACCGAAAACTTTTAAGTTGGCTATTATTAAACCACTTATTAAAAAACCGCAACTTGACCCTACAGAATTAGTCAATTACAGGCCAATCTCAAATCTACCCTTTCTGTCAAAAATACTAGAAAAGGCAGTGTCCTCACAATTATGCTCCTTTTTAGAAAAAAATGGTATCTGTGAGGTTTTCCAGTCAGGATTTAGACCACATCATAGTACTGAGACTGCTCTCATTAGAGTTACAAATGATTTACTCTTATCATCCGATCGTGGTTGTATCTCTCTGTTAGTGTTACTCGATCTTAGCGCTGCATTCGATACCATCGACCACAACATTCTTTTGAATAGACTCGAAAATGATGTTGGCATTAGTGGAATTGCATTGGCATGGTTTAAATCATACTTATCTGACCGTTTTCAGTTTGTAGCAGTAAATTAAGAGATCTCACACCGATCACAAGTTCAGTATGGAGTACCGCAGGGCTCAGTGCTAGGACCGTTGCTTATCACCCTGTACATGCTACCACTGGGAGATATCATTAGGAAGCATGGCATTAGTTTTCATTGTTATGCTGACGATACTCTATATTTCTCTATATTTCTTCACGCCCTGACGAAACTTACCAATTCACAAGATTAACGGAATGCATAGCTGATATAAAAAATTGGATGACTAGTAATTTCCTGCAACTTCATTCAGAAAAAACTGAATTTTTAATTATTGGACAAAAAAACTCCACATGTAGTAACCTAGTTCATGCATTCATGACCTCAAGGCTAGATTATTGTAATGCTCTACTGGGTGGTTGCCCCGCTCGCTTAATAAATAATCTGCAGCTGGTCCAAAACGCAGCAGCTCGAGTTCTTACTAGAACCAGGAAGTATGACCATATTAGCCCGGTTCTGTCAACACTGCACTGGCTCCCTATTAAACATCGCATACATTTTAAAATCTTGCTAATTACTTACAAATCACTAAATGGTTTAGCTCCCCAGTACTTGAGCAAGCTCATAACGCATTATACTCCATCACGTCTATTGCGGTCTCAAAACTCTGGCCAGTTGATAATATCAAAAATCAACCTAGAATATCAAAATCAACTGCAGGCGGTCGATCCTTTTCCTATTTAGCACCTAAACTCTGGAACAGCCTTCCTAGCATTGTTCGGGAAGCAGACACACTCTGTCAGTTTAAATCTAGACTAAAAACGCATCTCTTTACTATGGCATACACATAAAACATTTTAATTTATATTTTATTCAAATTGTTAGGCTGCATTAACTAGGTCAGCCGGAACCGGGAACACTTCCCATAACACCTGATGTACTCGTTACATCATAAGAGGAATGGCATCTACGCTAATGTTAGTCTCTCTGTTTATCCCGAGGTTTACTGCAGTCAGCCGGATCCGGGCCGTATCCAGATCAGATGGTGGACCAGCGCCCAGACATTACCAACGCATCCCTGAAGTGTCTGCAGAGACCGTGTCAATTAGTCTACCCTCTGAAATTGCTCATCGACATGGCATCCTCAATGGATCCATCTCCGGCGTGATGACTCCAATATTTCGAATATTCCTATTTATTAATTGTTTAATCGACACGCCATCCTCAATAAACCCAGCGTGATGCCTCCGATCTTTCGAATAATCCGATCTAATATTACTTCTGACCTATAAGGCTGCCAAAATAATAAACATACACTGTTTGTTAATTGGCCAGAGGAGAACTGGCACCCCGACTGAGCCTGGTTTCTCCCAAGGTTTATTTTTCTCCATTAGGACACCTGATGGAGTTTTGGTTCCTTGCCACTGTCGCCTCTGGCTTGCTCAGTTGGGGACACAAAATTTTCAAATAAATATCCAAATAAATTTAATTACTAAACTAAATTATATCAACTACATTACTTGAATATATATGATAATTGAAATGAGCTGATGACATCACCGTTTTCTCCAGAGCGGCTGTACAGCCGAATCAAATTCTGTTCATTATTTTCCTGTTTAACACTGTGAAGCTGCTTTGAAACAATCTGCATTGTAAAAAGTGCTATATAAATAAAGTTGACTTGACTTGACTTGACTTACTGAATATAAAATTACATACATTATGATATACAAGTAAATATATTGTCACATATTTTTCAATATATGAAAAGCGGCAACTCCTAATGTATTATTAAATATATTGTAATATATTTATTCTGTATATGTTCAATACATGATAATTCATATATATAAATATGAATTTTTTTATATAAATATATTTTCTTTTTGTAAGGGTGTACCCATTTTATACAGTACTGTGCAAAAGTCTTAGGCATGTTAGTATTTTCACACGAAAAATGTTTTTAAGCCAGTTATTTATATATTTTACTGTAGTGTGTCAGTAGGAAATATCAGTTTACATTTCCAAACATTCATTTTGCAATTAATTGTAATAATCCAGTGGGATTTTTATATATATATATATATATATATATATATATATATATATATATTTTTTTTTTTTATGCACAAGAAGTCTGACAGCAGCCGGTATGATCTGATCTCACCATCATTGAGTCTGTCTGTGATTACATGAAGAAACAGAAAAAAAAAATAAATCCAGAAGAACTGAAGCAACATCTCCAAGACACTTGAAGAAACCTTCCTGCAAAACTTCATGAATAGGTGTAGGAATAGATGCAGGTGACAAAAGCCGCTTTAAACGCAAAGGGTGGTCACCCCAAATATCGATTTGATTTAGTTAATAGAAGTTAATTCATAAATAAAAGCTATTTATGTTATTATTTTTGACAGCATTCTCACTTTAAAACATTCTGACAAGTGCCTAAACTTTTCACAGTACTGTAGTTTTGCAGGTAGGTTTCCTCAAGTTTTTTCTGTTTCTTCATGTAATCACAGACAGACTCGATGATGGTGAGATCAGATCATACCGGCTGCTATCAGACTTCTTGTGCATAAAAAATAAATTTAAAAAAATCTCACTGGATTATTACAATTAATTGCAAAATGTATGTTTGGAAATGTAAACTGATATTTCCTACTGACACACTACAGTAAAAGATATAAATAATTGGCTTAAAAACATTTTTCGTGTGAAAATACCAACGTGCCTAAGACTTTTGCACAGTACTGTATATTTTACTTGCTAACTAATTGTCGCATGTCTGTCCTGTCTTGTGTAGCACATGTGGTGTTTTGTTATTTTGGGCCATGTGCTCGTGTCTCTGTCTGATCCTTCCCCCTTGTTATCTGATTAGTGTTTGATTTGCCCCACCTGTTCTCCCTCATTACCTGCCTTATTTGTACCCTTTATAATCTCCTTGTGTTTGCAGTCCTGTGCTGGATTGTTGTTTGATGTTGTTGGTTTCCTGTATGTTTCATGTTCCTTGTTTATCACAATAAACAACACATAAACATACACTTCAACTAAATATCACATACCTGGCCACAGCTTTCAACAACTGTTTTAGAAATAGATCGCAGCCACCCATCTGCCGTTGTCACACCCGGCAACAGCTTACAACTGTTTTCCAACCCAGGCATAAACCATCATTAACATCTACATGAAACATTTTGATACACATAATTATAAAAAAATATCCCATTAAATCAAACATCACCAATGAAAGTTTGATTTACCTCAAATGAAGAAAGAAAAATCGCAGCCACCTGTCTGGCATAGATGATTAAACACACCACCATTACTCCTGAGCTAGCGCTACTCCATTCATAAAGTGGACATGGGACCAAAGAATACCGTATTCACCCTACCAAGCAGGACTACCGTAAATATTATGTTGGTTACAGCCATCACATTGTGGCCAGTGCTCGCATGCTCAATTGTATTAGGCAAAAACTACCTCTGGTAAATATTTTATCCATCTTCTTTTCTTGGATGGTGAGAGAGTTATTAACAATTTATTCAGGGTTCGATTGAACCTCTCGCATTGCCCTGAGGGTGATAGGGTGTAGTTTGACTCTGCCTAATGCCATACATCTTACATAAGTTTCGAACCACCTCTGCCTCAAAACATCTCCCCTGATCCGAATGAATTCGTTGGAGAACTCCATACTTGTGAATCCACTCCCTACAACCAACATTCCACAGGCCACAATCAACAACCTGATCAACTCTATGCGAAGGAGATGAGTTGCACTGCGTGAGGCAAATGGTGGTCACACCAGATACTGACTGGTTTTCGGAACCCCCCGGACAGTAAAACTGCACATTTTAGACTGGCCTTTTATTGTGGCCAGCCTAAGGCACACCTGTGCAATAATCATGCTGTCTAATCAGCATCTTGATATGCCACACCTGTGGAGTGGATGGATTATCTCAGCAAAGGAGAAGTGCTCACTAACACAGATGTAGACAGATTTGTGAACAATATTTGAGAGAAATAGGCCTTTTGTGTACATAGAAAAAGTTTTAGATCTTTGAGTTCAGCTCATGAAAAATGGGGGCAAAAACAAAAGTGTTGCGTTTATAATTTTGTTCAGTGTATATACAGGTGCTGGTCATATAATTAGAATATCATCAAAAAGTTGATTTATTTCACTAATTCCATTCAAAAAGTTAAACTTGTATATTATATTCATTCATTACATACAGACTGATATATTTCAAATGTTTATTTCTTTTAATTTTGATGATTATAACTGACAACTAAGGAAAATCCCAAATTCAGTATCTCAGAAAATTAGAATATTACTTAAGACCAACACAAAGAAAGGATTTTTAGAAATCTTGGCCAACTGAAAAGTATGAGCATGTACAGCACTCAATACTTATTTCGGGCTCCTTTTGCCTGAATTACTGCAGCAATGCGGCGTGGCATGGAGTCCATCAGTCTGTGGCACTGCTCAGGTGTTTTGAGAGCCCAGGTTGCTCTGATAGTGGCCTTCAGCTCTTCTGCATTGTTGGGTCTGGAATATCGCATCTGCCTCTTCACAATACCCCATAGATTTTCTATGGGGTTAAGGTCAGGCAAGTTTGTTGGCCAATTAAGAACAGGGATAACATGGTCCTTAAACCAGGTACTGGTTGCTTTGGCACTGTGCAGGTGCCAAGTCCTGTTGGAAAATGAAATCTGCATCTCCATAAAGTTGGTCAGCAGCAGGAAGCATGAAGTGCTCTAAAACTTCCTGGTATATGGCTGCGTTGACCTTCGACCTCAGAAAACACAGTGGATCAACACCAGCAGATGACATGGCACCCCAAACCATCACTGACTGTGGAAATTTTACACTGGACCTCAAGCAACGTGGATTGTGTGCCTCTCCTCTCTTCCTCCAGACTCTGGGACCCTGATTTCCAAAGGAAATGCAAAATTTACTTTCATCAGAGAACATAACTTTGGACCACTCAGCAGCAGTCCAGTCCTTTTTATCTTTAGCCCAGGCGAGACGCTTCTGACGTTGTCTGTTGTCCAAGAGTGGCTTGACACAAGGAATGCGACAGCTGAAACCCATGTCTTGCATACGTCTGTGCGTAGTGGTTCTTGAAGCACTGACTCCAGCTGCAGGAGTCGCCTCTCTATTAATGTGCTTGGACACAGAGCTCTGTGAACAGCCAGCCTCTTTTGCAATGACCTTTTGTGTCTTGTCCTCCTTGTGCAAGGTGTCAATGGTCGTCTTTTGGACAACTGTCAAGTCAGCAGACTTCCCCATGATTGTGTAGCCTACAGAACTAGACTGAGAGACAATTTAAAGGCCTTTGCAGGTGTTTTGAGTTAATTAGCTGATTAGAGTGTGGCACCAGGTGTCTTCAATATTGAACCTTTTCACAATATTCTAATTTTCTGAGATACTGAATTTGGGATTTTCCTTAGTTGTCAGTTATAATCATCAAAATTAAAAGAAATAAACATTTGAAATATATCAGTCTGTGTGTAATGAATTAATATAATATACAAGTTTCACTTTTTGAATGGAATTAGTGAAATAAATCAACTTTTTGATGATATTTTAATTATGACCAGCACCTGTATATGTAAACTTTGCAGCAGTAAAAAACTCTTTCCACATACAGAACATGAATGTGGCTTCTTCTTCGTATGAACTACTAGGTGTGTCTTCAAGGCTGATGACCCCAGAAATGTTTTGCTGCATTGATCACATGTGAACAGCTTCTCTCCAGTGAGGACCCTCATGTGAATTTTAAGTCTTGTTTTGCGTGTGAAACTCTTTCCACGCTTATCACATGTGAACGGCTTCTCTCCAGTGTGGATCCTCATGTGATCTTTAAGGTATGTTGATTGCGTGAAACTCTTTCCACACTGAACACCTGGAACAGCTTCTCTCCAGTGTGGACCCTCATGTGAATTTTAAGGCTTGTTTTGTGTGTGAAACTTTTTCCACACTGATCACATGTGAACGGCTTCTCTCCAGTGTGAACTCTAATGTGAAACTCAAGACTTTTTTTCTTTGAGAATCTCTTTTCACACTGATCACACATGAATGGCTTCTCTCCGGTGTGAATCATCATGTGTTCTTTTCAGGCTTTTTTGTATGTGAGACTCTTTCCGCACTGATCACGTGTATGGCTTCTTTCCTGTGTGTATTCTTATGTGTTCTTTAAGGCCTGATGAACGTGTGAAACTTTTCCCATATTGATCACATGTGAATGGCTTCTCTCTGGCGTGGATACTCATGTGACGCTTAAGACCTTGTTTGGATGTGAATGTCGTTCCACACTGAGTGCAGGTGAAAGATTTTTTGCCTCTTCTTTTCTTTATAAATGTCTTTTTAGTCTTTGAGCGACTCAAAGGTTTTTCTCCAGGTCTGACATGATGTTTCTTTTTCAATTCACTCAGTTCTTCACTCTCCTCGTTCTCTTCCATCAGGTCTGAAATGAAAGAAAAAATAATTAATTACATTTTCAGTACATCAAAATTCAAAGAGAGAAATATGAAGTGGAAAAACTTAAAAGGAGAGCCCTAAAATACGGCAAAAACGGCTTACGTTTTGGTAGCCCGTCTGGAAAACACATAGCCCCGGGACGTTGGGCTTTGCGAGCCCTGGCCCATTCATACCCAAGTCTTATCCCGAATCGCAATGAACCAACAACACCACCACAAATAAAGGATAATTCAGCCTTTGACAGCGTACTAAGGTATGTTAGACACGTACACATAATCAATAGATATCAAACGATCTGTAACAATGCAATATTATCACATATAAAAAATATTTTTTTACTCACATTAGTGTGTTGCTTCATTCATTCAAGTAATCTCATCCTGGCTGCAAATCCAGTCTCTTGTTTACAAACGAATTTGTGGTGAAATGAAGGAACAAACACGCAATATCTTCCCCACGCGAGCTGGATATTCATAAAAAATAAAGTTCATCCATGCATTCATAATATTGGAATCCGAAATAAAGCTTATGCGGTATGTTTATCGCTTAGAAGTTCGATCCAGTTTAGCTCTATGTAGGACTATGTCATGTCACAAGTCAGTGGGCGGGGCTACAGAATCAGACGTTGTTCTTATTATGTTGAGGCGGCGTTTCAGCATACGATGACGTCAAGGGTCGACATATTCTGAGATTGATCGTTTTCTGGGCCTGGTGTCAATAAAAGCTTTTCTTTGACTAACAAGGAAGTTTTCAGCTTTCAAACTTACAGGATATTCTTATATTACTATGACCTTTTATATATCAAAAGCTCAAGGGAAAGTTGATTTCACAATTCATGACCCCTTTAAAGGGCTAGTTTACATTAAAAATTTAAATTCTGTCATCAGAATATACTCACCCAGTAAAGTTGTTCCATACCTGAATACATTTATTTGTTCTGCTGTACACAAAATAAGATATTTGGAAGAATGTTTGTAACCAAGCAGATCTCGCCCCCCATTGACTATCATAGTAGGAAAAAATGCTATGGTAGACAATGGTGGGCAACATCTGCTTGGTCTATATATTATGCAATGTATTACTGCATATAAAATTACATAAATTATGATATATTAGTAAATATATAGTCACACATTCTTCAATATATGAAAAGCGGCAATTCCTTACGTTTTATTCAATATATAGTAATGTATTAACAATATATTATTCTGTATATTTTCAAATATACCATTATATCATTTAATATATTGATCATTCAGGAAAATATATTTTCTTTCCATAAGGGAAATTCAGAGCTTAGATCGAGAAGCATTAAGATGTTTATTAACCCTGGATCTATGCACGTCTAAGAACGTCATTAAGCACATGAAGAGCAGTTTTTTAGTGCTATGAGATGGATGAAATCCTGACGGAAAAGGTTCAAAAAGACCATTAGCATCTAAGTAAGCTCTCAATTGTGAAGCCACAACTTTTTCAAGTATTTTGCTTAAGAATGGTAAATTTGAGATTGGCCTGTAATTGTTCATGTTCAGATGGTCAAGGCCCGGTTTCTTAAGAATGGGGGTCACTGGAGCCATTTTTAATTCCGCTGGAACCATGGCAGATACTAAACTACAATGAGGGCTACAGTAGTTGAGCAAATGTTCTTTAAAAACAAGAGAGTGCATCATGAGTTCAGTTTTCCTGTACAGTACACTGTTCCAGGCGACGACTTTAGCTTTCATCGCTCGAAGTTCAGGAGTGAACCAGGCTGAGACATGAGTAGATGTAACCAGTTTAGTTTTAACAGGAGCATGCTTCTCTAGTATTTGGGAAATAGCATTATTATAGTGTGGCAGTAGAGGATCATACAAAAAGACACTAGAATGTAGCTGACTACGCCACCCTGATGACCAGGGAAATATTAGTACTTATGAGTTAATCACCTACCAAAAAGGACACAGGTTCGTGTTTCAAAAGGAAGAGGGCCTGAGACGTGGATACCAAAAATACAAAAAGTTTTATTTATACAATATTCAACAGTGATCATAAAAACATTAAAATACTGTAGGGCCGGATTAGAATAGACATAGAAGATACTGGAACCAAGAAAAGGAAACCGAGGCTTACCAATGGCAGGTGAGCTAGTTTAGTGAGCACCAAGCTCCTATATCAAACTCTTACCACCTTGTGCACAGGTCTCACATCACACACACGTCAGGTCAGACACAAAACGCACTGCACTCTGTGACAAAAACCCACCACCGCACACGTGGGCCTACTAGCAGCCTGCCCTGAAGCCTCGGCTCCTGTAACGAAAGACAAAATTAATCCAAGCAGTTTAGCAAAATAGATATTATAAATAATACTGTTTAACCTAAATGAGCTGAAGAGGCATAACAAAACATAACACAAAAGAAAAGAAAAGAAAACACCACCTGCAATGAGGTTCAGACTCAACACCAAAACTAAAGGTGGACAGTTGCAGCACTTTCACATATACATACAAATATCAAACATACCAACTAAAAACCAAATCAAAATAACAGATAAAGTAAATGCTGACTAAACAGCAACATTAAACAAAGCCAAGAGAAATAAAGCAAAAACTCTGAAAACAATTTAGTAAGCAAACAAAAATACACACGAAACCAACAAATTAAAGAATAAATTCAACCAAACAAAAGAAAGTATAACTAAAAACAAAACAACAAAACAAATATGCAGAAGCTGATGCAACCAAAACAAATAGGAAAAGTATAACAAAACAATAAAACAAAGGCTAAAGAGCAGGTTTAATGGCAAACGCATAAACCGAAAGAGCTCGCGCTGAAGAGCAGGTTAGCACGAAACACGTAGACCAAGCGAGCTCGCGCTGAAGAGCAGGTTAGCATGAAACACGTAGACCAAGTGAGCACGCGCTGAAGAGCAGGTTGGCACGAAACACGTAGACCAAGCGAGCTTCCCGCTGAAGAGCAGGTTAGCACGAAACACGCAGACCAAGCGAGCTCGCGCTGAAGAGCAGGTTAGCACGAAACACGTAGACCAAGCGAGCTTGCGCTGGAGAGCAGTTTTAGCACATTAAATGTAAATCAAGCAAGCTCGCGCTGGAGAGTAGTTTTAGCAGAAAACACGTAGACCAAGCGAGCTTGCGCTGGAGAGTAGTTTATAGTCACCGGAGAAACCAATGCAGACAAAGCAGCAGCATCAAAGAATGTTGCCCCACAAGCTGTACTGAACACAATGGGTCCCAACTCAACTATTCCTCCTAAAATGAATTAAAACGTACAATTACTAGACGCAAAAATGGATATGCGTGAATACCGGCAATTACACATACCTTCATGTTGTTATAGTTGCGAGTCCGATCGTGCACACAAACAGACACCAGGCTAATAAAGCACGGGAATACAGCGGGAGAATGTTGAACAATGCAGCTGCCAACAACCCACAACGATTGTCCAAAAGGAAGCTATAAACGAAAATAATTTAGAGTGACCTCAAGCCGCACACCCCAATATTGCTAGGAAGCCCAACAACACATACCTGAAGCGGAAGGCGGGCGAAACCGGAAAGGGCGGTCCACGGGCAGTGACACACAAACGGTGCTCTAACACACGCGCAGTGCCTTAACGTCCCTATTTATATACCCACTACACAGAATGTGATTGGATGACAAGCATACATGTTTTTAATAACGAATATATAAAACATCACACTCAAGGAACCGTTTATCCCACTACAATCGATACAGCAGATTTCTGATGGACAGTTAGATAATAAACAGTCTGACATGGTAGAAGCTCTTATTGAAACAGAGAAAGAAGATGGGTTCACAGAACTGATTTTACGATAGGTGAGCATTTTCTTTATAGACGATATAGATATTGGAAAAACTAAAACTGAAGTTTATGAGTTTGTGATCAGAAAAAGCTAAATCAGAGCCCCTAACAAGGATATTATATAAGTCAGATGTACATATATAAGTGCCAATATATGACCCCCTGGAGTGAGTAGCAAAAGTTACATGTTGAGTTAGATTGAAACAGTCCAGAACAGATATCAATTAATTGCATTGTGCAGTGTTTTCATGTATAATAAAATCACCAAGCATAGTAACAAATGAATAACACGCACAGACAAGAGTGAGTAACTCACTAATCTCAGAGAAAAAATCTGAATGAAATTTTGGAGGTCGGTAAAATAAGATTATAGCCATTGATGTTTGGCCAGGCATTTTAATTCTAGGTATTCAAAAGATGCAACATTATGAAACTCAATCTTAGATATTTTAATACTCTCACAGCAAACTATAGCCAACCCTCCACCTCTATGATGGAGACGAGGTTGAGAGAAATAGATATACCCAGGTGGAGTTAAGAGGTTTAAAGATGAAAAAGTCCTTGGGTTCCTGCCAGGTTTCTGTCAAAAGTCCAGGTTTGTGTCGATGATTGTGTCATTTAACACTGATGCTTTATCAGTTAAAGAGCGAGTGTTCAACAGCACACAATCGCAAATCTGGAGATCCAAGGTTCGGGATCAAAGTGTAATTGTCTCCGATTTTCAAAGTTTATTACACAATTTTCAGATGCAAATAACCAGGAATACTATTTGGAGATGAGCAGTGATAAGTCCAGAGATTCTTCCGCAAACGTTGTATGTAATGGGGTCGGTGTAAAACACCACTTATAAGTGTCCGGAGCCAAGTGGAGAGATAATTTTAAAGTTCTAAGTTGAGCAGCAGAAATTGTAAAGCCATTTGATTGAAGCCAAAATGACGTCATTTGATTAACGTCATCCAAAAACAGCACAAAAAGACCAAAAAACAAAACTCGCAAATGGTTATGCGACCACATGACCAGTGGGACCCACACAACAACAACTTATCGGTTTAACTACGTTAGCCAGAACCATATCGAATCCACAGAAGGGAAGGCTACCATACCAAGGATTGACACCACAAAATGATAAATCAGATGTCGAGAAGGATAAAGGATAGGAATGGAGAGGGCTCGCAGCCGATCAGTGTAACAGGATCACGAAAAATGCAACAGGACAACAGGATTTCTGATCGTAAATATTCAACATATATTTATGAGTTTATTGAATATTTATGATTCATGATCAGGATGGCTCCGATGTTCTTCCGAGCAGGTTCAGTTACTCTTACTTTGTAGAACCATCAAGGCAATTGTGACTTTACCTAGGATTGTAGGAAACCAGATCAAAATCTGCCTGAATATCTTTTAGTGTGTGGCGGGCATTATCTAGCATAATATTAAAATTAAAAAATATACAACAGTGCCATAATAGTGACACTAAAATGTTAAATTATTAAGGTCCAGTCACACTAGACTTTTCATTAAGCTGACTTTCATTCATACGCATGCGAATGTACACTGGAAACACAAGCTGTATATGTGCAGATTGCGCACAAACAATAAATTAAATGAAATCCATCTGGAAATCTCAAACTCAGACTTTAAATCTTCTTTAAAACAAGATTTGCTCAAGTGGTGCTCACCAGATGTTGTATAGGTCATACAAGATTGACTAAAGATGAAAACCTAACTCTATGTATGTTCCCCCCTTTCCATTAAACCTATTTTATTGGACTGCTTTTAATGCAAGTAGAAAGCAGGTTTTAAGTAAGCTCACTTAAGGACTTACACTATAGTGTCATAGAGTGACTGCGACTTTAAAGGGATAGTTTAATCACCCTCAGGTTGTTCCAAACCTGTATGAATTTCTTTCTTCTACTGAACACAAAGGAAGATATTTGGAAGAATGTTTGTAACCAAGCAGATCTTGGCAGCCATTGACTACCATAGTATTTTTTTCCCACTATGGTAGTCAATGGCTGTCGAGATCTGCTTGGTTACAAACATTCTTTAAAAAAATCTTCCTTTGTGTTAAATTAGCAATTTCTATTAGCATTGTCTGTGCCCTACATGTTTCACTCAACACTGTAACTTCTGACATGATTACCCTCTTTTTAAAGAATTTCTTAATTTTCCATTTCTTAAAACTGTGACACCAGGAAGTGACATCATCTGGACTCTTTTACAGCCTGATGGGAGGACAAGAAAATAATCTCAATCCATTGTCTCAGACTGTCTCAGAATAATCTCTTTAACTGAATAACTTCTCAAATTTATGAGAAATAATACTTTATCAGTAAATCATAACATGAATGTTCTTCAGCATCATAAATGAATAAAGAATGAAGAATAAACACCAGCCTCTTTGTTCTTCAGTATCCTCAGTGTGTTTCATTCTGCAGGGTTTTGGATCACTCATGTTCTCACTGTCCTCTTTAATAAACTCAGTCTTTGCAGATTTCAGCTCTTCCTGATTCTTTGATGCTCATCTTCACTTGTAGGCTGATGGGAATATTCCAGCATTTATTTATTGAATTGCAGTGGGAGGAGCTTCACTGATGATGTGATTGCAGAACTATTCTACTGCTTCATTCAAACATAGGCAGATATCTAGAGTATAAATAATGTAACTTAAATTCTTCCAAATATAAATAATGGTACGGAAAACAGTTAAAAGCAGAAACATAAATAAATGTACATAATTTTAGCCAACAAATACCCTCAGTTTGTTACCAATTAAATTAGTTTTAAGTGTCAATTTACAGGAGATCTGAAGACATCAGCATAATAAATTAGGTGAAAACAGGAACTATTGAAATTAAATAAACAGTTTTTTCAGCAGCTCTGTTCATATTGATAAGCCTCAGACTATCAACACTCATTCAACAAGCCATTCAGGATTATTAGCAGATCATCTCACTTTATTCTGTTTGCTGTTAGAATTACAAAAACAATCAGTAATGACAATTATCTTCAACCAATAAATAACTATGAATTGAAATAACTATAAATAAATAACTATGAATTGAAACATGGTTTGATTTTATGATAACTACATTCATTGTAATAAAGTAATTGTATGTGCAGAAACTGACAATGATCAGTAACAATTATGTTTCCAGTGGCAAACTGTATTCATGTTTATCTGCATTAACATTTATGTAGCAAAATAGGAAAATATATATAATTAATTAAATATATATAAATCAGCTTTCAGAATCAAGTATAGCAGAAATAATATTGCAATTATTTAGTCTGTTCGTCCACTGAACATATCAACTGTAGGAAGAACGATCTTCCTGGCCAAGACAGAATAGCTTTCCTGATAATCAACTCACCTAAAAAAGGTGTCAAAACTTACAGAAGCATCTAAAGGTTTATGAAACGTGTTACTTGCATTGGCTGGGTGCTGAAGCACAGGGATTCTGGATGAGTTTGATAGGAGTGAGCTGGTAGCTTTCGTTGAATCTGAACGAAGTTAACGACAGTAAAGTTGCCAGAAAGTCTGGAGTGTCTGTCTCAAAGAGACTGAGCATAGATGTGTTTGGGTAGAGATATCACTCACATCTCTGGCAAAATGACCAATAAAGAGGCGCAAATTTAAGCAGGGGAAAGTCCCTTTGTCCCACTTTATTGTCCGACACCACATCTGCATATTTATAGTAGTTGGGAGAGTTTTGTTTTACACCAAAGTAAAGTAAAAACAGTGTGATGTTGTTTATGTGAACATGCTATACACTAGACTGGGTAAACCCAGCCTGATCTGCCGGCGATTTAATTTCGCCCTGCAAGTCAGTCTGGAAACCTGTACATTCATTTCTACTGCTTCTGTTACACTTTTGCGGGAACCAATCACAGACTGGCTTATCCACCTGGCACGCTATTGGCGGGTTTAACACGATGCCGATAGAGAAGCGATGGGTAGTTGCTTGTTGATCACGCCTCTTGTGGTCTGACTGGTTGAAGGACTATCCAATTGCGTACAGAGTCATTTGAATTATGCTCGTTTATCACGCCTCTTGTGCAGTAGAAAATACATAGCAGACTCCCCAGACCAATGTTCAATCTTAAATTGAGCTTGGTCTGGTGATAGCCAGACAATCTATACACCATAATTCATAACACTCAGAGAGGATCATTTTGAAACGTGGCATGCCAGAACATTAAAGCAGAGATAGATTCACAGACCTGCATACAAACATGTGGAGTTTCGCTAACACAACTACAGAGGCATATCTGAGCTAATGTGACATAGGGACATGCATCCAGTACACTATATAGAGTTTGGGACAGTTTGATTGTGGGTTAAATGGAGCCAGTGTCCTCTCCTATGTGCTGCCAGGTTGCAGTGCACATCCCTTCCCCCTGAATGCCTCTGAAGCTGGAGAAGAGATCGGCAGCCGTTTGTCTGTGTGAGTAGAGACAGCAGAGGAGACAACCATCTGCTAGCCAACACCATCTGATGAATATGATTATGTGCTCAGTTTAAACAGGGCAGATTCTTCCTTTAATCTCACATGATTATTGAGTCTGTGATTTGTGTCTTGTATTCAGTTGTCTCTGTGTCTTGTATTCAGTGTCTCCATCATCATCATCATCCTCACAGAGGTCTTAGCTTGTAACTTGTGTGCTTGTTGGCAGATGGGATGCACTATAGTAATCTGTAGAGTTTACTGCAGAGTTTAGTAGAGTTTTTTTTTTTTTCAAATTTGGTGGACTCTGCAGAGCAGCACGAGGCTCACGATGATGACGTCATAAACGTTGATTGGCTGAGGCAGTTGTTATTATTATGCAGAAAATAATAATTTAAATCATGGGCATCGGAAGAAAAGAAATTTTACTGGAGTAGATTCCATTTACATTAAGTTCAAATAGCCCACCTTGTTTACTAAACGTCTGGTTGGGCTAGACAAAATTACAGAAGACACCAAACTAAATACTATGGTGATAGTGTAGGGGTAATGCTTGTTAAAAGTTTTGATGCAACTCGACCTGAGGTTCAAATCCGCCTTTTGCCAAACTCGCTCTACTCCCTTTTCCCATCACATATCAGATCGGAAAGGCATTTTTTTTAAATAAAAATGTAATGTAAATGTACCAGGCAAATATTCGAAAAGTGGAAGTACATTGTCTATAGTGTATTTAATAATAAAGTGTTTATCGGTTAGGGGTAAGTGAACAGACTTGCGCTGAATTAGTGATGATAAAAGTGAGTGGGTCTAATATCATTGGTCTTAAAAAGAACCACATACAATGGTTCTGACGCCCATGATTTAAATACAATAATTTTACTGAAAGTTGACAGAGGAATTAGTATTGTGTATGAAGTGCAAAAGATCAAAATATCAAAATATCACCCAGACACAAACTTTCTACTCCAAACCTTGTATTTAAAGTTTTATGAAAATCATGAACAGTTATGTTCAGTTACCATAAAAAAGTTAAACAATGGTAATTACAAGTTAACAGGAAAAAAATACCTTAAGAATACTTTATCTGGTCTTAAACAATTCATAAACAAGTTAAACGTTGCAAAAAACAAGTTAACAGGATGATAAAACAGCAGAAAAGCAACAAATCACTATATTAAACAGGTAATTTCTAAACATAGTAGCATGTTTGATCAGATTCACTTCAAATGTGTATCAGAGACTGGAGTGAAGAGCCTGCATGAGCAAATTCAGTAACAATAAGGTTTTTTTTTTTTTTTTGCTTGCTAATGTGGTCTTTAACAATGTATTAAAGTTGTTTTGGGTCACAATTCTCTATTCAAACGTGTCGTGATGACTTTTTTGACGTTATATGACACTGATTGACATATAGATGTCTCGGACCACTGGATATTGTTATCTCTGTATTGAGTTATCTCTGAAGCAGTTCGTTTTTGAAAGCAACCACTTTGTTCGATAGTTTGTGCCCATTCAGTTCCATGAATACTTTTGAAGCACCTCAAAAGTGTATTTGAGATTGGCAGGGTAATTGAGGTTGATGGCATAAATAAGGCCGAAAAGCATAGCAACCGCAAGTGCAACATCATCCAACTCCTGCAGCACCTTAATTCCCTCAAGCACAATCTCAATGTCTGTTGGGTTTTCACCATCAGTGGGGTGTTTAATTACATAGATCACCAAAGTAGTGGTCTTAATTTGTGTGAGAACAGTCTTCATCCAAACCCTGAATAAAAGAAAAAAGAAAAAAAAAATGCAATCACACAAAACATGTCAAGAATTAACAGATCAGAATAGCACTAAGCATAAATACTGACCAAATTAAGTCAGAAAAATTTACAATCTTGTTTACAGTTTATCTTCCGCTTCAGTCAAACACATAAACCTATGGATGTTTTTTTCACCACTAATTAAAAAATTAAAAAGGTAATTGCAACTTTTTATCTCACAATTCTGACTGTTTTCCACATAATTGTGAGTTATAAAGTCAGAATTGTGTGATAAAAACTTGGAATCAGGACAGTTTGCCCGGGCTGTGGATTACAAGTAATAATATTGTAGATGTAGTGATCGTTTCGCTTCATAAGACCTCAGTGTTTTTTAGGAGCCGTGGGTATTCATTTTGTTATTTTTTTTTTATCTCAAAAAGACGGCACCCATTGACTCTCATTATATGAATCAGCAAGGATCATGATTTTAACTAAAAATCTTCTTTACTGTCTACTGAAGAAAAAAAGTAACCTACTTCTCGGCTGACCTGAGGGTAAGTAAATCAACAGCAAATTTTCATTTTTCCATATCCCTTTAAATATTGTCAATATGTCCGTATTGTGTTTTAGCATCTATCAGACATACAAAAATGCACCTGTAAATGTTACATATTAATACCTACGCATTAACAATTAGACCAGGCTGTTTATTCCTTTATTTATTTTCATATTTTACATTAATTTATTTATCTATATATTTTCTTTAGTTTAAATTTTTGCAGGTTTGGTCCTCCATGAACAATGTACAATGAGAGAAAAACTTAAAGTTAAGTTATAATTATAAATTATAGTGAACAAATGTGTGTGTGGGGGGGTGGGGGGGTGGGGGGTTTGGGGGGGGTGGGGGGACAATGCTCTTAATAAAGTAATACAATATTAAATATGTTTTCTGTTAAGTTGAATGAACAGGAAAAGTCAAAAGGCATGAAAATAAAATACAACATACCCCATAATCCTTGACAAGTCTTTCTGGATCTTCTCCCATATACACAGATCGCTTTTATGATGCATTCTCGTCCAACATTGATGTCATCATTCCAAAAAGACAAATCATTGTTTTGAAACAATACAATACAACATGGGGTTAGTTTCTTGTGTGTGAAGCTACATGTGGTGAAGCTTACATCAGCCATTGGTGCAAGAACTGACTTGATCCTAGATGTCCTTCTCTTTTCTGGAACATCTTAAGGAAGTTATCAGAGTTTGCATCCAGTTGGGACATACATTTCAAAAGGAGTGGCACAGTTGTAATTCTCTTAAACTCTGCATTAACCTACAAAAACAACATCAACAAAAAATCAAAAACAAAGATGCTCACATCTGTACACATAATTGATTAAAAGCTACTACAGTAAGTCGGACAGCAATTTAAGCAATTTAACTACTGTAGTCTATTCTCCAGCTCACAAATAATATACTAAAGATCAATAACTTGCCTCGCTGACACTAAAAAGGCCAGGCCATCTTGACAACAAGTCCTTAGCCATTGGGGCGTCACAAACTACCTCATGCCTCCTGTATGCAAATGTCTTTTCCATTTTATGGTTTCTCTGTTGTTTCTCTTCTTCACATCAGAAAGCAGAGATTTCCACATGTCCTCAAGGCTCTCTGAATTTTCTCTAGTAGGATATGTAGGACAGAAATTTACTTCTGCTCTCCTTGCCCTTTTGACATCATATGCTGCATTCTGCTTTCCAGTAGGCTTGTGCTTTAATGAGTTGACTTCCACCTCTGGAAATTCGAGTCTTCTTAGGTGAGTTTGGTAGTTTGACAGTTTGTATTTTAAACTACTTTTCCAACCTGCACATCCACTTTTTGAACCCCTTTCAGCCAAACAGGGATGCTTTTAATTTAATTACTTAATTTTAATTAATTAATTTTTAATTTAATTACTAAACTAAATTAACTATATTAACTACATTACTTGAATATATATGATAATTGAAATGAGCTAGATGACATCACCGTTTTCTCCAGAGCGGCTGTACAGCTGAATCAAATTCGGTTGCATTATTTCCTGTTTAACACTGTGAAGCTGCTTTGAAACAATCTGCATTGTAAAAAGCGCTATATAAATAAAGTTGACTTGACTTTGAATGAGACTTTCTGCAACTTGATGTATTTCCTTGTCAGTGACATACACCTTGTACTGGACAATTTCTTGCAGTAGGCCCTCAAGTATAATTGTCTTGAGCTTTGGATCTGGGATATATGGAGTGGCATTTTTAATGAACAGAGAATAAGCCTTTTGAAGTTGTAACTCTGCATCAAAAGTGAATCGGGGTACATGGAATATAGAAGGCCAGGTGGACCGTGAGCTTGTAGACTCTGTAGAGCCAAGTATCTCTGTGTCACAAGAGCTACTGGAAAGGGTTGGGAAATCATTGTGGAACTGAGTGGAATCAGTTGATTGGACTGTGGTGCCAAAAACACTGGAGGACCCGGGGAGGGTCACTTCATACACCTTATTAGTACTTTTGTCCTGTATTTCTGACATTGAGGTCAAGTTAAGAAAGTCATTGCCAAATAAAGGGTCCATAAACTAAAGTCTAAATTTGGTGTTTTGAAGTCTACACTGATTCTGGACTTCTTCCATGAGACCACTCACAGACTCAGGTAGTCCATTAGGCAAAGTCAGTGTCTGGGAGCTGCCGTCAATTTGAATGATCCTCAGAATTGCAGGAGTTGACATAATGCCTCTTAATCTGCATAAATTATAAAACAGAAAAAGGCCAAGTATTAGTTTTGTATACATGAAGCAGCTGTTTTTAAAGAAGTAAATGTTTTAAGTCAATGTGACAATAGTTTAATAATTTAAAATTACATTACTATAGAGTAGAGCCTGACCAATATGGGTTTTTGGTGGCCGATACCGATATTAGGGAGTAAACAAAAAAAGTCTGATATCGATATATCAACCGATATTCTTTGTGTATATTATAGAACAGTACCAGTCAAAAGTTTGGACACTCTTTCATAGTGGTGTGTCCAAACTTTTGACTGGTACTGTATATAGAATGCAGTCTATACACTGTAAAAAATGTACTGTAGAAATTACAGGAATTTACTGGCAAAAAAGTTGCCAATAAAATCCTGTAAAAATATTGTTAATTGCTGTAAAATTGATTACAGAATAATACTGCAAAGCAATTTACAGTAATTTGTAGTTTTTTTACAGTAACATTTAATTAAACTTGTAATTTTACTAAAGTACACACTGAAAAAAATAACTTGTAGGATTTACTTGATAAAATCCTCATAACAATTTGCACTAACACACTTTGATTAAATTTCACTGCTACTGCTCTGTATTAACCTGTTTTTATCAAGTAAAATCTACTTATTGAGTAAATAGTTTACTTTGAAACATCTAATAATTAAAAAATACAATAGATATCATGTAGACACCATATTTACATAATAGGAGTAAGTAATGCAGCATATGAACACAGAGACTTCAAAACTTGGTACACAATGACGGTAACATTCGATAGATCAATTTGAGTATGAATGTGTCATTTTGAGTAGAAAACAAATCACAACATTGCAAGTTACTAAACCTAACAATAAAAGCAATGATAATACAGCAAAAACATCAACCTTATTAATTAGCCATGCCCCATTGCATGATGGGAACACCAGTATCAGAAAGTTGAGTAGTTTTACTTAATTTTATATAGTTGATATTTATGCTCTAATTTATAAATAATACATTTACGTTTTTTTATTCTTGCCTGAACTAAATTTTTCTGTAGTATTTACAGTAATTTACCTGGCAATAAAGTTGTCAATAAAATCCTGTAAATATATTTTACAGCATTTTTTTCACTAAATTACAGTATACTGTAATATGTAACATAAATTAATGTCTAAACATAAGATTTATGTATTTGAATTGCATATACATTTTTCATGCATTTGGATTACAAAGTTTTAACATAAACAAATTAATAAATGTGATTCATATTTAAGTCATACATAAATGAAACAGTTAAGATATGTGTAATTGTATTAATAAACTGAATGTGATTCATATATGCCAGTCATATGTGAATGAAACAGGTAAGATGTATGAAATAGTACACAGCAAAACGCCCATGTTAAATTAACACTTTCTAGTGTTCATGCGTGTGCTCACTACTGAGTTAAACTACCATTGAAGCAGTGTTGAAGTGAATGAGAAAATTAAGTGATGAATTAAGTGATGATTGATCATTAGTGATGAACACCTGCTGTTAACAAGCAGAATCACTGAAGGAAAGAGAAACACAAGAACTACAACTGACTTCTGCCACAGCCTTAGATGAAATCAACCGAAGATAAAATTTCTTAAGGTCTCAGCAGAAATACATGAAATACATTTGTTATGGAAAGAAAATCCAAAAGAAAATGTGATCGGGTGATGTTGGCTACTCATTGATGATAATATCATCACGTAGTGGCTGAATCATTCAGAGTCTAATGCTCTGGTTGTAGATGTGATTATTATTAATGTTGTAGTGTTCAAAATAGTAGCTGCTACAGCTGTTGTGGTAATCAAATAATATGCAGTTTTTCCAACAAAAAAAAACTTGCGCACAAAAGGTTTTAATCTACGGCGTTGCTTAGACACACACAGACATCAAGAATCAGTGTATGAATCTCAACAATGGTGACAATCAAAAGCTTTAAGCTGCAGTGCATGCTGGGTACCACCAATCAAAACTTCCCAATGGGTCCCAGCATGCATTGCAGCATAAATAAATTATGCATCTGAATTGTGACTAATGTTCTTTGATTCTTACTATTTGCTTTTACTTTTGCTGTTTTTGGTGTGATGTTTATGTAGCTTGTTTTATGTTCAGAATTGATCTGTTTATCTGAATTTTTTTTTATTGTCACCATTGTTGAGATTCATACACTGATTCTTGATGTCTGTGTGTCTAAGTAATGCTGTTGATTAAAACCTTTTGTGCACAATCAACTACTAAATGATGATCATGACATCATCAATGAAAAGCTAACATCATCTGATCACATTTTTTTTGTAAAACAAACAGAGAAAAACTGATGTTAAAGAGTCAAGGGTCAAAAGCCCAACTAAAGCAAACACTGATCTCCATCATGGTGACTTGAAGTCAACAGAAATGCCAAAAATAAAGTCATTCTGGTTAGTAATGCGTGAAGCTGGTAATGCTGTTTGTGGAGTTGTTTAATCCTCCTCTGCTGAGATCTTCAGAGATGTAATGTCTTCTTTTATCTTCAGTTGATTTAATCTAAAGCTGTGGCTGAAGTCAGGCGTAGTTCTTGTGTTTCTTATTTTCATTATCATCAGGTGTTCATCATTAATGATCAATTATCACTTAATTATCTCATTAACGTCAACACTACTTCAATGGTACTTTAACTAAGTAGTAAACACACACATGAACACTAGGAAGTGTTAATTGAACATGGGCATTTTGCTGTGTACTATTACATAAATCTTACCTGTTTCATTTGTGTATGACTTACAAATATGAATCACATTAAGTTTACTAATGTGTTTAAGATTAAAACTATGTAATCCAAATGCATGGAAAGTTTATATGCAATTCAAATACATAAATCTTAAATAATTATTTTTTGAGTGAATAGCACCACGACACATGCGTGTTGTGTTGACACAAGAGAGGACGTTGTTACATGAATGCACGTTGGAGATTAATATTTTGTAAGTAAAGTGGTAAATTATGTGGGTTTTTTTGCGCAAACAAAGCACTCGCATCACTTCATAGGATTGAGGTTAAATCACTGTAGTCACATGGATTACTTTAATGATGTCTTTACTAACTTTCTGGGGCTTGAAAGTGATAGTTTCGTAGACTCAATGGAGGGAGAGAAAGATTTTGGATTTTTGAAGCATGCGCAATCCCATAATGCCACACCACAGTAATTTATTGTGAAAAGGCATAAGCTACAACACCCCCTTCTTGTAAATGAATTACAGTTGACATGGAAATATACTGTTAACAACTGTAAAAAGTTGTTTGACTCATAATAAATTTTGTTGTAAAAACTACTGCAATTTGTTACAGTGTACATAATATACATACATTGTACATAAATACAACAGAACAAACATACAACTGAAAAAGTTCTTTTCATGTAGGTCTAAACTAGATTTTCAGGTACAGAAATAATCAAGTGTAAAATATCACTTCATAATCTTCAGTGTATAAATTAACCATTATTAAAGTTATTCAGTCAAGAGCCGTGAGTGATTTTTTTTGTCTGTCTTTTGTTATCTCGTCTTTTATGAGAAAAAACGCTTCCCTGCCATTGACAAGATTTTTCTGTATTTTCACTGTTATACGGTAGGGTACGCTATTAAACATCTGAACGAGTACAGAATCTCCTGATCAAAACACAGGTGAAGAAACAGCAACGAGCAATCTCTTATAAGCAGATGCATATGTAAAATAACACGATCATCAATATTAAACAGCATATAAATCAAATCTACCTAAAGTTATTTTAGGACGAGCTATAAGACTGTGAAGCTTTGGGGGTGTTGATGGACTTTTTGATCATCGTTCTGAATCCCATCTGTATGTAAATTAATCGCCATTTTCTCAGCTTTTTTCCTCAAAATGTTGCTTTTTTCATGAAACTTACATTCAAGTGTTGATAAAAAAAAAGAATGCATGAAGCTAGAATAAAAGTGGTTCTTTCTTTTGATATATTGCATGTTCAGATATTCATACAACAAGATATTCTGTGGGCCATGAAACTTGTGGAAATGACCAAAAACGCTGGCGGTGACTGGCAAATTTCATGTTTACGTTCACTTAAGACGTAACCGACTATGTTTACGATGATACTCGACAAGACTGGCATTTTGACAATGTTATGTGAATATTCGCAAGTTGTGAGACGCATGGGCGTCAGGCTCATAACGGCCAATAAAATCGGCAGACCAATAAATCGGTCAGGCTCTAGTATAGAGTAACATTGAAAAAATACAGAAGGTTGTGTAGGTGCATTTGTTCTACAACCACAGTTGCTAACAGGATTAGGATACATGTTTGGATTATTAGTTCATCACTGACGAGGCCACCAACTGAAATGTGGGGAACTATCATTCCAGTCCTGTATGTAATGCCCTTACTTGCCACAGACTGAGCAAGTTTAACCTCATGCATGTCAGGGTACTTCTGTTTAATAGCCAGACCTACTTTTTCATTGAGTATCCCTACCGGAACACTGGACAGAGAACAAACCTCAAGCTCAGACTTGCTAAGACATGGAGAGCACAAATGATATGCAATCATCATCTGATACTTTGAGCCTAATGAGAAAGGCATATTTTTGAAACACTCTGTGTGCCTAACAACCTGCTTAAAGAAGCTGTGTTTGGCCTCAAACTGAACTGTCCACTGCCTCACAAGTGGACCAAAACACCTTATCAAATGAGGATAGTTCCAGGTAATGGTGCGTAGGGAGAAGCCTAATGCTTAAGGCATGGAACAACTATTGGTATCTTTGCCTGTGCTCGGTTATTTTGCTTTCCAGATAAGCAGTGGACTCATCACTATGCAAAGGGCAGTAACAAGCTCAGTGATGTCCTTAAGGTACATAAGTACAAGCCCTGCTGGCTCATTTTCCGGCACTAGATGTCCAATCAAAAATGGCTAGAATCTGAGCAAGTTCCAATTTTCATGGACATTCCTACCCTCTGATATTCTACTGGAGAGGCTTTGAGGTAAAACATGAGGTATATTGGTCTTGTCTCCTCACTTGTAAGGAATTCAATATGGCTTATTCAAATCATCCAATGTGAAGAGTCTTCTTGCTATAAGCAGTGAGCCAGCTTTACTGGGACAATACAATCAAATAAGTCATGAGCCATGTCTGGAGGATACCCAGAAAGCACATGAAAATGAGTTACTAGTGAGAACACAGATCTTCACTCCATAAACATTTTTTCTAGATTGCTTTGCTTGCTTCACATGAATCTCATGAAGATCTTCTGTTCTCAGGTTGAAAGCACCAGATGCAACACAATGGACCTGAAAATCACATCTCTTTGCTGTACAAAACCTCCAGCAATAATCCCCTGAGAAATTCTCAACAAAACCAGCAAGGCTATAAGCACCTAGACTGTCTGCCACTACAGTTTGTACTGTGCCCTTTACAGATGAACCCAACAGAGAGACATATACACCAACTTCCTCTAGGATCTTTAGATCTTGTATAAGTGGTTCTAAAACATTGTCACACCTATAGGTTTTGACATCAGTCTTACACAAAACTGACAAATAAATTGATGTTAAAGTAGAATGAGATACAGGAGGTAGGTTAGACAACACCCAATAAACACCACAAAGCTTGTATCTCTTTTGAGATGTGCCCAGAGGGTTACATGTCTCAAAGTCATCCACATAAAGTCCTAACCCTATTCTTGGCTCTTCTCCCGAAAGAAAATCATTATTCCTAAAATATGGGGGTCTCTCAGGGACACGTATTCATGTGATACTTCATGTGATACTTCATGTGATAGCTGTTGTAAGGACTTTAAGATTGGGACATACTGAAAGGTGTGCTTTTTTGGGGCATCAAGTATGTATTCAATTGGATCAACAAGAAATTCTCCTTGTAATACAATTTGCGCTGATAAGCACTGCTAAGTGGACCACCCTTTTTAATTATCATTTGCACAGGACAACCAAAACAAACAGCTTTTACAATTCCTCCAATTATGGATTCATCAACTTGTGTATTTTGTTGACGGAATATTTCATGGACACGATCTGTACATAAGGGGACTGGTGCAGCAGAAACCAAATAATGAAGTTCTCCTAAAAACTCAACAATAGCAGCACTTGGCACATGTGATTGATTTCTTTCTTTTCATTGTTTATGTGATGGCCAATGCTTTGGCAATACTGTACAAGTCATGCCAATAAAGCTTGTGAGAGTGTGAGAGTGAGAGAGAGAGAGAGAGAGAGAGAAATAACTACTTATGAAAATGTTATGTTTGGTACAATACTTACCAACTAAAAGGACACTGTTAAAAAATTCCTGTAGATATTACAGTAACTTTCTGGCAGTAAATACTGTATTACTATTTACAGTACCATTTAACTTGCTGTAATTTTTACAGTATAGTATTTTTATAGTATATGTAATTCATTGTCCACTTTTTCTATTTACTGTAAAAACAGTACAAATTGTCAATTACTGTATTTCAACAGATCCCCGTAAATAACAAAAAGCAATGACAACTGTTAAATTGTAAAACTTTCAGTTTTCTGAAAGCCTGCAGCAACTTTTAAGCATAAAAACTATTCATGGACAGATTCAGTCATAAAAACTTACAAATTTAAAAGGTCTCAAGTCCAATCTATTTACAAAAGTCCTTTCCACTACAGAGTAGACCAAAGGGCTGTACAGTTCAAGAAAAAAAAGTCTAAGTCTACAAATAATAATAAAAAAGGTAATTGCGACTTTTTATCTCACAATTCAGACTTTTTTCCCCTCGCAATTCTGACTTTATAACTTGCAACTGCAAGGGAAAAAAGTCTGAATTGTGAGATAAAGTTATAAAAGATGCAAGAGCGTGTTCATATACATTATAATAAAATAATAATGCAAGTACTATTGTTGTCAAAAGTACCGACTTCTGTACCAAGTAAATGTAAAACATTTTACGATACCAGCATTTCCCTCTAGCATTTTGAGCACTGTTGAACGGATTCTTAAACACCTCTGATTCGCCATTGTGTTCACATGCTCAACATATGTCTGTGATTGGCTACAAAGATCAATGCTTCAGTGTGTTAAAGATATAACATATTGGTTTACCTGTAATTTTCTCCTATTAAATTCAGATAAGACTGAGGTATTACTTATTGGACCAAAAACCTGTACACAGAATCATTCACATTCACATTACATTCACTGTATAGCCTTTATAGCCTTCAATATCAACACATCATTAGGACATCATTGGGCAGGATGTGAAATACAATTAATTATTAAAATACAGGATTTTTTTTATCCAAATAGAAAAACGTAGAAAATACCAGGATATATACAGTGTAACGCCATTCAACCAAAAAAAATACAGAAATGTGATTTTTTGGCCATATTGCCCAGCCCTAATTTGCGCTCTAGATTATGCATTTCTCTTTTGATAGCGTGAGTAATACTGTTGTACCACGGTGCAGTACTTTTCTCTCTAACTGTTTCTAATGTAGTAGAGAAAATGGTGCTCATACTGCTAGTCATTTTCTTGTGTGTTTGGGTACACTGGGCAGCTGAGATAAATCTGGTAGGTTATTTGTGAATTTATCTATAGTGTTTGGGAGAATCATTCTACCTGGTCGATAACGCAGAGCAGTATGGCAAATATCAGCAGTACGCAGTGTGCACGTTACAAGGTAGTGGTCAGTGACATCAATACTTTGTGGTATGATATCTATATCAGTAGGATTGGTTTCATGTGATAATTAAATCTAGTGTATGATTAAAACGATGAGTGAGCCCAGTCACGTTTTGCTTGACCCCAAAGGAGTTTAATAAGTCTGTAAACGCAACCCCTAGCACATTGTTTGTATTATCTATGTGAATGTTCAAATCACTGACAATCATTGCTTTATCGACAGTGACCAATTGGTCTGAGAGAAAATCCACAAATTATTTTAAGAAATCAACATAATATAGTAGCCAAAGCAAAAGATAATAGTTTTTTTTACTTATATCTGAGTGTAACATTTAGCACAAGCACTTCAAACAAATTAAACCCGTGTCCTGTTTTCTGAGTAACAGTAATACTATCTCTATAGACAGTTGCAACACCGCCGCCACGACCAATCAGACGGAGCACGTGCGTATAATAGTAGCCTGGTTGAGTAGACTCATTAAGCCGGAAATAATCATTAGGTTTAAGCCAGGTTTCAGTCAGACAGAGTACATCAAAACCATTATCTGTGATCATTTCATTTACAATAACTGCTTTAGGTGTGAGCAATCTAATGTTAAGGAGACCTAGTTTTAGAGAATGTTTTTGTTCATTTCTTTTAAGATTATCTGTTTTAATAATGATCAGATTTTTTTCTAGATCCTATAGAGGATTTTGCCCTCAATATTCATGGAATAAACAGTTTCTATACAATGCACTACAGAACAAGGACTGTCATGTGTAGTTTGACTTACTAGTCATACGGTGCGTAGCGTCTTGGAGATGTTGTCTGACAGAAGATCTGCTCCGATCCTGCTGGGGTGCAGGCCATCAGCACGGAAGAGTCTAGGCCACTCCCAGAAAAGATTCCAATTATTTACAAAGAGCAGCTTCTGTTCATTACACCATGACATTAAGCATTCATTTAGAGCAAATAGTCTACTGAACCTTTCATGTCCTCGTCTGTACGTGGGAAGCGGTCCGGACACGATGATCCTCGTAAACCAGGTAAACTCGAGAAGAGGGAAGAAGCGGTTTTGGGAGGAGATCTCGTAGACCGGGGGGTGGCGGAGGAGGAGAGTTCCTCACCCGAGGCCTGGCTCGCACCTTCCGCTGCTGATTCACCCAGGGCCCACAGTGTGTCGGCACTGGAGTGAAGGAGGCCTGGGAGGTTCGCGTTCTGGGTGCTCAAGCCCTGAGCAGAGAAACACATGAAGTAGAAGAGATCAGAGTGATAACATTACTTACTACGGACTTGTGAGCGTCAGCCCGCAATGTCTCTAGCACTGATCAGCCTGTCTCTCTAGGAGGTCGTGGATCTGTTTCTCCAAGGCCTCCAGTTCCAACTGCACCGCATGCAGCTCAAACGTGTCCTCACCTGCACTCAAAGCTAGACCTATATCCGATGCATTCGCCATTAGAACAGATATACAGTAATTTAATATACGGTAACAGGTAGGGATGGCTGACGCGAAACTGACGTTTCGAAGCTTTGTCGAGATCCCGAAGTGCAGATGTTTCGAAACACTGCTCTGAACTGTGATTCAAAACACCCATGTCACGTGACTACGGCTAAATAAATCTTCGAAGTGTTTCATCAGGTGGCGCCTGTCGAAACTGCGTTTGATTGAAAGGGGCGGGAACAAACCACACAGTCACACATTTGTATGAACCTAATTCCCCACAGTTTAAAAGTAAAGTTAATCCATCTTCACATTATGGGTTTTTGTGAGAGATTTTGTGATAGCAGTGATTTTGTGATAGCAGTAATTTTGTGATATAAGTGAGATTTATAGTGCACTTTGGTTAGTTATATTTAGGCTAGATTTAAATTAGATATATTGACTGATAGGTATAGACAATGACAGATAGTTAGGATAGATATAGTGACATTCATATAGGCTAAGTTAGATAGTGACATAAGTTGGAGATATAGAATTATATAGATATAGATTCATAGGTGATATATAGATAGATATATTAATAGAATAAATACAAATGGAGGCTCCATGTAAGAGATGCCGTACATTTGTGGTGTGGGAGCATTTCCATTTGGAAAGACCAAATAAAGTGAGATGTGTGTATTGTGATAGGCAGCTAGCCTTCTGCAACAATACATCATCCATGATGCACCATTTGAGGAGCACTCATCCTGCCATTTTGGAGGGTGCAGAGGATGGTAACATTCCCCCTGTACCTAGGCCTGCTACGGACACTGCTCATTTGTATGTACTTGCTAAAAAATATTTGTGCATGCCAGCAACAAGTGTCCCTTGTGAGAGGATTTTTTCAAAGGCTGGAGAAATTATATGTAAAAAAAGAAGTCGGCTAAGTCCTTCAACAGCAGAGCAATTGATATTTTTTAATAAAAATGTTATGTAATAAATGTGACACATTGTGGCTTTATTTATTTTATTAATCTTCATTTGTCATGACCAAAAAAAACATAGTTATTCACAATGAGGAGGCTACAGGTTACAAAACCAAGATCATGTAGCTGTCAGACAGATGTTAAAAGCTATTTTTTTTACATAGATCATTGTCAAGGTTATTTCAGATCAACACATGCAAGTGACCACTAGGTGCCGCCGTAGAGACAGGCGTCGGATTGTTTCGAAGCTTCGAAACAATATGGCACATTTGCTTCAACTGTTTCAGTGCTTCACGAAGCCTCAGTCTGCCCATCACTAGTAACAGGCAAAAGGGTAATCCATAGAACAGGCAAGTAATTTAAAACACCAGGAGACCAGAAACCAGGGAAAACGCTCAGAAATGCAGTAATACAACAAACAAAACAATGAATGACTGGGTGATCAGGCTAGATATAGGCAGAGGTAATGAGGTAAATGAGACACTACAGGGAGTGCAGAATTATTAGGCAAATGAGTATTTTGACCACATCATCCTCGTTATGCATGTTGTCTTACTCCAAGCTGTATAGGCTGGAAAGCCTACTACCAATTAAGCATATTAGGTGATGTGCATCTCTGTAATGAGAAGGGGTGTGGTCTAATGACATCAACACCCTATATCAGGTGTGCATAATTATTAGGCAACTTCCTTTCCTTTGGCAAAATGGGTCAAAAGAAGGACTTGACAGGCTCAGAAAAGTCAAAAATAGTGAGATATATTGCAGAGGGATGCAGCAGTCTTAAAATAGCCAAGCTTCTGAAGCGTGATCATCGAACAATCAAGCGTTTCATTCAAAATAGTCAACAGGGTCGCAAGAAGCGTGTGGAAAAACCAAGGCGCAAAATAACTGCCCGTGAACTGAGAAAAGTCAAGCGTGCAGCTGCCAAGATGCCACTTGCCACCAGTTTGGCCATATTTCAGAGCTGCAACATCACTGGAGTGCCCAAAAGCACAAGGTGTGCAATACTCAGAGACATGGCCAAGGTAAGAAAGGCAGAAAGTCGACCACCACTGAACAAGACACACAAGCTGAAACGTCAAGACTGGGCCAAGAAATATCTCAAGACTGATTTTTCTAAGGTTTTATGGACTGATGAAATGAGAGTGAGTCTTGATGGGCCAGATGGATGGGCCCGTGGCTGGATTGGTAAAGGGCAGAGAGCTCCAGTCCGACTCAGACGCCAGCAAGGTGGAGGTGGAGTACTGGTTTGGGCTGGTATCATCAAAGATAAGCTTGTGGGGCCTTTTCGGGTTGAGGATGGAGTCAAGCTCAACTCCCAGTCCTACTGCCAGTTTCTGGAAGACACCTTCTTCAGGCAGTGGTACAGGAAGAAGTCTGCATCCTTCAAGAAAAACATGATTTTCATGCAGGACAATGCTCCATCACACGCGTCCAAGTACTCCACAGCGTGGCTGGCAAGAAAGGGTATAAAAGAAGAAAATCTAATGATATGGCCTCCTTGTTCACCTGATCTGAACCCCATTGAGAACCTGTGGTCCATCATCAAATGTGCGATTTACAAGGAGGGAAAACAGTACACCTCTCTGAACAGTGTCTGGGAGGCTGTGGTTGCTGCTGCACGCAATGTTGATGGTGAACAGATCAAAACACTGACAGAATCCATGGATGGCAGGCTTTTGAGTGTCCTTGCAAAGAAAGGTGGCTATATTGGTCACTGATTTGTTTTTGTTTGGTTTTTGAATGTCAGAAATGTATATTTGTGAATGTTGAGATGTTATATTGGTTTCACTGGTAAAAATAAATAATTGAAATGGGTATAAATTTGTTTTTTGTTAAGTTGCCTAATAATTATGCACAGTAATAGTCACCTGCACACACAGATATCCCCCTAAAATAGCTAAAACTAAAAACTACTTAAAATATTGATACAAAAATATTCAGCTTTGATATTAATGAGTTTTTTGTGTTCATTGAGAACATGGTTGTTGTTCAATAATAAAATTAATCCTCAAAAATACAACTTGCCTAATAATTCTGCACTCCCTGTAATGTAGTCTTTGCTGGAATGACAGTCCGGGGTGGAGTGCCCTCTGGTGGTAATCCCGGGGCACTCTCACTGGTGATCGTGACAACCTCGGAGTGCGGCCTCGAACACGGATGTACATCACACTTTTATAGTTCATAGAAGCACAGGATTAAAGATCCTCCTAGTATGACCTTATTTGGTCATGCAAGCTTGACTAATTCCTACCTGTACTAGCAAAAAAAACTAAACACATATATCATCCAACATGCACTTCAAAGCTTGTTGCAAAAGCTGCAAAACACCTACGCATATATGATCTTATCGCATGTTGCAAAATCTCTTAATGTTTCTAACAGGATACATCTCAGACACACACTCTCCACTTAGAAAGACAACGGCCGAGAGCATGTATCCGGGTCACACATGCAACAAATTCATTTATACACAATTTTATTAATTCAAGGTAAATATAGTCGATTTTCTAAAGTGGACAGACTATCGACTTTATTTACCAACCTGTCCATTTCCCCATCAAACTTTTCTTGAACCATCATTATTTTAATCATTTTTAATAACACTTTATTCAATCTCTCCACTTTTCTTAGCAATATCATCATCCGTTTTCCCCTCTGTAGAAGGGTCTCCTGATCCTGGTTCTGGCTCGATCTTTTTTCTCAGATTTTTCTTCTCCTTCCTGATTTCCATTTTGGACCTTTTGTCGCGCTGCTTCTGGAGAGCTTGGACATAAAGGTCACTCATATCAACTATAATGTCTGACATGAGAAGTCACTATATCATTCGGAAGTTAAACTTGTTTAAGTTAAAGTCTCATTACCTTGTGTTATTTCCCATTTTACTGCCACAAACGCATTCTTTGTGAACATCCGCTTAGGACTAGTGATGTGTTCTACATTTCGGTCCTTCACTGAGCGCGTCACAGGACAGCGGTTAATCGCCTCAGCTCACTTCATGTGCATGTAGTGCCATATACAGATATTTCCCTAAACAGCCACAAGTCAGATTTTCCACCACAGTAAAGAGCTTATTAATTACGAAAACTATTTTTATTTTATAACGTTTTTCAGTAACTGTTGTTAACTCTTTCCCCGCAAGCGTTTAAAAAAAAAAGTTGCTAGCCACCACCAGGATTTTTGATCATTTTCACAAAAATTGAATGGCCCATAGAATATTTTGTTGTATAAATATCTGAGCATGCAATATATCAAAAGAAAGAGCAGACCCTCTTTTTTATCAACACTTAAATATAGGTGTTTCATAAAAAAAAGCAACATTTTGAACAAAAAGATGAGAAAATCACGTTTTTGTCAAAGACTACATCCAGATCAGATTCAGAACGATGATCAAACACAGATGGAGTAGATTGAGTCCATCAACACCCCAAAGCTTCACAGTCCTATAGCTCGTTCTAGGTCGACATTTCATTCAGTAACATTAGGCAGTTTTGATTTATATGATGTTTAATGTTGATACGTTTCGTTTTTCATTTATTATGATTTTTGGTAACACTTTATAATAACTGCAAACTATGGCACATTAGTAAATGTGAGTTTACAAATGCAGATGATATGATTCGTGACCAGCTGGTGGAAAGCGTCACTAATCCGCGTATCCGAGGGAAACTTTTGCTGCATGATAAATTGACATTAGCGGATGCTGTTACAATTGCACAAGTCGAATCTGCTGGAGAGCATGCTAAAGCAATAACGAGCACACAGAACTTTTCCGTACAGACTGTGAATGTGCAAAGAAACGCAAAATTACATGGATGCGGCGCTGGGGGATCTAAAAATAGAACGGCTGGCGTGCGCTCCACTGCTTCATTCACATTGCCTCGGACGGTGACTTTGCGTACCTGCTTCCGCTGCGGATCTGATAAACATCTTGCAAATGCGGTAGAATGTCCAGCAGCCAAGGTAACCTGTAAAAATTGCAAGAAAAAAACTCACACAGTGCATGAAGTAGTAATGCCCAAGTATACGCTACTGTTACTACAAGATAGGGATGTAAGCGCTAAACTCCACTGTACTGTTCAAGTCAAAGCCGGTGCGGTTCAGAGGCCTGTTACACTTACTGTTGATACTGGTGCTTCTATCTCAGTTCTGCCAAAGAGCATGTATGATGATTACTTCGGAGAAGTACCTTTACAGCCACCTGCAGCATGCTTAGTCACTTATTCGCGTACTCCAATTCATGTGATCGGCTGCTTGCACGCAACCGTAGTAAAAGACGGCTGCAAATGCGCAGTGAACTTCTATGTGGTGGATAAAGGAACAGCATTAATGGGCATGGATCTCATAACAGCTCTTAAACTGTGCATTAAAGGAGATACAATCCTGCCAGATCCTGCTACAACCTCCACATCTTGTTCTTCGGAACCAGTGTTGCAGCTTTCTACTCAAGTGGACTCACCCTCAGTTGGCTGTGTTGCAGGGTTTATGCATAAAGTCAAAGTGTCTGATTCAGCCTTGCCAGTTAGACAGAAATTACGACGACTTCGCTTTTCTGTGAGAAAAGCCTTGTCCGCTGAGTTGGACAGACTACTTTCTGCTGGAGTTATAGAGCGAATTGATGCATCTCCATGGGTGTCACCGCCCAAACACTGTTTGTGGTTACAATGAAAAAGACTGGTGGCATAAGAATGTGTGTAGATCTCAGGGAACCGAATAAGGCATAATAAGAGAGAGTTACCCCCTGCCTCATATGGAGGAATTATTGACCGCTTTAGCTGGATCTACAATCTTCTCCACAATCGATCTTGAGAGTGCATATCATCAAGTGCCTTTACATACTGAGAGCTGTGATTTGACAGCGTTTATCACACATGAAGGACTGTTCTGGTTTTGCAGGGTACTGTACGGTTTGGCTTCAGCACCGTTGGTATTCCAAAAAATGATGGAGTGCATACTCAAAGGTGTACCAAACGTGCAGAACTACCTCAATGACGTCATTTGCTTTGGACGCACAGCAGCGGAGCATGTCGTTGTGCTGAACACAGTACTGAGCCGACTAAAGGAGGCTGGCTTACGGTTGAACAAACAAAAGTGTCAAATTAGGCACTTGGACACTTGGTTACAGCACAAGGAGTTCAGTACTGAGCACTTACAGTTACAATTGTTGGTTGCAAGTTCAGCATTAGCATTGTACAACCCTAATTTACCATCCATTATCTCTACAGATGCATCAGATTATGGTCTTAGTGCAGTGTTCACCCATATTCACCCAGACAACACAGAGCGGACAGTCGCTTTTGCCACCAGATCCTTACCTCAGACTGAGAGGAAGTATGCAACAGTGGAGAAAGAGGCCTTGGCATGCGTGTGGGCGGTGGAAATGTGGAGGACCTACCTTTGGGGGCATAAGTTTACACTACGAACTGACCATCAGGCTCTAATGACACTTCTCTGTACAAAAGGAGCAGACAGGGCGGGAATGTGCATAGCTAGATGGGCTGTGCGCCTGTTATGCTTTAATTATGACGTGGTCTATCGTGCAGGTTCGTTGAACTGTACAGCTGATTGTTTTTTTTGTTTTTTTTATTTTATTTTTTACTTTATTTATATAGCGCTTTTTACAATGCAAATTGTTTCAAAGCAGCTTCACAGTGTTAAACAGGAAAATAATGAACAGAATTTGATTCAGCTGTACAGCCGCTCTGGAGAAAACGGTGATGTCATCAGCTCATTTCAATTATCATATATATTCAAGTAATGTAGTTGATATAATTTAGTTTAGTAATTAAATTTATTTGGATATTTATTTGAAAATTTAGTGTCCCCAACTGAGCAAGCCAGAGGCGACAGTGGCAAGGAACCAAAACTCCATTAGGTGTCCTAATGGAGAAAAATAAACCTTGGGAGAATCCAGGCTCAGTCGGGGTGCCAGTTCTGTGTATGTTTATTATTTTGGCAGCCTTATAGGTCAGAAGTAATATTAGATCGGATTATTCGAAAGATCGGAGGCATCACGCCGGGTTTATTGAGGATGGCGTGTCGATTAAACAATTATTAAATAGGAATATTCGAAATATCGGAGTCATCACGCCGGAGATGGATCCATTGAGGATGCCATGTCGATGAGCAATTTCAGAGGGTAGACTAATTGACACGGTCTCTGCAGACACTTCAGGGATGCGTTGGTAATGTCTGGGCGCTGGTCCACCATCTGATCTGGATACGGCCCGGATCCGGCTGACTGCAGTAAACCTCGGGATAAACAGAGAGACTAACATTAGCGTAGATGCCATTCCTCTTATGATGTAACGAGTACATCAGGTGTTATGGGAAGTGTTCCCGGTTCCGGCTGACCTAGTTAATGCAGCCTAACAATTTGAATAAAATATAAATTAAAAATGTTTTATGTGTATGCCATAGTAAAGAGATGCGTTTTTAGTCTAGATTTAAACTGACAGAGTGTGTCTGCTTCCCGAACAATGCTAGGAAGGCTGTTCCAGAGTTTGGGTGCTAAATAGGAAAAGGATCGACCGCCTGCAGTTGATTTTGATATTCTAGGTATTATCAACTGGCCAGAGTTTTGAGACCGCAATAGACGTGATGGAGTATAATGCGTTAAGAGCTCGCTCAAGTACTGGGGAGCTAAACCATTTAGTGATTTGTAAGTAATTAGCAAGATTTTAAAATGTATGCGATGTTTAATAGGGAGCCAGTGCAGTGTTGACAGAACTGGGCTAATATGGTCATACTTCCTGGTTCTAGTAAGAACTCGAGCTGCTGCGTTTTGGACCAGCTGCAGTTTATTTATTAAGCGAGCGGGGCAACCACCCAGTAGAGCATTACAATAATCTAGCCTTGAGGTCATGAACGCATGAACTAACTGTTCAGCATTTTGCATTGAAAGCATATGCCGTAATTTAGATATATTTTTAAGATGGTAGAATGTTTTACAGATGCTAGAAACGTGGCTTTCAAATGAGAGATTGGTATCAAAGAGCACACCCAGGTTCCTAACTGACGACGAGGACTTGACAGAGCAACCATCAAGTGTTAGACAGTATTCTAGGTTACTACATGTGGAGTTTTTTTGTCCAATAACTAAAAATAAAAAAAATTCTGAATTTAGTTGCAGGAAATTACTAGTCATCCAATTTTTTATATCAGCTATGCATTCCGTTAATCTTGTGAATTGGTAAGTTTCGTCAGGGCTTGAAGAAATATAGAGCTGAGTATCGTCAGCATAACAATGAAAACTAACGCCATGCTTCCTAATGATATCTCCCAATGGTAGCATGTACAGGGTGAAAAGCAACGGTCCTAGCACTGAGCCCTGCGGTACTCCATATTGAACTTGTGATCGGTGTGACATCTCTTCATTTACTGCTACAAACTGAAAACGGTCAGATAAGTATGATTTAAACCATGCCAATGCAATTCCACTAATGCCAACATAATTTTCGAGTCTATTCAAAAGAATGTTGTGGTCGATGATATCGAATGCAGCGCTAAGATCGAGTAACACTAACAGAGAGATACAACCACGATCGGATGATAAGAGTAAATCATTTGTAACTCTAATGAGAGCAGTCTCAGTACTTTGATGTGGTCTAAATCCTGACTGGAAAACCTCACAGATACCATTTTTTTCTAAAAAGGAGCATAATTGTGAGGACACTGCCTTTTCTAGTATTTTTGACAGAAAGGGTAGATTTGAGATTGGCCTGTAATTGACTAATTCTGTAGGGTCAAGTTGCGGTTTTTTAATAAGTGGTTTAATAATAGCCAACTTAAAAGTTTTCGGTACATATCCTAAAGTCAAGGATGAATTAATGATATTAAGAAGAGGATCTATGACCTCTGGAAGCATCTCTTTTAGTAGTTTAGTCGGTATAGGGTCGAGCATACATGTTGTTGATTTAGATGATTTAACGAGTTTAGCCAATTCTTCTCCTATAGCAGTGAATGAATGTAATTTTTCCTCAGTGACACTACAATGCTCTGTCTGATGTGATACAGTAGTAGATGGCTGCATGGTTATAATTTTTTTCCTAATATTATCAATCTTACGAGTAAAGAACTTCATAAAGTCATTACTGCTGTGCTGTTGGCAGACATCAGAAGTTGAAGCTTTATTTTTGGTTAATTTAGCCACTGTATCGAATAAATACCTAGGGTTGTGTTTGTTTTCTTCTAAGAGAGTCGAGAAATAAGCAGATCTAGCAGTTTTTACGACCTTTCTGTATGAAATCATGCTCTCTTTCCATGAAATGCGAAAAACTTCCAGTTTTGTTTTCTTCCAGCTGCGCTCCATTTTTCTGGCTGCTGTTTTAAGGGCCCGGGTGTGCTCGTTGTACCACGGCATTGGACTATTCCCTTTAATCTTCTTTAAGCGCAGAGGAGCAACTGTGTCTAAACTACTGGAAAAGAGAGAGTCAATAGTTTCTGTTGCAACATCAAGTTCCTCTAGGCTATCTTGGATGCTGAGGAGATGAAACTGATGAGGAAGTTTATTTATAAAGAAATCTTTAGTCTCAGCAGTGATAGTCCTGCCATATTTGAAGCGAGGGGACGGCTTTGCAGCCTTTGCTAAATTAAGTATACATGATACTAGGTAATGATCTGAGATGTCATCGCTCTGCTGCAGAATTTCAACGGTATCAACATTTATTCCATGTGACAATATTAGGTCTAGAGTATGATTACGGCGATGAGTGGGTCCTGATACGTGTTGCCTAACTCCAATAGAGTTTAGAATGTCTCTAAATGCCAGTCCCAATGTGTCTTTTTCATTGTCTACATGGATATTAAAATCACCAACAATTAGGACTTTATCTGTAGCCAGTACTAACTCTGATAAAAAATCAGTCTGTCTATCAAGATTGCCCTTGCCATCTACCACAGACATGGACTCGGACACAGAACCTGAGCTAGTTGTGTTGCTGTCAATGTCTCTCACGTCAGTTACTCCAAAGGAGTTTGAGTCTGCTTCTATGGCCTGTTTTGAGCTTTCTGCCCTGCGTGATCAGATTGAAAAGACGGCATAGTCGCGGATCAAAAAAACACACTTCCGTTCCGATTAGAACATCAAACAGGTTCTCCCCACTCAGTGATGCACCCACTGAGAATCCTGCTGAAAGTGAGTAAACGTGAACGGAACGTGAAAATAGAGACACCAGTCACCATAGTCACATGTTTACCAGGAGCCAGAGCGCCTGACATCAAAGCAAATTTAAAAGTGCTGGCTAATGCTAATCGTAAATTCTCTAAGATTATTATTCACGTCGGCACTAATGATGTTCGACTTCGCCAGTCGGAGATCACCGAAATTAACATTAAAGAGGTGTGTGAACACGCAAGTACGATGGCAGATAGCGTTTATTGCTCTGGTCCCCTCCCCCAGTGATGAGATACTTAGCAGACTATCATCACTCAATGGCTGGTTGTCTAAGTGGTGTCCGCAAAATAACAGGGTTCATAGACAATTGGAAAAGCTTTTGGGGCAGACCTGACCTGTTGAAAAGAGATGGTATCCATCCCTCCTGGGGTGGTGCCGCTCTTCTCTCTAGTAATTTGGCACATAGTCTTAAAGCTAAACCTTGACTAACTAGGGCCCAGGTCAGGAAGCAGACGGACTGGCTTACCTGACCGTCTGCTAGCTGTCTCACGTCACAGAAGTCAGATAAATTCCAGCACATAGAGACCCTTTCACCTAGATATTATCACATAGAGACTGTGTCTGTTCCATGAATTAGTAAATACAAAAAAACACCAAAACCATTCAACGGTAAAAATTTAATTGACAACAGATATAATACAGATGAACAAACGATAAAGCTCGGGCTGCTGAATAGTCGATCCCTTTCCTCAAAAACGCTTATTGTTAATGATATGATTACAGATAATAATCTAGATGTGCTGTGTTTGACAGAAACCTGGCTAAAACCTGACGACTACATTACTTTAAATGAGTCCACCCCACAAGATTATTGTTATAAACACGAGCCGCGTCTGAAAGGTAAAGGGGGAGATGTTGCTGTAATTTATAATAATATCTTCAGTATTACTGTATTATTATGTGTTGGCTACTGTATACAGGCCACCAGGGCACAATACACACTTTACCAGAGAATTTGCTGATTTTCTATCAGAGTTAGTACTGGCTACAGATAAAGTCCTAATTGTTGGTGATTTTAATATCCATGTAGACAATGAAAAGGACGCATTGGGATTGGCATTTAGAGACATTCTAAACTCTATTGGAGTTAGGCAACACGTATCAGGACCCACTCATCGCCGTAATCATACTTTAGACCTAATATTGTCACATGGAATAAATGTTGATACCGTTGAAATTCTGCAGCAGAGCGATGACATCTCAGATCATTACCTAGTATCATGTATACTTAATTTAGCAAAGGCTGCAAAGCCATCCCCTCAATTCAAATATGGCAGGACTATCACTGCTGTGACTAAAGATTTCTTTGCAAATAAACATCAGTTTCATCTCCTCAGCATCCCAGATAGCCTAGAGGAACTCGATGTTGCAACAGAAACTATTGACTCTCTCTTTTCCAGCACTTTAGACACAGTTGCTCCTCTGCGCTTAAAGAAGTTTAAAGAAAATAGCCCAACGCCGTGGTACAACGAGCACACCCGGGCCCTTAAAACAGCAGCCAGAAAAATGGAGCGCAGCTGGAACAAAACTGGATTCGTGGAAAAGAGCATGATTTCATACAAAAAGGCCGTAAAAACTTCTCGACTCTCTTAGAAGAAAACAAACACAACCCTAGGTATTTATTCGATACAAAAATAAAGCTTCTTTCAACTTCTGATGTCTGCCAACAGCACAGCAGTAATGACTTTATGAACTTCTTTACTTGTAAGATTGATAATATTATTGAAAAAAAATGATAACCATGCAGCCGTCTACTACTGTATCACATCAGACAGTGCATTGTAGTGTCACTGAGGAAAAATTACATTCATTCACTGCTATAGGAGAAGAAGAATTGGCTAAACTCGTTAAATCATCAAAATCAACAACATGTATGCTCGACACTATACCGACTAAACTACTAAAAGAGATGCTTCCAGAGGTCATAGATCCTCTTCTTAATATTAATAATTCATCCTTGACTTTAGGATATGTACCGAAAACATTTAAGTTGGCTATTATTAAACCACTTATTAAAAAACCGCAACTTGATCCTACAAAATTAGTCAATTACAGGCCAATCTCAAATCTACCCTTTTTTGTCAAAAATACTAGAAAAGGCAGTGTCCTCACAATTCTGCTCCTTTTTTAGAAAGAAATGGTATCTGTGAGGATTTCCAGTCAGGATTTAGACCGTATCATAGTACTGAGACTGCTCTCATTAGAGTTACAAATGATTTACTCTTATCATCCGATCGTGGTTGTATCTCTTTGTTAGTGTTACTCGATCTTAGCGCTGCATTCGATACTATCGACCATAACATTCTTTTGAATAGACTCGAAAATTATGTTGGCATTAGTGGAATTGCATTGGCATGGTTTAAATCATACTAATCTGACCATTATCAGTTTGTAGCAGTAAATGAAGAGATGTCACACCGATCACAAGTTCAGTATGGAGTACCGCAGAGCTCAGTTCTAGGAACGTTGCTCTTCACCCTGTACATGCTACCACTGGGAGATATCATTAGGAAGCATGGCATTAGTTTTCATTGATATGCTGACGATACTCAGCTTTATATTTCTTCACACCCTGACGAAACTTACCAATTCACAAAATTAACGGAATGCATAGCTGATATAAAATATTGGATGACTAGTAATTTCCTGCAACTTAATTCAGAAAAAACAATTTTTAATTATTGAACAAAAAAACTCCACATGTAGTAACCTAGAATACTGTCTAACACTTGATGGCTGCTCTGTCAAGTCCTTGTCGTCAGTCAGGAACCTGGGTGTGCTCTTTGATACCAATCTCTCATTTGAAAGCCACGTTTCTAGCATCTGTAAAACTGCATTCTACCATCTTAAAATATATCTAAATTACGGCACATGCTTTCAATGCAAAATGCTGAACAGTTAGTTCATGCGTTCATGACCTCAAGGCTAGATTATTGTAATGCTCTACTAGGTGGTTGCACTGCTCGCTTAATAAATAAACTGCAGCTGGTCCAAAACGCAGCAGCTCGAGTTCTTACTAGAACCAAGAAGTATGACCATATTAGCCCGGTTCTGTCAACACTGCACTGGCTCCCTATTAAACATTGCATACATTTTAAAATCTTGCTAATTACTTGCAAAGCACTACATGGTTTAGCTCCCCAGTACCTGAGCGAGCTCTTAACGCATTATACTCCATCACGTCTATTGCGGTCTCAAAACTCTGGCCAATTGATAATACCTAGAATATCAAAATCAACTGCAGGCGGTCGATCCTTTTCCTATTTAGCACCTAACCTCTGGAACAGCCTTCCTAGCATTGTTCGGGAAGCAGACACACTCTGTCAGTTTAAATCTAGATTAAAAACACATCTCTTTACTATGGCATACACATAAAACATTTTAAATTTATATTTTATTCAAATCAATTAAATGATTGTTAGACTGCATTAACTAGGTCAGCCGGAACCGGGAACACTTCCCATATCACCTAATGTACTCGTTACATCATAAGAAGAATGGCATTTACGCCACTCTCGGCCCCCTCTGTCGCCAGCCCCCTGGCAGACGAGACCCCCGTGGAACGCTGGTCCTTCCCTGGTCTCCTCGGTCTCCTCTGTCTCCTCTGTCAGGGTGCGGAATTCAACCCCGCCCACACCTCGGGACGCTCCCACGCCTCCCATGTCTGGGCCGGTCATTCCGCCTCGCTGCCCCATCGGGGGTACGCCTGTGGTTCGCATGACCCCTCTGGTCCAGTTCTTGGGAGCCTGGCTAGCGCTTCCCAACCTGTCCAGATGGCTCGCTCGCACCATCAGGTTCGGCTATGCGATTCAGTTCGCCCAGTCCGCTATACCGTGGTGGGTGGCAATGCCACTGTCAGGGTGCGATCGAGATCGTCCCTCCAGCCGAGATGGAGTCCGGCTTCTACAGCCCTTACTTCATTGTACCCAAGAAAACCAGTGGGTTACGGCCAATCCTGGACCTGCGCATCTTGAACCAAACCCTGCACAGGCTTCCATTCAAGATGTTGACAGCCAAACGCATCTTTGAGTGTGTTCATCCTTTGGATTGGTTTGCAGCGATCGATCTGAAGGACGTGTACTTTCATGTCTCCATTCTTCCTCGACACAGACCATTTCTACGGTTTTCCTTCGAGGGGCAGGCATATCAGTACACGGTTCTCCCATTCGGGCTAGCCCTGTCCCCTCGCGTCTTCACGAAGGTTGTCGAGGCAGCCCTTGTGCAACCCAACACAGGGTTCGCATCCTGAATTATCTCGATGACTGGCTGATTCTAGGCCACTCTCGGGATCAGGTCTGCAAACACAGGGACATGGTGCTTCAACACCTCGCCCGTCTGGGCATTCGGGACAACTGGGAAAAGAGCAAACTCTCCCCAGTGCAGAGGACCTCTTTTCTCGGTATGGAAACCGACTCGGTCGTCATGTACGCGCAGCTTACGAGCAAGCGCGCGCAGTCACTGCTGACTTGTCTTCGCCAGTTTGAGGGCAAGAGTGCGGTTCCACTGAAATATTTTCAGAGGCTCCTGGGACATATGGCATCTGCAGTCGCGGTCACGCCACTCGGTTTGCTTCATATGAGACCGCTTCAGCTCTGGCTTCGCGACCGAGTCCCGAGATTGGAATGGCAACACGGCACACTCCTAATCCCAGTGACTCGGGCCTGCCATCAGACCTTCACCCCGTGGTCGAACCTCAGTTTTCTACGGGCAGATGTTCCCCTAGAACGAGTTTCCAGGCATGTTGTTGTAACAACAGATGCCTCTGCCATGGGCTGGGGCGCCATGTGCAATGGACATGCTTCCGCGGGCTCCTGGAGAGGACCCCAGCGCCTTTGGCATGTCAATTGCCTCGAGTTGCTGGCCGTACGTCTTGCCCTGCACCGCTTCTGAGCCCTGCTCAAGGACAAGCACGTACTGGTCCATTCAGACAGCACGGCGGCAGTAGCGTACATCAACCGACAAGGTGGTCTATGCTCCCGCCGGATGTCGCAACTCGCCCGCCATCTCCTCCTATGGAGTCAGAAGCATCTGAGGTCGCTTCGTGCCGTTCACATCCCGGGAGAACTGAATCGTGCAGCCGACGAGCTGTCACGCTTTCAGCCGCTTCCGGGGGAATGGAGACTCCATCCCCAGACGGTTCAGCTGATTTGGGAACAGTTCGGTGACGCACAGATAGAGCTGTTTGCCTCCCACGACTCTTCCCATTGCCGCTGGTACTACTCCCTGACCGAGGGGACCCTTGGCACAGATGCACTAGCGCACAGCTGGCCACGGGGCCCATGCAAGTATGCTTTCCCCCCAGTGAGCCTTTTCGAACAGGTTCTGTGCAAGATCAGGGAGGACAAGGAGCAGGTCCTTTTGGTCGCCCCATACTGGCCCGGCCTGACCTGGTTCTCAGAACTTGGTCGATCCCTCTGAGGAAGGACCTCCTTACTCAGAGACGGGGCACCATATGGCACCCACGTCCCGACCTCTGGAACCTCCACGTGTGGAACCTGCACGGGGCGCGGTAGGTTTGAGTACCCTGCCACCTCAGGTGGCAGCTACCATCAATTCCGCTAGGGCCTTGTCCACAAGACAGGCCTATGCGTTGAAGTGGAACCTCTTTGTCACCTGGTGCTCCTCTCGCCGAGAGGACCCCAGGAAATGCCCGATCGGGTCTGTGCTCTCCTTCCTCCAAGAAGGAGCGAAGGAGAGGAGCGAAGGCTGTCCTCCCCCGTTGGGTAACCCCCACGGGGTGTATCTCCACGGTAAGTCTCTCTGAGCGCATGTCTTCCCTTGGCAAGACACCTTGCCACGCCAGGGGTTGAAAAATTTTCCACCTGCGGCTGGATACCCCAGTGTTCCATATGCAGTCCCTACGGGGGTCATATGTGTATTCTTTAGTCCTCCCTGAGGGTAGGCATTGTGTTGCATTTCTCCACGTGGGATATGCTTCCCAGTGTACCTTGGTAACGTTGAGCCTAGCCCCTCGTTCGTGCCAAGACTCACGGCAGGGAGCTATGGTCAGCGCAGGACGCTGGAAGACAGTCGTCGTGGCGAGATTGTATTGGGACCCCCATTTCGTCAGTAACTGACATAACTCGTAGTGTACTGACTGAAAGGGAACGTCTCGGTTCCGTTTGTAACCCTCGTTCCCTGAAGGAAGGGAACGGAGACGTTACGTCCCCATGCCACTTTCGCTGTACCGCTGGAACGGCCAGGCGCGAATGCCTCGGCTCTTCAGCAGTTAACAATGCGAGATTGCCACGCAACGCCCTTTATACCCACGCGGTGGGGCGGGGTTGCGGCATGCAAATTCCGCAGACCCATTGGCTCGTTTTGTAGAGCTCAAAGGCGATTGGCTTCTAAGCAAAACCCCCATTTCGTCAGTAACTGACGTAAAGTCTCCGTTCCCTTCCTTCAGGGAACGAGGGTTACAAACATAACCGAGACGTTATTTATATGACAATGGGTAGTAAATTACCTGTAAAATCATTTAGTTTAGACTGGAGTGAGATGAAACCAGAACAAAAGCACAAAGCAAGTTGTTGTTGTTAGCTAGCTTCGAATTTTATTTTATTGTAAAAAAATTTGACTATTTGTTAAAATAAAAAATTTTGTGCTACTTTTTAATATTGGTATGATTATATACCAAAATAATTATCAGGTCTAAAAAAAGAATGATCTTATCTTACAAAGCTATGAAAGCCAGTGTGGAAAAAACATACTTTTTTGCAAAGAGCGCAAGAAAGGATGACAGTGAGATTGACAGGTAATATCGGTGTCTGATAATTGCGTAGCCTATAACAGCCACAGTCCAAAAGAAAATAAATTTTAAAAAAAAGAATGAGCAACCAAGTGTAAACAATGAGGAACAAAAGAATCAAACATCAAGGTAAGAGATCATACATAATATGATACATCAAAATAATATGAGCAAAAAAAAACAAACAAAAAAAACATCACAAACTGTTTTCTTTGCATTTATTTTACATTTATTGTCAGCATTGGGTAGGGTACTTTTAACTGTGTGTGTGGGTGACCATGCCTGTCAGCCACCACCAAAGACCATTTTTGACCCAGGAAAAACCCTGAGTTGGCAAAACACAAACACATAAACAATGTAAAAAAAATCTCAGTCTCTCTTAAAAGTGTTACAGCCTATTCTTCAGCTTCCTGAACAAGAAAGATTTGTAAAAAGCTTCTACAATTCTTCATAAAAGAATAAGCAAACTACAAAAGATACTTATAGGTTACAATAGACCATAATACAATTTAGCATAATATAGAACTCAAAAGCACACACAATAATATAATTTATACCATGAAGCAATATTATATACAATAATAAAACAGTGATATTGTTTTTTGGGGAGGAACTCCATCTTTGCAGTGCAGTGATACGATTATTCTCCAGTGTGGATCCTCTCATGTCTTTTCAGATTTGCTGACTGTTTGAATGTCTTGTCACAGTGTAAACACTTGTAAGGTTCCTCTCCAGTGTGGATCCTCTCATGTGTTTTCAGATGTCCTGACATACTGAATCTCTTGTCACAGTGTGAACACTTGTATGGTTTTTCTCCAGTGTGAATTCTCTGGTGCGCTTTCAAATCGCTCCCTGTAGTAAAAGTCTTCTCACACTCAAAGCACATGTACTCTCTCACACCAGTATGTGTTTTCTGATGTACTTTTAAATGTTCTAGACGTGAAAAACTCTTTCCACATAAATAACATGAATGTGGCTTCTCCTTTGTATGAGATTTCAGGTGCATCTTCAGGACTGTAGACCACAAAAATGTTTTTCCGCATTGATCACATGTGAATGGCTTCTCTCCAGTGTGGATGTTCATGTGTTCTTTAAGGTATGCTGATTGCCTGAAACTCTTCCCACATTGATCACAAGTGTGCGGTTTCTCTCCAGTATGAATTCTCATATGCCCCTTAAGGTGTCCTTTTTGTTTGAAACTCTTCCCGCACTGATCACATGTGTATGGTTTCTCTTCACTGTGGATTATCTCGTGATTTTTCAGATTTGTTGAGCGATTGAATCTCTTGTCACAGTGTGAACACTTATAAGGTTTCTCTCCAGTGTGGATCCTCTCATGTTTTTTTAGGATTCCTGACTGATTGAATCTCCTGTCACAGTGTGAACACTTGTAAGGTTTCTCTCCAGGGTGGATGTTCATGTGTTCTTTAAGGTGTCCTGATTGTGTAAAACTCTTCCCGCATTGATCACATGTGTACGGTTTCTCTCCAGTATGAACTCTCATGTGAACATTAAGATCATATTTGCTTTTGAAACTCTTTCCACACTGAGTACAGGTGAACGGCTTCTCTCCAGTATGAACTCTCATGTGAACATCAAGAACAAATTTGCTTGTGAAACTCTTTCCACACTGAGTGCAGGTAAATGGCCTCTCTCCAGTGTGAACTCTCATGTGACGCTTAAGATTTTGTTTGGTTGTTAAACTCCTTCCACACTGAGAGCAGGTTGTAGATTTCTTGGCTCTTTTTTTCTTTAAATATGTCTTTTGAGTCTTTAAGCGCCTCAAAAGTTTTTCTTCAGTTATGAAATGTTTTTTCTCCTCAACTTCACTCAATTCTTTATTCTTCTCGTTTCCATCAATAAACTCTGAAATAAAAGTAAAAAGAACACATTTTCAGTAACTCATAAAAAAAAAAAGAGAGACATGTGAAGCACATAAAAGTGAACCCTGTTGTAACAGTGGACAGTAGACAATTGCTATACAAAATTGATAATTTTGATGCATTTCTATGATTTATATGTCCCTGAAACTTTCCATGAATGAGGTACATTGATCTTCAAATTAGGGGATCTTCAAAATTTCATATGATCTTATAACAAACCATCATGATCTGAATCGCGATCTTCCCAATTTTGAAACATACTATCCAGAATATTCAGACTGGAACAAGACTATGGACTTACCTATTTGCAAAAATTAAAACATAGTATTGCATTAAACAATCAGTTGTCAAAATAGTCATTAAACTAGTGGTCGACCAATATAATTTTTTTGATGGCCGACGCCGATATCTTAAAGAGCAGGGTGGCCGATGGCATATATATATATACACTCACCTAAAGGATTATTAGGAACACCATACTAATACTGTGTTTGACCCCCTTTCGCCTTCAGAACTGCCTTAATTCTATGTGGCATTGATTCAACAAGGTGCTGAAAGCATTCTTTAGAAATGTTGGCCCATATTGATAGGATAGCATCTTGCAGTTGATGGAGATTTGTGGGATGCACATCCAGGGCACGAAGCTCCCGTTCCACCACATCCCAAAGATGCTCTATTGGGTTGAGATCTGGTGACTGTGGGGGCCATTTTAGTACAGTGAACTCATTGTCATGTTCAAGAAACCAATTTGAAATGATTCGAGCTTTGTGACATGGTGCATTATCCTGCTGGAAGTAGCCATCAGAGGATGGGTACATGGTGGTCATAAAGGGATGGACATGGTCAGAAACAATGCTCAGGTAGGCCGTGGCATTTAAATGATGCCCAATTGGCACTAAGGGGCCTAAAGTGTGCCAAGAAAACATCCCCCACACCATTACACCACCACCACCAGCCTGCACAATGGTAACAAGGCATGATGGATCCATGTTCTCATTCTGTTTACGCCAAATTCTGACTCTACCATCTGAATGTCTCAACAGAAATCGAGACTCATCAGACCAGGCAACATTTTTCCAGTCTTCAACTGTCCAATTTTGGTGAGCTCGTGCAAATTGTAGCCTCTTTTTCCTATTTGTAGTGGAGATGAGTGGTACCCGGTGGGGTCTTCTGCTGTTGTAGCCCATCCGCCTCAAGGTTGTGCATGTTGTGGCTTCACAAATGCTTTGCTGCATACCTCGGTTGTAACGAGTGGTTATTTCAGTCAAAGTTGCTCTTCTATCAGCTTGAATCAGTCCGCCCATTCAGTCCGACCTCTAGCATCAACAAGGCATTTTCGCCCACAGGACTGCCGCATACTGGATGTTTTTCCCTTTTCACACCATTCTTTGTAAACTCTAGAAATGGTTGTGCGTGAAAATCCCAGTAACTGAGCAGATTGTGAAATGCTCAGACCGGCCCATCTGGCACCAACAACCATGCCACGCTCAAAATTGCTTAAAATCACCTTTCTTTCCCATTCTGACATTCAGTTTGGAATTCAGGAGATTGTCTTGACCAGGACCACACCCCTAAATGCATTGAAGCAACTGCCATGTGATTGGTTGATTAGATAATTGCATTAATGAGAAATTGAACAGGTGTTCCTAATAATCCTTTAGGTGAGTGTATATGACAGATTGGCGCTGCATATCTTGCACTTAACTGTACTTCATGATCACAGTGATTCCAGGCATCACTGCAGTGCGCGCTTCAGTTTCACTTTATTTCGCCGGTCTGGAAGGCGTGCTGTCTAACGCTAACTAATCAGACCTCAGTTACCGCCCAAAATGCCGTAATAACCAATAAGAAAAATAAACAAATATAGTCAGGGCGATCATCGTTTTCATGATCGATCGTAGCGGTCACGTTCAAGTACTCGAACACTGTTGCCCATCCCTACTATATACTATCTCCACATCAATGTCAAATCAGGTTTGTTCATAAATAATTATCTGCAAATTAATTATTTGAAATATATTCATGGTTAAACTGAAGGACTTTTTTAGTGACACATTTTTTCCATTTAGTAAAAAATGTCAAAAGCAGTGTTAATTGATTGTAAAACGCACATAATCTCATTGTTAACATTTAGTAAAAAAAAAAATGGTTTCAAGATTAATTACATTATATTTTTTTACATTTTTAAAAACCTTATTCGTCAATGACCCAATCATTTTTCACAAATAAAAAAATTGTTTTAAAAAAATATGAATAAAAAGGAAGTAAACACTGTAACCAACAGGGTACTCAGTAATCTAAGTTTGTGTGCACTGGGAAGAATTAGGGCTGCACGATAAATCGCAATTAAACCGCATGCGATTTGGCAAAGGCTGCGATTATTTAATGGGCAGCTTCTCAGTGAAGCACTGCTGTCATCAGTACTAAATGCTGCTCCATCTGAAAGCCAGAGGGCGCTCTCACGGAAGGTACTCCAAATATGTGCCGCAGAAGTACAATAGTGCATGTCATTCCAGGAAATCCCAATGAACATCATACTATTTAGGAGCTGAATAAACAGATTGAAACGCTTTGATTGATTAAACATGACTAAATGCTTCTCATGTTTGGAAAGATATTTGACACGTGTTGCTTTTTCAAATGCAGGTTATAAGCGACTCAAACTCTCTGATTTCAGATGGAGATGCATTTACTACTGATCACAGAGCCGTCCTGCACTGACAAACTGAGCATAAAAAAAAAAAATATATATATATATATATATATATAAAAAAATCGCAGCCTTTGCTTTTTCATAATCGCGATAAGTGCGATTTCGTGCTAATTACGATTTATCATGCAGCCCTACTGGGAATCACATTTTTCAAATAAAGACAAGGTAACACTATTTTTACTTACAGCACAGTGAAAACGACATGAATATGACCGTGGGAAACTGAATATAGCACAGCATAGTTTGAAATCAAGGGTTTAAAGTTTGGGGATCGTGTATCAGTGAAGCTGAACTAACCATCACGCGCTGTAACATGTTCATTCAGGCTACAAATACGCACTTCAGAATATCTGACCGCTGGATTCGACTAAGTCTGCAAGGTTTTGTCAAATTAAATGTTTCTTAGATATTTAAATTAAATGATATAAATGTGCATTTGCTGAATGCTGGCGGTAAATGATAAAGTATTAAAGGTGCCATAGAATGCATTGATACAATATTTTTAATTGTTCTCTGATATCTACATAGAAGGTATGTGGCTTAGGTAAGGGCAAAAATACTCCAGATACGGTTTTACATGTCCATTTACAACACTAGGATTTGTCCCTAGAATTAAATGGGCTATTATTACCTTATTTGGAAGGGTCATGAATAATAATATTGAGCTGTGCTCTGATTGGCTGTTTCACAGCAAGGCTCATTTTAGTAGCTCACACAGCTGACTTAACGCACTAAACGAGCTTACAATTAATAATAGTACACAATTAATCTGTCCTTATAACGCAGAACATACGCACTTAATGATAAGTAACATTACCTTTGCTTCGAAGGTGGGACCTCATTGTTTTCAAAGACAGTTGTGTTCCCTTAGATAAAACGATAGAACCATCTGTTAATTTCATCAGCTATTTTTTAATTTAGTCTTAGTCAAATGTGCTTTTTAGTAGAGATGGACCGATATGGGTTTTTCTATAACCGATGTCGATGTTTAGAGGTCAGGGTCAGCCGATGGCCGATAAGTGCTGCCGATTTTTAGGGTTGATATCTTGAAGTTTTCCCCTTCATTTGCATGCTAAAATGTCACACTAATAATAAGTGTATGCACAACATTTCTAAACTTAACTTCATTTATTGAACACTGACTTGAACCATCTCTCGAATCTTAATTTTGAGCACTGCAAAACAAAGTTAACTAAACAAATCAATAAACTGACCAAGTATTAATGATAAACATGGCCATAAATGCATTTCCCATTCTATGAAATGCATCTATACACTATATCTAATTTGCATAGTAATGTGTTTTTGGGACAATATGTAATGTAAAAAGACGTGTAATAATGGGAGTAATACAAAGGAATATTTTTATAGGACTATCATATTTCATAAGAATATCCAGACAAAACTGTGTTTGTTGTCAGAGAAATTAACTAAAATATAATGTCCTCTACAGAGGCAAAACCTCTATTCTGGGTCTCAGGAGGATATTTCTGTCTCGTGCAGAGTGAATCCAGCATTTATATTTAGATGTCACTTCCTAAACTTTGCAGAATGCAGCTGGCCGTCGGTCCTCTTAGCAGCATGAAAATCAATAGTTTTATTTCAATGGATTTTATAGACTGTATAGCCTTGAATTTCACAAGCCTGCATTAACTCAGCACTGAATAAAAATTTGCGTTCAAGAGATCTGGCTACATTACTCACCGCTGCAAAAACACATTGTAAATAGATGGCGCTCTCACATTTGGCGGTCTCCAGATTGCGAACACAAATGTGCAAATCTGCCCAATCTGTTTTGCCAGTATATTATTACAGTATACAACTGGGGGTGCTTTTGCTTGCGTTTGAATGCGCGCGCACCTTGTCAGCGGTGAGAAGAAGTACACACGTGACAATGCTTTAGTAAACTTTACCAAAACCACACTACGAAAGAATTGTGCAAAACCCAGTATTATTTGTGACAGAATATATGGATGGGAGAACACTAAATACATCTAAATTAACGATCTCTTAAACATTTTCTAATTTCTCTCAGTCAGGACAGCTCTATGTCTCCGAGTATGGTGCTGTATGTGAGCAGGGCGGAGTAACGTAGCCCTCGCCCTCAATCACACTGCAGTGTTTGTGAGAGCTGCCACCTTCTCCACCCCACGCAAATTCTCTGACTCCGATACAGGAAAAATAAAACAGAACTTATAACATTGGGGCTTATATGTTAGCAAGCTGCTGATAGTTTTCGACTACAGTCCTTAGAGTTAACTGCAAGTAAGCGAACCTTCTACCAGCTGTAGCATATGCCAGTTCCAGACGGTTCCACCACACCAATAACACAGGGCTGCCCAACGGACGTGCCTGACTTTAAATCGGCACTACTAAACACGTATATCGGCCCGATATATCGTTCAACCTCTACTTTTTAGATTTTATCATATTTAGTCAACCTTGTCCTGTTTTTGTTTAATCAAGTTTTAGTCGACTAAATGTCTGAGCATTTTAGTTTAGTTTTTGTCAATGAAAACAATCACATTTTCGTCATGCTGCATTGGTAATCCTGATTATTTTGCTTAAAATTATAAATCACAACAATTGTTGTCATTTGATAAAATGTATTTTTACATTTCATAAAAATTGTTGCACTTTAATATACAAGCACAAATCACAAGAATTTCAACCCATACGCATGGTTTATTTTACCTCATCTTGTTTAATGATTTATTATAGGCTATTTATCATATGCCTACTGGTAAAATAAGAAACTTCTCTAAAAAAAATTGTAACTGAAATTCCAAATAACTTTAATGTTTTTCTATTAAAACAACAGCAAAGACTTTGTATTGTCACACAGAGGTTGCGTAATGCAGATATTCAGCAAACACAATCGCAAATAGTCAAAAGATCCATGTTCGGATTTATTACAGTTCATCACTGAGAAGGTTTGATGGCAGATTTAGTCGCACAAACAGCTGCTTGTGAGGTGTGACAGAACACAGACCACCTGAATGGCACTTTAATTTAAGCAGAAAATCTCAAATGGAGATCGCTGAAATACAGCTTACTTGTTTATTGATGTTTTCAAATCATCCACGCGAGAGAGAGCTCGCATGCATATGGCTATAATGAGCCAGTAAGTGTTCTTCTTCCGCCATCTACTGGTTAAAGTGGTAATTTCTTTTATCATTTCAATGTTGTTAACGTCCTAATGTTATTTTAGGATACTCACATAAGCATACACACCAGTTTGAATATAAATAATTGATGCTAGCATATACAGTATTTAACCTAAAAAATAAGTTTTAAATAAGTTTTAAAATAATTTAATTCAACTCTTTATATCCAGGCACAAGATACGTTATTCTTTGAATAGGCTGACTTCATAGAAACGCATTCGACAGAAAGATCTCAGAGACTAAAAACTGTTGAAATATGACCGATAATATCTGGATATAGGAGCAGTGCTGCAGTTAGTCTAACAATCTATTTTATAACAATAAACATTAACTCTAACGCGCTTCATAAAATACCACTTCTATCAATATTCCTGAGAGGTCAACTAATGCCATAAAATCTCAAAATATGCAGTAATTTCACCAGTTTGCCAGCATTAATTTCACACTGAAATTAAATGGAACTATTGGTTGTTTGGAACTATTGGTCGCTCCGTGACACGCTTTACTTCCGCATTCCTCAGTTCCTATGGAAGTCTATGGGAGTGTCTTAACTCTGTTTTTCAACGGCTCTGGGAATAACATACTGCTGGAATGCGCGATTGACCAATCAGAATCAAATATTCCACAGAGCCGTGTAATAAGATATAGTTAACACGTATAGTTTAAAGCAGCTTGCCCTGTCAGATGCTCTGAGAGATAGGCTACTTGTGCTGACAGACAGATAAATACTTGTGGTGTTTAATGCGTTTGAAATGTGGTGCTTTCATTTCACAGGTATATTCTCCATCTGTAAATGTTAGAAAGTCATGCAAATATGTCCATTTTGCTGTCAGAAGAGGACGAGCCTTCTGCAAGTTAATCTCCTCTAAAATTCAGGCTGAGCGCGATAGAATAGGAACGCAATAATTCTAAGTATAGATATTTCTAAAATATTTGTTGTTGGACAATAAATGTGCCATATGTGGAATTTTAAACCTACAAGTATATTTTTATGAAAGTGACCATTATAATGGGGTAATCAAATATAGGCTAATCTGCTTTTTTTTATATTTTCATTTTTAGTTGAGTGAATTTAAAAACAAAATTATTAATTTTGTTTTTAGATTGTAAAGCCCCTTTTTGCATAGCCTACATTACATTCAATGTATTTGTTTATAGCCTTCAATATATAAATATTGTTTTAGGATATCATTGGGCAGGATGTGAAATAAAATTATTAAAATAAATACAGATTTTTTTTTTATCCAAATAGAAAAACGTAGAAAATCTTATGAGCTTTTCTCTTTTGTAATGTCTCTCATTCATCTCTTTCTACAGTCTTTTTTTCAAATCTCCCTGTTGCTCTCGTTCTCTCTCCTCCACCGTCATAAGCCCCCTAATCCTGATTGGCTACACGTTTGTTGTTGTGTTGGCCCGACAAACTTTTAAACAGCGTTTTTCAAATACCGCTTACCCCACCTTTAACAGAAAAGCTCTGATTGGGGGATTTAAATTATTGAAATCTGGCAACCGCAAGCATGAATGCTTCTCTCTTTTCTCTCAACAAAACCAAAGAGTGATTTGGTCAAGTTTTTATTTTTTTAAACACATTTTAGTCTCGTCTTTTTTTGTCAATGATATTGCATGTTGATATAGTCACAGTTATCGTTTAAGGATGTTTGTGTCATCTTGTCTTCGTCTCGTCTTAGTCATGGAAAAAAAAGGTCGTCAGCGAACATTAACACTAGCCAGAGCAAACTAACAATTTTAAATTAAATTAGTGCGGTATCCTGTTATAGATAAACGTAAACCATGCCTGTTCTGTGGGAAGGGTATGAAAAGTGCTCACATCCCCTGCACAGCCTGGAACATAACATTTATATCCATGATCTGCCATTTTCGCTATTGTCCTTGCTTGCTTCTTCACAATACCTGCAAAACTTCTGATGATTCGGCTGTGCAGGTCCACGTTAATACTGCCTGGCCTAGAACATGGACTGGTATATGCAAATTTTGGGGGCATAAATATTAATGACCCCAACTGCAACGTCAAAGTCGGTGTTATGTTGCGATTCGCCCCTTTTTCAGAGTTCTTTTTCACGCACAAGATTTACATATGAAGGAGGAAACTCATGGTATGTCAGTTCCATGTACAGAACTCTTATTATTCAACTGTGCCAAGGTAAATACAGTTTTCCATTCAATGGCACCTTTAATAGTGTCTGCCTTTCTATAATACTTTTTCATATACAGTTTACTTTCTTTGTTTAACAGTTCTATCTAGTAACGTATAAGACAAAACTGTTAAACAGACAATGAAGACAGATGTGAGCGCTGGCTCATTCCAAGGATTCGAGGACATAAAAGATCACAATCTCAATTCCCTTGAAAAAAAGATTGTAGACGTCTTCAAGATCGATCACAATATAAAATCATCAGATCACCCACCCCTACTTATTACTAAATTATTATTTTAAAAATATTATAGACACAAATCCTATGCTTCTATAGGGAGAACTATTAAATATGTTTGATTTTGTTGAAAAAACTAAAATGTACCCAGTTCTAGGGGTGGGAAAAAAAGAAAGAAAAAAAAATTGATTAACATATGAATCGCGATTCTATCTCCTAAGGATTCGAATCACAACTTTCAAAAATGTATTTTATAAATGTATTTATTAATAACATTGTAGGAACAAAGAAGCCGGAATTCAACTGCAAGAGCAGCGCAGCACCCGGACAATTTAGAGAGCACACATGCTTGCAACGGTAGAAGCGTTATGAATGAAGATTACTTGACAACAGTTCCTGTATCAATATTTTAACAAATAGAAAATAGCCGAAAATAATGTATGAACTGTATAATGTAAAATTTATTGCGATATTGCCTCGTGTACAGCAGGAACTTTTTACACGTGAGAAGGGCACTCAACGTGGACGTGCAAACGGTTTCCATGGTAACCTGCTGCAAATAAACATATCCTGTATCTGAATCGCTAAATATTGAGAATGCAACAGTGCATATTATATTTTTCTAACTCCAAACAACCGGAACCAGCTGATAATCCCTTCCTTTGATTTGATACGTCTCTCAACTTGATGCTCACGCTGTGAGAGGAAAATATTAAAAGACTGAGAATAGAGGAAAATAATAAAGTGTGTATAATTTAAACTACTTTATTCAATAACACCCAAGCAATCTGAACTAACAGTAGTTGCTGTTCAGTATACATACTGCTGCTCTCCTACTCTCTTTCCTCGCTTCATCAAAGCTCCAGTGAAAGGTTGCAGTTATCACAAAAACACAAAACAAGCCCCTTAAAAACTAAAAATAATAAGCAGACATGGCTGCACTAAACTGAACCAGGGGAACAAATTACAACAATACAAGTAGCATTACCAATATCCTACAAAGCTAAAAGGCAGGAACAATAATTTATTATGAATAAAATAGTTTAATATAAAATATTTAGATAAATTGATTGATAAAGTAAAACAATAACATGAGAATGAAAAATAATAATTCAACAACTTGAATTATTTCACATATGAGTTGTATTTAACTAATCAATTGGGGGCACAGGTTTTCTTAAATAAAGAGAAAGGCTTCAAGGACAAAAGGTTGTGAACCACTGTTTTAGATCACCTGTAGGACATCCGCAGTTCATCAATCTCTCCACAACACTGAATAATCCTTTAAATTAAATTAATCATTTAATTTTCAGTTTCATTTGAGTTAAAATAAATAAAATAAAAATCCAAGAAATCAAGTCTAAAATGAAATCTATGAAATTATTTAATCAAAATTTGGTTCAGAATCAAGAATCGATTTAATCGAATCGTGACCCCAAGGATCAATATGAATCGAATCGTGAGAATCCAAAAGATTCCCACCCCTACCCAGTTCATAGAAAGTGTCCCTTATTATTTTCTGCTTCAGCTATATTATTGCACAGCTTTAAAGTTCCCCTATTATGGATTTTTGAAAATGACCTTTCATGTAGTGTGTAACAGTTCTAAGTGACTGAAAACATCCTACAAAGTTTTAAATCTGAAAGTGCACCATATATAAAGATATTGTTTCTCAAAAGTAAGAGTCGACTGAGTCAATTAAACGAATCGCAAGCCATTTCATTGTGACGTCACAATGAAATATTAGCGTATTGCCCGTCCACTTATTGCGTGCGCATTGTGTTTTATATTGTGTAGGTCTCTGGCTAACTGACGTTATTACTGTATTACTGAAATACTACTGCAAATCAGCTGTGGGCTGCAGTCTTTTAATGCAGATTGTCTGTCATTCTTACTACTTTGAGTAAAAATAAAGGATGGAGCCAGATTTGTTTTAAAAACTTTCATGTTAACTTACATCAGTCATTCACGTTAGTGCTAGGCTAATGTATGCGCTGTTATTGATACAGTTCCCGCATGTGCACCTCAATAAGTTAGAAACACACACACACCGGTTTGTTGATGGACGCACACTTGTTAATGCTGATGGTGAGGCATTACAGTTGAAACATCTCATAATGTACCTCAAACTGAGTAGCATCACATCCTGCTCAAGGTTTGGGTTGAATAACTAGTTCTTCCAATGTTCCATGATCGATTCAGACTCGCACTGGGATTGATGTAAAATCATCATTTACTGTCTTTACAGTGTGTACAATCGCTGAGCTTTAGGAAGCCTCCTCACGGAGCTGGAGTTCAGTTATGGTAATGTTTCCGAAATACGCGCTGTACGCGGTAGACCAATCACAACAGACTGGGCCATCTGACCAATCAGAGTAGACTCACGGAAAGGAGGGATTTAGAGAGACTGATTCATCTATTGCGTCGTTTCAAGAGAATCATTGAACGTTGTGGTGATGTGCAATGTATATTATGAGAAAATGAAACTGTTTTTTGACCTTTGATGAAGGTAAACCTTTTGTTGGAGACCTCCAAAGATTTAAAGATTTTACACTTTAAAGATTTTTCCTCATACAACAAACCAAAATCTAAATCTTCTTGAAGCTTTTTAACCTTCAGCACTAATAATAAACACCAACCTCTTTGTTCTTCAGTATCTTCAGTGGGTTTCATTCTGCAGGGTTCTGGATCACTCATGTTCTCACTGTCCTCTTTAATAAACTCAGTCTTTGCAGATTTCAGCTCTTCCTGATGCTTTGATGCTCGTCTTCACTTGTAGGCTGATGGGAATATTCCAGAATTTATTGGTGAAATCACTGAAGGCAGGATTGTTGTGGGAGGAGCTTCACTGAACATGAACTTCTGTGTGGAAGAAGCAGATAAGCCAAAATCAATGCTCAATTACTGAATTTTTAGAACTAATTTACACATTTAAGCATTTACAGTGGGGAGAACAAGTATTTGATACACTGCCGATTTTGCAGGTTTTCCTACTTACAAAGCATGTCTGTAATTTTTATCATAGGTACACTTCAACTGTGAGAGACGGAATCTAAAAGAAAAATCCAGAAAATCACATTGTATAAATAATTAATTTGCATTTTATTGCATGACATAAGTATTTGATCACCTACCAACGAGTAAGAATTCCGGCTCTCACAGACCTGTTAGTTTTTCTTTAAGAAGCCCTCCTGTTCTCCACTCATTACCTGTATTAACTGTACCTGTTTGAACTCGTTACCTGTATAAAAGACACCTGTCCACACACTCAATCAAACAGACTCCAACCTCTCCACAATGGCCAAGACCAGAGAGCTGTGTAAGGACATCAGAGATAAAATTGTAGACCTGCACAAGGCTGGGATGGGCTACAGGACAATAGGCAAACAGCTTGGTGAGAAGGCAACAACTGTTGGCGCAATTATTAGAAAATGGAAGAAGTTCAAGATGACGGTCAATCTCCCTCGGTCTGGGGCACCATACAAGATCTCACCTAGTGGGGCATCAATGATCATGAAGAAGGTGAGGGATCAGCCCAGAACTACACGGCAGGACCTGGTCAATGACCTGAAGAGAGCTGGGATCACAATCTCAAAGAAAACCATTAGTAACACACTACGCCGTCATGGATTAAAATCCTGCAGCGCACACAAAGTCCCCCTGCTCAAGCCAGCGCATGTCCAGGCCCGTCTGAAGTTTGCCAATGACCAGCTGGATGATCCAGAGGAGGAATGGGAGAAGGTCATGTGTTCTGATGAGACAAAAATAGAGCTTTTTGGTCTAAACTCCACTCGCCGTGTTTGGAGGAAGAAGGATGAGTACAACCCCAAGAACACCATCCCAACCGTGAAGCATGGAGGTGGAGAGGTCATTTTTTGGGGAAGCTTTTCTGCAATGGGGACAGGACGACTGCACCGTATTGAGGGGAGGATGGATGGGGCCATGTATCGCGAGATCTTGGCCAACAACCTCCTTCCCTCAGTAACAGCATTGAAGATGGGTCGTGGCTGGGTCTTCCAGCATGACAACGACCCGAAACACACAGCCAGGGCAACTAAGGAGTTGCTCCGTAAGAAGCATCTCAAGGCCCTGGAGTGGCCTAGTCAGTCTCCAGACCTGAACCCAATAGAAAATCTTTGGAGGGAGCTGAAAGTCCGTATTGCCCAGCAACAGCCCCGAAACCTGAAGGATCTGAAGAAGGTCTGTATGGAGGAGTGGGCCAAAATCCCTGCTGCAGTGTGTGCAAACCTGGTCAAGAACTACAGGAAACGTATGATCTCTGTAATTGCAAACAAAGGTTTCTGTACCAAATATTAAGTTCTTATTTTCTGATGTATCAAATACTTATGTCATGCAATAAAATGCAAATTAATTACTTAAAAATCATACAATGTGATTCTCTGGATTTTTGTTTTAGATTCGGTCACTCACAGTTGAAGAGTACCTATGATAAAAATTACAGACTTCTACATGCTTTTGCCAACCTGCAAAATCAGCAGTGTATCAAATACTTGTTCTCCCCACTGTATGTAAGTGAAGCAGATGTCCTCCAAATTCTATCTTTGAAGATACCATAGCCTTACAAATACAAAGTGGTGCCTCTTTGTAAAACATCATATTACTATAATAAAAATAACAGAATCGACACAACGTTCATTCAGTAACACTGCACTCGCATATGTGGTAACTCACACATTCTATGCATTTCTGTTTTGTCTGTCTTTCTATAGCTAACATTTCTATCCAGATTTGTTTCATTCTGCCCCCTATACTAACATATAAGATGATATCAGTCTAGAAATATAGAAAAATATAATGTAAACTATAAATAACATTAAGAATGAAAAATTAAAGCACAAACACAGAAATGTGATTACACCCACCATCTTCATTCATATCTACAGGTAAATAACTACACTAAAGCACATCATATCTAAATATAGTTTAGTTTTCTAATAAATACATTCAGAGCAATAAAGTAATGAAATGATAAACGTGCAGAAACCGACAGTGATAAAATCTTCTTTAAACAGAAATAGTACCACAAAAGAAAAGTTCACACAGCGAATGTCTGACTTTGAGTGACGTTCCAGATGTTATTTACTAGAAGGAGGTGGGAAAAATCCCAATTCTGTCTGGAACGCAGCATTTATGTTTAACTCAGCAAACACACAACCAGCGCTGTACTCAATGTTAATTTAAAGTCCTATTTGCACGGGATTAGTATTACCTGGTGACCTCTAATAATTTGTAATAATTGCGGAGGTTGTCTGTGATTTTAATCAAAAATCTGAATTAAGTCAGGTTCAAAATTATTGTTCCTTTTTTTGACATATTAGAGTCCAACGTTTTTAAAGAGAGGAGATTGGATATCTATTTTTATCACTCCATAAATCAGAAAATACTGTATAAATCTGTAAAAAAAAAAAAAAAAAAAAACTTTAGAATATAGATAGGAATAAAACTGTAAAGTTTGGTGTATGTAACTGGTACATAAGTTAGTGATTTCTGGCTCAGTGCAGGACAAAAAAAAACTTATTTTGAGAAAAAGGGCTTTAAAGATATGTATTGTAATTGAAATCTACAGACGCAAATATATATAAAATATACCATTAAAAGTATCATTTTGGAGGTTTCCTTTCCACTAATCTGAAAGAGAAAAAAAACACTTATGAAAAGCCAAAAAGCACAAAATCTCAAAATTGACAGATGCATGAAAAGAAACAGCGCTGTACTCGATTCAACCACGGCAGAAACGACCTCGTATAGTGCTGCATAAACAAACAGTGTGAAGTATATTTTAAAACAGTTTAAATATGCGAAATACTGCGAACTGCTCACCTCTTCTCAGAAGTGTCGACGCCGACTGATCGCGCGCGCTAGTGATGACGTCATCGCAGCGAGGCGAGATCAACTGCAGATCATCAAACAAGCGCCACATTCTATTTAAAACCACAAAACATCTGTAAAACAACACATAAAACAAAAATAAGATATACTAATGTAGACAAACAACGTCTCATTCTATCTCAGTCATGTGTGGAGTGAAATATAGTTTATTAGGCAATTAAAAGCTTTATTTAAAGATTTAAAACAGAAAGCCCAAAAAGCAAACATAATAGGCTACTTCATGGCTTTCAGATATTAAAACTATTAAAATTATAAAATTATATTTTCCTGATGCAAATACAATCAGCAGACAATAAAAGTTGTTGATAAAAATATATAAAGTAAAGATAATGTATTAATAAAAAGGTAACATTTAATCAATACTCAATGCAAAAAGTAAAAGTGAAAACTAATGAGATGGTTTGAATCTTGGCTTTTTTTTTATGTGAGTTTGTGGTCTTTGTAAACAGTGTTTACCAAAATACATAATTTGTTGCAAAGAAAGTCAGAAACCAAAATGAACAGATTATATAGCTTTCAACTTCATAAAATAGAATAATTTACCTGTTTTATCTCTGACCAAAAGTGGCTATATGTTATAAATGGATTATATTCACACACAATTCTTTCTTGACCCAGATCAGACATTCTGAATTGTGATTTTTAAATACACTGTAGGAACTTCTTTTTTTTTCCACACAGGATATACAGTCAATGTGTCAGACAACAGAAGGGCACAGACAAGGGACGCGTTTAACCAGGTGTATTGATGATACACAGAGCGGGTAAGTATAGCAGATGAATGGATGTCTTATCTGGTGATGAAAATGTCTTTTCTCTTGCAGGGTGAAAGGTGAATGGACAGAGTGGGCTGGAACGGATGACAGGCTGATGAACACAGACTGAAGACTGATGACGGATGGCAGACGATCAGGTGAGTGTAAAGGTTTGGAGTCTGTGGTTGTCCTTGTAGAGACAAGACCAGACAATAAAGTGAGGCGAGGATGCTGTGTAATATATATACACTCACCTAAAGGATTATTAGGAACACCATACTAATACGGTGTTTGACCCCCTTTCGCCTTCAGAACTGCCTTAATTCTACGTGGCATTGATTCAACAAGGTGCTGAAAGCATTCTTTAGAAATGTTGGCCCATATTGATAGGATAGCATCTTGCAGTTGATGGAGATTTGTGGGATGCACATCCAGGGCACGAAGCTCCCGTTCCACCACATCCCAAAGATGCTCTATTGGGTTGAGATCTGGTGACTGTGGGGGCCATTTTAGTACAGTGAACTCATTGTCATGTTCAAGAAACCAATTTGAAATGATTCGAGCTTTGTGACATGGTGCATTATCCTGCTGGAAGTAGCCATCAGAGGATGGGTACATGGTGGTCATAAAGGGATGGACATGGTCAGAAACAATGCTCAGGTAGGCCGTGGCATTTAGACGATGCCCAATTGGCACTAAGGGGCCTAAAGTGTGCCAAGAAAACATCCCCCACACCATTACACCACCACCACCAGCCTGCACAGTGGTAACAAGGCATGATGGATCCATGTTCTCATTCTGTTTATGCCAAATTCTGACTCTACCATCTGAATGTCTCAACAGAAATCGAGACTCATCAGACCAGGCAACATTTTTCCAGTCTTCAACTGTCCGATTTTGGTGAGCTTGTGCAAATTGTAGCCTCTTTTTCCTATTTGTAGTGGAGATGAGTGGTACCCGGTGGGGTCTTCTGCTGTTGTAGCCCATCCGCCTCAAGGTTGTGCGTGTTGTGGCTTCACAAATGCTTTGCTGCATACCTTGGTTGTAACGAGTGGTTATTTCAGTCAAAGTTGCTCTTCTATCAGCTTGAATCAGTCGGCCCATTCTCCTCTGACCTCTAGCATCAACAAGGCATTTTCGCCCACAGGACTGCTGCATACTGGATGTTTTTCCCTTTTCACACCATTCTTTGTAAACTCTAGAAATGGTTGTGCATGAAAATCCCAGTAACTGAGCAGATTGTGAAATACTCAGACCGGCCCGTCTGGCACCAACAACCATGCCACGCTCAAAATTGCTTAAATCACCTTTCTTTCCCATTCTGACATTCAGTTTGGAGTTCAGGAGATTGTCTTGACCAGGACCACACCCCTAAATGCATTGAAGCAACTGCCATGTGATTGGTTGATTAGATAATTGCATTAATGAGAAATTGAACAGGTGTTCCTAATAATCCTTTAGGTGAGTGTATGTATGATTATAGTAATGTTACATTTAATATGTGCTTTCAGATATTTCGATGGATATTTTAGATTCATGCATTTATTTACATCTTTAGGAATATCTACTTACTACAGACAGTGCCCAAACTGTGAAATTACATATAGGTACCAGTGGTCAGATGGGCTGCATAATTTTAATGATCATATTCTTTTATCATTGCACTTGTGCATGTTCCTGAGAAACTCGGTACAGGTATGTCATAATCCCAGTGCCTTGTTTTTGTATGAATTTTACATTAACTTTTCAAGTTGCTGTTATTGATTTAGTTCATTCAATATTCTATTTTTTAACTTGTTTAATTTCAGAATAGCACTGCAGTAAGTAGGGTAATGGAAATATTACATGCAACTGAAGGTGGGCCTTTCACTAAACCAGAGCTTGTCCTACAAGCTTATTTGCACTTTGAGGCCATGACAGAACTAGATTACAGTTACAATTGTGTTAACTGTGGGCACTACCCTAGTGTAGTCATAATGGATCTCCACAAGAAGGGTGGTATGCCTGGTATGTTTACCTTTAATTTGTTTATACGTTATAGTTTAATTGATCTATTTAAATGTTTATTTATAACTGTATTTTAGATTTATTCACAAAATATTTTTTTCCAATCATGTCCACATTGTTTTTTTTTAGAAATATTTACATAAAC
>JBBBJY010000210.1:0-20000 GCA_039654625.1 Rhinogobio ventralis | reverse complement strand
TCTTGTTGTTTGGTAGGTGTCATTGGTAGCCATCATCCTTTGTCCTCTTGAAGACATCCCCATCTTCTTCCCATACAGGCCTCTTCACAACAACCGTAGCTTGAAGACCTTAAGTCTCATCACAAACGTTATCCTTGATGTGATAAGTATTAGGACATGGCTTAAAAAGCAATTGGCGGCCACTATCCAAGGTGTTGGTGAAGAAAACGTTGACTTTATCTGGCTTATGCACCTTGCCCAAGCAGATGTTGCCCACAATGACCCAGCCAAGGTCTAACTTCAGAGCATATGGGGCTTTGCAAGGTCCATTGATGTACTTCATTACTTTATGTACCTTTATGATGTCTCTTCCCAACAGCATCATGATTGGAGCTTCCCAGTCAATTTACAGGATCTGTTCTGCAATACCCTTCAAATGAGGATGGTGAAGAGCAACTTGCCGGGTGGGTATCTCAGAGCGATCTTCTGGAATGTTATCACACTATATTAAGGTAGGTAGAGAATGAATGACTCGACCATAAATTGATGCCACTTGAAATCCGTGTGCTCTCCTCCCACTCTTTTGGGAGACCCCAGCACAAGTCTTGAGGTAGTAGGAAGAACTGTCACAATCCACATCAAAAACGTTGAAGAAACTAGATCTTACCAATGATCGGTTACTTTGGTCATCGATGATGGCGCAAATTCAAGTAGTGTTTCCAAGTGACCAGCAGGAGAAAGCTAAGACAAGACAAATCTTGGAACATGTTTTGTCACTAAAATTGCTACCGCATACTTCTGTGCATTTGGTGGACACATCGTCTTCAGAAGAATCTTTCTTCCTCATCTAATCTGATGAGGTTATATACGTCTTGATTCTCATCACTGTTTGCCCGAGGAGTGCTGTTGCTAAGTGGAACATGAAGAGGTGGGTTTGGAGTACCTGACTTGACCCGCGGATAACTGCGAGCAGTTATAACGGTGTCTGCTGGCTGCATGCTGGAATGCCAGTAAGCGTGCGCTGGTAAGTGGCTGAGATCGTCAGGTGGTCTTACACAAGCGAAGTAAGGATTCTGTTTATTCCTCTCTGTGATGGCTTGGATTCATATCCATCTGGGTAGGGGGCATATCTGATAGCCTCCTGATATTGTTCATCTGGGATATGCGTTTCATGGTCAACAACCTTCTCTGAGACTTTCTAATGTCTTTGCCTCTATCGAGAGCCTAAATCTCATATGGCAGCAGTTGTTGCATACCCTCTTTAAACAGTTCGGCCATGATTCTTCTAAGATGGCGGATGGACTGAGCTGTGCGTTAGCTTGCAGTCTAGCTTGATCTTGTACAAACTCCTTGGTTCTTTGCATAGTGGCAGACTTACAGCTTGAAGCTTTGTTGCTGCTTAATGTTGTTAATAGAGCTTCGGCTTTAGCCACTGCCACAGCGGCTTCTCGTTCAACATCCAGCACTGCTAATTGTGCTTCTAAACATGCCCTCTCTGCATCCAAACGTGCCCTTTGCATTTTTATCTGCATATTTAACTTAAGCTTTGGCTTCAGCAAGGGCTATAGCAACAGCAGAGTTAACACTTGAGGCCTTTGAGCATTTAGATGATATTGACTGATTAGACTGTCACAAGACTGCTATGGGTTGGTAGCTTTGAGTCTTCCATAATGCAGAGGGAGTCAATGTTCAAGACGTTTGATTCTTTGACTCATTCACAAGAGACGCTCTGACCTGTGCTGCTGTAGATCCGTCCACAAGGAAGTCGTTGTTTTACTGTTCTGCCACCCCAATGTGCCTTGCAACTGTTGACAAAGAGATAACTCCTCTGCCAATCACCACACTGAAGCAGGTACCCAGTTCACTTTGTTTAATGTATGACTGGAAGTAGGGTAAAACTGAAAAGATTATTATATCAAAATGAGTGATTAACCAGAAGTAATTTTAACATAGACAACATACGTGTGTGTAAACACATGGTAAACGCACAGTACACATATCAGTATGTGAAATGATACTAATGAAAACTTGCACTAAACACAAAATACAATCAAATATAGTTGAATAAATTTTGACAAATTTTCATACCAACGATAACTCCCGAAAGACAAGAAATGTAGCAGATGGCTTAAAATGAAATCACAATAAAGGACAGCTATCTTCCATGCAGCAGATTGTAGCTGGTCTACCATTGATGACATCATCTAGATGCCGCTGCTCTTAAAGGAGCCAGCACATCTCTACTCAAACATCACATATGACAACACATTTAAAGAACCAAAATCATTTAATGACAAGTGTGAGTTTTGAACCGGTTAGTTTCATTAATTTAGTTAATTTTTAATTTATTTATTAATTTGAAAAGTCAAACATTTACAACATTGCATCTATAACAAAGTTGATAATACAGTGACAATACCAGATACTTTTTTCTGTCTCTCAAAATAATGGAAAGTCAGTGTTAATTGTCTAGTGTTTTTCAAATTCAGTAAAGGACCAAAAGTGTTCAGTTAATGAAAGCGTAATTTGCACGAATCAGACATTACTGATTAATTCTGTTAATTCATGCAAAAGTATATTATTTTGCAGGGACCAGGCTTTATCTCTGGTCTCATTCACTTTTAGACAAGGTAAAGCATAACACATTTCTATGTACAGCACATTTCATAAACAGCAATAATTAAATTTTACTTTCCCTGGCAACGCAGTTCAGCCCAAAATTTGCTTGGGCCTAATAATTTTCAATGCAGAAATTTTTTTTCTTAATCTCGCAGTACTTTTAAGAATCAAAATTCAGAATGTCTGATCTGTAGCAAGAAAGTCTTGATGGTGAATATTGTCTTTTAATAACAAACAGCTTTTGGTCAGTGATAAGATTATGTGAATTATTCTACATTATGATGCTGAACACTACATCACCTGATATTCTTTGTTTCTGGCTTTCTTTACAACAAATGATGCATTTTGAGAAACACTGTTTAAAACAATAAAAAAGACCACAAAATCACATAAAAAGTAAAGAGTCAAACTGCCACTAAAGGAAACACTGATCACCATAATGGTGACCAAACATTTTCAATAAAACATTAACATCTAAACCTTCTGCTGAGATCTTGAGAGATGTATTGTCTTTTATCTTCAGTTGATTTCAGGCTGTGTGGCTTTAAGTCAGTTTTAGTTTAAACTTACTTTGTCATTTTCTGAGAGTGCAAGCATGATGCTGAACATTGGAACATTGATTCAATGCCATTACCATTGATTTTTGGATGAAATTTCAACATTAATTGCGGGTGAAAATGTGATGTTGTTTGATATCCATGTTGCTCAGCGGGGGGATGCAATAAGATCATAAAATCGAGGCATGTTGGCAAAGCTGCTGAGTTCAGGACTGGGGTCTATGCCATCTGGACCCTTTGGACTACTGAAGCTGAACTTCTGAAGCAGAGACACGATGAACAAAAAGAGCTCCATACGAGCCAGAGACTCACCCACACAAGAGCGTTTACCTGCAGAGATGCAAGACAGAATAAAACACCTTGATCATTCATGTTATTTATGATATAGGTTATAAACCTGGTTTTACAGACAAGGCTTAGATTAAGCCAGGATTAGGCCTTAGTTCAATTAGGACAACAATGGCACTGATATATTTTAAGATATGTCAGTACAAGTTGCTTTAAGTTAAAACAGCTTAAACATGCATTTTAGTCTGGGACTAGGTTTAAGCCTTGTCTGTGAAACCGAGGGATAGTATCACAATTTGGAGCTTAAAATTTGGGGCTATTCTCTAATTATATAGGTCTGCATAAAACGTATTAGATCCATGCTTGATTTAAAAGATAAAAAAAATCAATTGATGTAAGGTTATCCATGCTGTGAGTGTGTGGCCCTGGTAAACTCTACACTGTTAGACCTTACCAGGCTTTTTTACAGTAAAATACTGGCAACACTGTTGCCAGTAATATACTGTTAATTGTACAGTTATTTACTGTAATCTACTTTACAGTATGTTACTGTAAAAAATACTGTTAAACTCATTTCATTTGCAAAAGCTGACTGCCTTAAATGGCCAACTGCCATTACATTTATAAACTACTATTTATAACGCACTAGTAGTGTGAGCATATTATTACTGTGAACTTATTTCATTTGAGTTCACTAAAAATATTTTGAATAAAAAGACTTTCACTGCATCAGCAACTACACAGTCACTGTCTGATAAATAAAGTAATCTGCAGCATATCATCAGTGTATTTTGGTCTTCTCCTGGACTGAAGCACAGGCTCTGCTCTTCAGCACAATGGTGACACACAAAACGCAATTTTACAGTAAACTACTAGAAACAGTGTTGCCATTATATAACTGTTTTTTAACGTACAGTTTATTACTGTTAAAATATATTCTGTGGGTATGTCGTTTTCTGTCTTAAACATTTAACCCTTTAAACCCCACAGGAACATCCTATAGTGTCCACACAACAAAGAGTAAAAAGTAACATTGACGAAGTGTTGCAGTGACATAATTGTTAAATAAAGTGATTAATTAAGTGATGGTTGAGCATTAATGATGAACACCTATTGTTAAAAAGCAGAATCACTGAAGGACAGAGAAACACAAGAACAGAAAAAAAGAGACAAGTACAACTGAATTCCAGCCATTACAAATTATTACACTTATTACTAACCAGTTTGACTTTATTTTTGTCACATGTCTACAGAAGTTCTTATTGAGAATTAACAGAGGTTTAGATATTGATGGTTAATTGAAAATGCTTGGTTTTGATGTCACCAATCAGATCAGTTTTTGCTTTAGTTGAGCTCTTGACCCTCGACTTTTTAAGATCAGTTTTTTTTTCTCTGGCTGCTTTAACTGTGTTTTTGCAAACCACTTTTGTTATGGAAAAAACATTAATTATTGAATGCTGATTGTTATGCATTGCTGATGATACAACCATCAAATAGTCATACAGTGTTAAATTATTAACAGACTTATATTTTACACTACTTACACTGTAAAACTACAGCAAGAGCTCCAACAGCAATCAGTTATAAAAAAGGAATTAAAAAATCATACACAATAAAACAGAGCTACAGCACTATTTAGACCCAGACAGATCAGCACATGAATCTCAACAATGGTGTAAATAATAAAACGATCATTTAGCTACATCATTTATTCATTCTGCTGTGCATGCTGAGAGTTTTGAACTACACTGGCACCCAGCATGCATTGCGACATAAAACATTTGATTGTCACCATTGTTGAGATTCATATGCTGATTGTTGATGTCTGTGTGACAAACATTGCTGGATTTTTTTCTGTAAAATAACAAAGCTACTATAATCGATAAATATAAAAAACTCATTAACGCAAAGATTGGACATTGGATGAAATCAAGTCCATGATGATTATGGCATCATCACAACAGCCAAAAACACTGGATTAACTTTCTTTTGGCTTTTTCACGCCATAACATATGTGCTTTATAAACACACTGTCGTGTGTACATGGCAGAAAGAGAAAAACTAATGTTAAAAAGTCAAGGGACAAGAGCCCAATTAAAGTAAATACTAAACCTTTAATTTTCAATAAAACATCAACATCTAAATCCCTGCTAATTCTCAACAAGAATATTTGTATGAAAGAAATAATCTCAAACTGGTTTGTAAACTGAAGTCAGTTGTAGTTCTTGTGTCTTGCTTGTTTCTTCTCTTTTTTTCTGTTCTTATGTTTATCTGTCATTCAGTAATTCTGCTTGTCAGGTGTTCACCAGAGTCTGAATTCACTCACTTTGTTTCACTCATTCTGTCAAGTGGACTATATTAGTAAACTAATGTTAATAGTGAATGAGGGGATAGGGTGTGATTTGGGAAACAGCCTCTGATGTCGACTTAACGCTGTTAACTCACAGTATATTCCTGTATAGGCTACTTTCTCAAAAACGATATATTACCCAGAATGCATTGTTTCTACAGTATGTTACTGTTTGCATGTAAAATAGTATGTTAGTCAGAATTTGGCCGCTTTTTTACAGCAAGGTTTAACAGTGTACATTGTGGGGACAATATGTAATATTTTGGTCCCCATGAGGAAAACATAAATATACAGAATATAAATATAAATGATACAGAATGCTGTTTTTTGAAAATGTAAAAATGCAGAAAGTTTTCTGTGATGGTTAGAGCTAGGGGACAGTTTGTACAGTTTATAAAATCATTATGTCTTTGATTAACTCTGGGTTGACATGAGAGACTTTATAATATTTACCTGCAGAAAAAGGAAAAAAGGCTGGATTCTTTTTAAAGTTGCCATTGGCATCCAGGAAGTGCTCTGGGTTAAATGTCCAGGGGGTTTCCCACTGTCCCTCATCCCTTAGGACAGAGTGCAACAAGGGAAGAATTACTGTGTCCTGGGGAAATAAAATCCATTCAAAATGAAACAAAATAACCAGATTCAACACAATACACCAACTAGAGATTATTGGGAAATATTTTATGCATTTTTAAAAAATCTAGTAATTTCCTAGGTAAGAGAAGCTGACCATTGTAAGTGCTCATTGTTACCTTTGGTATTACATAACCTCTGAATGAGATGTCATGCGTGGCATAATGGGGAACATTTAGTGGGACAATGTCCATATAGCGTTGTACTTCATGAATCACAGCGTCAGTGAAAGGGAGGGACTTCCTGTCATCCATTGTAGGGATTCTGTTCTGTCCAATAACTTGATCAATCTCCCTCTGCATTTGCTCTATATAAAATACACCAACAATGCATTCAAATTCTTATATATGTTCAATAATTGTAAAGAAAAAAAAAAGACAAAAAGCAAATAATAAATATATTGTAAGTACAGCACAGAATACTGTTGCAAAGTTACACATTGTCTACAACAGCCGAGAGTGAAATGACGTGAAAAAAAATAGAACCCATTCTAATCAGTGATGCTGTCTACACTGGATGCGGCGCAGGGCGACACATCATGACAAATTCACAATGGGAAAATTATGTCCCGTTCTATTTCTGATGTACTCATGAGCTCATCTACTTCTGATGAAGAACAAATGGCTTTGCGATGGTCGCTTTGTCACGCTTCTAGCTTTTGTGACGTGACGTGACGTGACGTGCACACACAGTGTTAGGCTAAAAATGTATTTCTTTTTTTTTGTATTTGATAATGTTAATGTTTTATTCTTTTGTGTGTGTGTACTAATATAGAGGGTATGCATCAAAGTCACTTTCCCAGCCGGCACATGCCCCCCTCATCCGGGACTGAGTGGCAGAAGAGCTGCTGCATGACTGGATTTAACGGGAAAACGTGAGTAAAACAAATGGTTACCAGTTTAAACTAAAGGTTGGATTCCATATAGTATTCCTTACAACTTACCAAAGATCCAGTGATCCATAGATATTGACATGCAGCCAGGAATCGTGTCTCCTGACATTTTTATGAGCCGGATTTCGATACATAAATATTTATCACTGTCAGTCACCACAACTTCGAGAGTGAATCCCGCATTTTTATGTGGATATGGGCCTACGTATTGAAGCGTGTATGTGGCCGCTTGTCAAGAATGGAAAACAAAAGTTTTATTCAAATTCTGAATATATTATAGGTCTATTAATTATTTTTTTTATACTGCATAGCCGCACGTAAAGAGCGCTCCCTTTATAATCACTAAAAGCTGTCACTCATTCAATGAACGCGATCTCACAAAGTTCCGTTATATTAATGAGTGAAGCTGACTACAAAATGAATATCTTATTTACATAATGTCTACACTTTGTTAGAGGATTTGCGCGCATGCAGAACTCAGCACTGGACAAAAACTTGAGCGGTGAGTGGATCCATAGAGTCCTTGGCCAAGCCCCCTCGACCCCCCCCCCCCCCCCCCCCCCCCCCCTAATTCTGGCACATTAACAGCCATGTTTATTAATGTGCACTGCCCCTGTAAACAAATAAACTTAAACTTAAGTCCAACACTCTTGTAGTATACATATCTTTAAAAAATTATGATACAATATGTTTCAGACATGTTTGAAATCTGGTGGATTTGTCTTTATGTGTATGCACTGTACTGACAAGTGAAAGAGCAGCAATGAACAACGTACAATGAAAAGGGTTAGTTCACCCAAAAATGAAAATTCTGTCATTAATTACTCACCCTCATGTCATTCCAAACCGTAAGACACTTCATTCATTTCGTTCATGGGAACACAAATTAAGATATTTTTGATGAAATCGGAGAGCTCTCTGAACCAGCCATAGGCAGCAACGTCATTGCATCTTTCAAAGTCCAGAAAGGGAGTAAAGACATGTGACTACAGTGGTTCAACCTTAATTTTATGAAGCGACAAGAATACTTTTGGGGTGCAAAAATAACAACTTTATTAAGCAATTTCTTCTCATCTGTATCATTCTCCTACGCTGTTTACATAGTAAATACAGTGCAGCGCATCCAAGTTCTATGTCAGAACGCCGACTTACCATTGGCCGATGCTTTTTACAGGAGCACCACGACGCATGCGTGTGATGCTGATGCAGGAACTGTCCAATGGTGTGCCAGCGTTCTGCCGTAGAACTTGGAAACGCTGCACTGTTTACACTACATCAACAGCGTAGGAGACTGGCAAAACGAGAAGCGATTGTTGAATAAGGTCATTATTTTATGTTTTTTGCACACAAAAAGTATTCTCCAAAATTGCAATGACGTTGCTGCCCATGGCTGGTTCAGAGAGCTCTCGGATTTCTTTATGAAAAAATATCTTATTTTTAAGATTCAATTTGTGTTCTGAAGATGAACAAAGGTCTTACGGGTTTGGAACAACATGAGGGTGAGTAAATGATGGAAGTGGTGATCTAACCCTTTAACAGCAAGGTAGACCCTAGGGAAGTCTTAAGAACATACCCTGTATGTGGGGGTGCTTGATCATCAGCATCAGGGCATATCTGAGAGTTGTGCTGGTGGTCTCTGTACCAGCTACGAACAGATTTACAACAGTCCCCAACATGTTATCCTTGTGGAATTCTGTGTCAGGATTATGTTTCTCCTGCCGTAGCACACAAAGTAACAGAGCAGGAATTGTATACTTTTTCAAAGTAAATGCTGAACAATATCCCACATAGCAATCTTGGCCCAAATGTGGCCTCAAGCTGGCACTGCTGGCCTCCTGTCAGCCAGAGCTGGGCCATATGTGGCAATGATGGCACAGCATGGATCACGGCAAACAACATTAAGAGCGATTGCTGGTGGGAGGAGTGTGGCCCAGATCAATTCCGATCATCTGGTCCAAATCAGGATTGTGACCGTGGGCCAATTAAGTGCACTTTAATGCAGTTGACTTGAGTGATTTACAATTTACTTCATTTGAAATTATTTGTTATTTGTTTGTAGTTTTTTTTGTTATAACTTGGCATTTCAAAGATTAATTTTCAATACTACATTTTAAAATATTGAACTGATTAAAATGTCTTTGATCATTTAACCATAATCATGCAATATTTCATTAATTTTGTTTAAATGCTGTCATAAAATACACAGTATTTTATTCCTGTGCTCTAATTCAAATATTTGGGATGTAATTCTTTGTTGTTTTAGAGTGAGATTTAAAAGTTTTATGTGAATATTTATGACAGTATAATGCAGTTCAACTTAGCTTAAAAAAGCAGCAAAGCAGAAGCTGTTATTTGTGCATGTAGTCCACCTGTGATGCGCTTGATTGAACTGCTTGCTGTTGAACTCGCTCAGTAAATGATCAATCTTTAATTCTCAGACCTATATCTCTCTCAAGTTATTGCAGGAACAGATCCAAATTCAGACTTTTATTCAGCGATATTATCCTTCCTCACTACTGGTCGTAAAACACAGTCAAATGACAAACAAAGAATACCGTACAATTTTAATAAAGTGAAATTTTCCTTGAATGTTTTAAAGAAAACACTTATTTTACAGGTATTTCCTGAATTAATTCAAATGACTGGCAGCAACAGAACATTAAACACTAACAGATCTCTCAATATCTCAGCATCTTTACTTATTACAATCTGGTTTGACTTTATTTCATACAAAAGTTCTTATTGAAAGGTTTAGGTGTTGATGTCTTAATAATAATAATAATAATAATAAAATAAGTTTATGGTGATCAGTGTTTGCTGTAGTTGGGCTCTCAAGACCTTGACTTTTTAGCATTAGTTTTTCCTTTGCTGCTTTAACTGTGTATTTCTGATACACATTTGTTATGGCAAACAAGAATGCAAGAGAAATGCAAGATTGTTGGTCATCATGTAGTGGCCTGGGTCACTGATATTACTTGAACTCCAAATCTCTGAGCACATTAGCAGTTGGTCACATGGTTTATGGTAGCTTTGTAACATCAGTGTTATAACAATCTGGTATTCTTTTTTTATTTTTTTATTTATTTTAGTAATTATGCAGTAAATATTTAAACTTTTTATTGTTTTATGCACACAGACTCATCAAGTATCAACATACGAATCTCAACAATGGTGACAATCAACAAAGATTTTTTGTGACTTTAGCAGCATGTTAAGTGACATTCAGAGCTGATCTGAATAATTTTTTGATTGCTGAGATTCATACACTGATTCTTGATGTTTTGTGGGTCACCATTGTGCTGAAGAGTAGAGCCTGTGCTTCAGTCCAGGAGGGGGAACCCGATCACACAAAAATGCGTATCAATAGTCCAAGTATGCAATGTCGTGCAATGTAAATGCCAAAATGAGTTTTGGTGTGCATATGGTACGCGTGTTATGGCGTATTATACGCACGAACCCCCACCCCCATCCTACCCAAGAGCGCGCCATATACACGCCATGAAGTGCGTATCACATGCACGCCAAAACTCATTTTGCCGTATATATTCTATGACATTGCACACTCGTAATATTGATACGCATTCTTATGTGACTGAGTTGGGAGGGGCCAGAGAACATTGGTGTTATGCTGCATGTTGTTTTATTTAAGAGTTAGTAACTGTTGCTGATACAGTGACATAATTACTTTAACATGTATGTAGTTGACTGCAAGAGATTCACATTTTACAGTGTATGTGGTTGTTGGTAATAATTTGGAAATATTTTTCTTTAAAAAGATTAATGACGTTTCTGTAAAGGTTTTTTTGCACTTAAATTATTTAATTTGTTTGTTTGGCAGCTTCAGCTGACTGTCATTGACTGTTTTATTTTTATTATTATAAAAAAAAAATTACAGTGTAAAAAAGAGTGGCTCAGTTTTGGGGTTTCTGGTTTACTTAAGGCTGAGAATCTGTACCAACACCAAACAAGTGCAGGGCCAGTTATGAGTTATTAATCGATCGAACAACTCTTACTAGCTAACCTATGTTACACACGCAATGCAAGAGTGGATGTCTATTTATCGTAACAGAAGCGCAACAAAATAATGCTTCACAAAATATAAAGATGATGAACGAACGACAAGGAAACACAAAAAAATTAACATATAGTACACAAAAATAAATACAAGCAAGAGTTTGTGTTAGTTGCCAACAGCACAGCAGCTCCAGACAAACAATGACACTCAAAACCAGTGTTACTGACTTATGGAGCGGAATTAAAGCAACTGTTTACAGGTCTTCCCGCTCAGCTCTCTCCAGCGCTGGACAGATTTTCTAATATTAATGCAGGAAAGCTTTTTCCTGATCATAACCCTTCATTTTCTAGTAATATTCTTATGAGCTTTTCTCTTTTGTAATGTCTCTCATTCATCTCTTTCTACAGTCTTTTTTCAAATCTCCCTCTTGCTCTCGTTCTCTCTCCTCCACCGTCATACGCCCCCTAATGCTGAATGGCTACACATTTGTTGTTGTGTCTGGTTGTGTTGGCATAAATATCGCTTACCCCACCTTTATCTATCTAATCTAGATATGTGCCACTCCAGGGCCATCGTTCTTTGGGGCATGTGTCATTTACTCACCATGTGTGAACCAGTGCTGGGCCAGACAACAATTGCTATGTGGGATGTAGATAGAAGAGATAGAAGAGGAGGAACAACCAAAGTTTTACACTTTACTTTTGGTACCTGTTTGAGTCTTATAAGGAAGCAGTCAATGAAGTCCTTTGGGTCATTTAAATCCAAATTCTGTTCATGCTCCTTGATTTTTGTCATAATGAAGGCTTTGATGTCATCTACCTCTCTAAACATGGCACGATGTCTACCAGGCAAACACTGCATTAGTTTAGGGAAGATGTTGTACAGCTGTTGGGGTTGAGAAGACAATTAAGAAGACATTTACACAGGAAACGGTCAGTTGAAGGGAACAGAATGCAGTGGTTTTGAAACATCTGCTCACCTGGCCCCAAGGGCTACTGACAAAGCGCAGAAGTCTGGAGATGATCTGGAGCAAGTGCAGGAAGTTTTTGTGTTCATAATCAAAGCGCTGCCCAAACACCAGAGAACAGATCACATTGGACACAGCCCGGCTCAGGAAGAAGTTTGGCTCAACTGGTGTTGCTAAAGGAGAAAAACTTTTTAGCAAACAACTCTCACAGCTGTGAGTGCAGAACACTCAATGCAGACCACCTCACTAATAGTGAACTTATGGGATGCAAATGTCAAATGCTCTCTTCCCTCACATTTGGTTTCTTTAAAACTCTTCAGCAAATGCCTGCTCTCTTCCTGAATCCATTGTTCCATTCGTTTGCGTCCCATTCCAAAATCCCTCAGTGTGGTGAGAGTGAACCGTCTCAGTTGACGCCAACGATCTCCATTACTGATGGCCAAACCTACAAACCTAAAAGAGATCTAAATCTGGACTGAACTACATTAAACTGACAACATCTGTCTTTGACCAAAAATAAACAATATCTCACCGTAGCCTCTCAGAACTCTGTGCAGAAAGGGAATCGGTGCTCTGCCTTTGAAGTCGTCTGCCTGGTCCACTAAAGCCTCTTTCACTGTATCATAACCGACCAGAACCACCGTTCTTTGCAGTCCGAGGTACACCGTCATCACAGGCCCATAGGTTTTACTCCACTGTTGGGAGAATAGAATTTACTGTCACACACCAGTGTGAACTCATTGGGTGTTTCTGAGCAATTACATTATATGTAATTTGCTAAACTAAAACCAATGTTTCACAAACAACAATGCCACAATTTTATTCACCAAAGGCAACTGCATTGTGATGCACTGGTAAACATCTGCACAATATCCAAAGGCAATGACCACTTAAAAAAATTATTTTATGATGCTGTTCACTTTATTTAAGCAATTCATCTTGATTTAACACCATTATATCAGGTGTCAGGTTCAAATGTGATTGCTTCATGTTAAATTGACTTGAAACAGTTACTCTTTGATTTAACTCAGGGGTGTCCAAACTCGGTCTGGAGGGCCGCTGTCCTGCAGAGTTTAGTTCCAGCTTGCCTCAACACACCTGCTGGAAGTTTCTAGTATGCCTAGTAAGACCTTGATTAGCTGGTTCAGGTTTGTTTAATTGGGGTTGGAGCTAAACTCTGCAGGACAGTGGCCCTCCAGGAGCAGGATTGGACACCCCTGATTTAACTTGATGTTTTCATTTTGAGATAACAAGTAACCAATTTCAATCAAGTAACCCAATCACACAGGACTTTCACTTTCCATCATGCTTTGCAAAGGGGCTGAATTCGGAGAGAAAATGTTTAAATAAAGTGTTATTTTATGCATTTTTAACATGTTTAATGTTCTGTTATGTTGGTATTTAAAAGTTTCTGTTATGTAAGTGTTTTGGGGGATAGGCTAAGATAGGGTTCTGGGTGGAACCAGTAGGCCTATCACTTCTGGACTACCAACACTGAACATCACGTGTAAAGAAATGTTATATTTAGTTTGTAGTTATTTAAATCACAGGACTAAACAATAAGCATTAGTTGTAGGGTTATTTGAAGAATTCGAATTGAATGAAAACCATTTATTTAAGTTAAACTAAAGCCATTCATTCAAGTTAAATGAACACAATTGACTCTAGTTAGTTGTACATGGTTGACACTTTTAGGTTTTACTTGTTTCAATCAAATGGAACCACTGTCCATGATTGAATCATGTTCAGCCAAAGAGCTATTTTTTGAGTGCTCATATTTGAAGCATAATGTTCAGAAAAACATAATCCTTCTTACCTTCATAAAGCTTTTAAAGGGTGCACGCTTGTCCATTATTGGCAAGTTTCCAATCAGTGGCAGTGGCAGTGGCCCCGGGGGCAAAGAAAGTCCACTCGCCTTCCTCTTCCATCTGACCAACATCAACACAGCCAAGACTAAAACCAACACCAATGAGCTAGAGAGTTCCATCCCTCTTCTCCAAAATGTTCTTTACAGCCCAGTTTATATTACTATGTCCTTCTCTCGGTTACATGTTCTAAATAAAGCAGGACAGAGCAATAAGAGGTGGTTCAAGTAAGAGTGGGACAGAGGTAAGGCATGTGATCAAATACCTGCTTGTGCACTTTAACCAGAGAGCCGCCTAGCTCTTTCTCATTGGTCGCTAATGCTTTTTTTTTTTGTTTACCTTTTCTGGCCATCTGATGACACTTTCCTACTGACTCAGCATTATTAGCACTCCTGCAATGCTGCATTTCAGCATACATACTTACACACATACCATGTTCATTTTTAGAACATTCTTTCCCTTCTTAACGCTGAACATACAATATATATTTTAATTATTTGATTCTAGATTATTATTTTAAAATGTATTCTTTTTAATTTGTTCTTATGTATGTATGTCTTGGCTGACATTTGGATGCTCTTAAACCGTGGTTCCAGAAATGATAATATCTTCTGTGCAGTACATACCGGGGTGCGTTTTGCGTACAATGACCTAACTCCCCGATTAACTACCATTAAATGATGAATCACTGGAGGAATTAACTCTTTCCTCGCCATTGATGGAAATTTCTGTAATTTATGAGACATCGCTTCCCCCACCATTGACATTGAAATTTCCAGCTTTCCGTATTTTTACTGTTATACGGTAGGGGTCGCTATGACACATCTTCTGAAAGTGTACTAAATCTCCTGATCAAAGCACAACGAAGAAGATGCAGAACGAAAGAGATAGCATATGTAAGTATATGCATATGTAAAATAATGCGATCATCAACATTAAACAGCATATAAATCAAAACTGCCTAATGTTACTGAATGAAATGTCGACCCAGGACTGTGCAAGCATTAGGGGTGTTGATGGACTCAATCTACTCCATCTATGTTTTGATATCTGGTCACTCTAAATCCAATCTGGATGTAGTCTTTGACAAAAACACGATTTTCTCAGCTTTTTGCTCAAAATATTGCTCCCCCCCCCTCCCTTCCATATAGTGGACTTCACCGGGGTCCAGTGGGTTGAAGGTCCAAATTGCAGTTTCAATGCAGCTTGCACTAGCATTACTTAACTCATTACGTAATGTGTGAAGTCGTGGACAAGCATTTTTTTTGTAGGTTCACTATATGGAGAAAAATCCTGGAATGTTTCCCTCAAAAACCTTAATTTCTTTTTTAGCTTAGAAACAATCCGACACCCGTCTCCACTGCGATACCTAGTGGTCACTTGCATGTGTTGATCTGAAACAACCTTGACAATGATCCATTTAAAAAAATGTTAACATCTGTCTGACAACTACATGATCTTGGTTTTGTAACCTGTAGCCTCCTCGTTGTGAATAACTATAGGTTTTTTTGGTCATGAAAAATTAAGATTAATAAAAGAAATAAAGCCACAATGTGTCACATTTGTTACATAAGATTTTTATTCAAAAATATGATTTGCTCTGTTGTCGAAGGACTTAGCTGACTTCTTTTTTTACATATAATTTCACCAGCCGTTGAAAAAATCCTCTCACAAGGGACACTTGTTGCTGGCATGCACAAATATTTTTAAGCAAGGACATACAAATGAGCAAAAATTACTGCTCTCTCTTTCCAATAACTTAATGGATCATGCGTTCTGGGCAAAAACGCATCTTTGAGGTACTTTTTCATCAACTGTAGCACTGTGTATCGTATGGGTTTCACGGATACGATTATCAAACAATTCCCATAAACTGTCCTGGGTTTCTGCTGGTGTTGTTGTTGATGATGATAATGATGATGGGCCTGATGTTGACATTTGTGGCTCTAAATGAAAATGAAAACAACAGTTAGTTACAAAGCATAAACTGACAGCATATATAAAATATAAGTTATTCAGATGACATATCTCCATAAAGTTAGATGAAGACTTAAACTGCTCACCAGGAGTTGCTGTGTTTGAACGCATCTGTGAAGCACACTCCAGTGCGATGTGCTTTTCAGCCTCCTGGGCTTTGGCAGGATTTCCAAAAGCCGCATTTTTGACATTGACATTTTTAGCCTATTACATGGGTGGTCATTGTGGCCTACCTTGTACTGTTGATTCCTGTGTTGCATGTCCTTTTTTCTGTGCAAGCTTGTGCTGCAACATCCTGTACAGTGGTATAAGTTTTGAAGCAGACACCCTCTGTTCCTCTGACAACTCTGTTGTTGCTAGTTTAAACGGTTGCAGTACTGACAATGATTCTTAAATATAATGTCATACTTAAAACTTCTCAAACATCTCTGTTTAGATTGGAAAGCACAGCACCACTGGCTCTCGTTGCTAATACAAACGTTGCATCATGTCGAAAGTGCTGTTCCATCTTGTCTCAACCTCCTGTATCAGTTTCAGTTGGCCTGCCCATTAAGCCCTACATCTCCACAAGCTTGTCCTTTGCTTTGCAGCTGGATCTAAACAACCCCACAATCTTTCTGGCTTTCTGTCGTATTTCATTTATGACTGGAGTTTTATCTAGGGCCTTCTTCACAATCAAATTCAAATTATGGGCAAAACATGGGACATGGTGAAGGCTGAGTAGCTGGGCACTTAGAATCATGTTGGATGCATTGTCAGTCACCATACACTGAACTGTGGATGTTACTCCACACTCAGCCATTACAAGGATTTAGCCTCCATGAGATGCTGGTGTGGGTTTGGTAAAACCTCCTTACACCTAATGCAACAATTGCCAGCTTTGCCTCTGGCGTTATGTAATGGCAAGTATCCATATTAATGGAGAATCACATGTCAGCCATAAAGCTAACAAATTCTGCCTTTTTAGGGCCTCTATCGCCTTTTCTTTGGTGTTGTTGTACCTTTCAGTGACCATCGCTTTAAGCACCTTACGGGATGGGAGAACACAAAGGCCATGAAGCCCTCATCCTCCAAGATGGTGAAGAGCTGCAAATCCATGTTTACAAGAGCCTCATCCAATTCCCTCTGTCTGCCTTTTAAAAGAAGATAAAGATAAAAGATGAAACCTACTTTCAGACAGATACATTGAAACAAATATAGAAATAGTGCAGAGCTATTAAGAGTAGCCTACTGGTTCATTATTTGGAAACCTTTCTTAACAAACAAGTTATGGTAAAGTTTATGCTCAGACAGAGACAGATCAAACTGAATATAGAACTACAACAATTAGGAAAACCAAACTGATGTCTTCACTGGCTGTCGATGGGTTAATCATATGTAGGTCTATAAATGTTTTTCATGTAATACAGTGGCTAAGTTTGTGAAGTATTATCACAGTGAAGCTGTGTTTAACACGATTTGTGATTGGGACGTTAGTTTTGGGTGGTTGACACAGGCCTAAGCCTATTTAAAACTATGGACTTTCTAAACAGTGTCCCAACAGTTTGTGATTTTATCTGAATTATATTTCAAACAATGCATACCTTGCTTAGACAGCCCAGCAGTGTCAGTAGCAGGCTGTACAGGGGGAATGTTACCATCCTCTGCACCCTCCAAAATGGCAGGATGAGGTCTCCTCAAATGGCACATCATGGATGATGTATTGTTGCAGTAGGCTAGCATACATCTATATATACATCTCACTTTATTTGGTGTTTCCAAATGGAAATGCTCCCACAGATGTATGGCATCTCTTACATGGAGCCTCCATTTTGATCTATTCTATTAATATGTCTATCTATATATCACTATATCTCTAACTTATGTGCTATCTGTCACTATCTAACTTAGCCTATATGAATGTGTCACTATATTTATCCTAATTATCTGTCACTGTCTATAGCCTGTTAGTCAATATATCTAATTTAAATCTAGCCTAAATATAACTAACTAAATCGCACTGTAAATGTCACTTATATCACAAAATCTCTCCTCTCACAAAAACCCACGATGTGAAGATGGATTAACTTCAATTTTAAACTTTGTGGGGAATTAAGTTCATACAGATGTGTGACTATATGGTTTGTTCCCGCCCCTGTCAATCAAACACAGTTTCGACAGGCACCACCTTAGCCATAGTCACGTGACATGGGTGTTTTGAATCACAGTTCGGAGCAGTTTAGAAACATCTGTGCTTCGGCATCTCGACACAGCGTCGAAATGTCAGTTTCGCGTCAGCCATCCCTAATATTATGCTGTGAAGTTTCTTGATTCTTGTTGGTTTTATCTGTGCTGCTGAACTTACTTTTGATTCACTTTTAGCAGTTTGTATTGTTTGTTGTTTGATGTCAGAATTTATCTGCTTTATTATTATTATTTGTTGAGTGTCACCATTGTTGTGTTTTGTATGTCAAGTATTAATGTCTGTGCATCATTAGGTGATGGAAGAAAAAACATCTTGTGTTACAAAATGATGTTACACCTTTTAAAGATAAATCTCAGCAGCTGCTTCTCTATTGAGAAATATCTATCTATGAACAATTATGAATTTGAAATAAGATACTGGCAAATCATTATGCTGAAGAAACGCTAATAATAGTATAGTTTGACTAGCTGAAAAATAAGCCAATAAGCTATCTTTATGTTTAAGCTTGTCATTGTTTTAACGATTGTTTTTTATTTGTCACATTTCTGACTTGGCTAAATTTGAATATGAATAATAAGGTCCAAGATCCCACACACAATGTAACACTGATCACCATTATGGTGACTTCAAAACAATTACAGTACTAAATATCATTTCTTGCAGTGGCATGTTAAAGACAATTTTATCATGTGAATTCACAGTAACACTTTACAATAAGGTTGTATTAGTTAACATGAACTAACCATGAACAACACCTCTGTTCAGCATTAGTTAATCTTTGTTTATGTTACTTAGTAAAAAATACAGCTGTTCATGTTTTGTTCATGTTAGTTCACAGTGCATTAGCTAATGTTAACAAGATTTTAATAATGCATTAGTACATTTTGAAATTAACATTAACAAAGATAAATAAATGCTTTATAAGTGCAGTTCATTATTAGTTCATGTTAACTAATGTAGTTAACTAATGTTAACTAATGAACCTTATTGTAAAGTGTTACCGAATTCACAGTAAAACAAGAGCAGTAAATTACTGTGATGTCAGCATCAGCCTCAATTGTGTGGTGTCATTACGATTATTTTACTGCTCCCGATCGCGTCGGAGCCCACACAACCCCAAATCGTAAATATCAAACATGTTTGATATTTCTGACTCTTGCCTCTGACGTGATCATCTTAGTGTGGAAGTGTTACTAATCAACAGGTGTGTGGTCTCGGGGTCCAGAAAAATCTTCTAGTGTGTGCATTCGGATAATTATGATGCTAAAAATTGGTTGAAACTTCCCTTATGTCTGTGGTCTCCCACAGTTTTAAAATTGGTTAAGATTTGAAAATGATCCAATGTGTCCAACGGTAACGCTTTAAATTACAGCCCAGAAAGTACTGCGTAAGTAAAGCAAATTTACTGCGTAACTATAAAGTAAGTATGTGTATACTCTAAATAGAGATGTGTTAAAAATGACACATGTTGTGTCAGTTTTAACACATGTAGTGTGTGTGCTCAGGGACAACACATGTTGTTGTATTAAATTTAACACAATAAATGTGTAAATCATTTTAACACACAAATTGCATCAGTAGATGTGTAATTTTAAAAATAAAGTGAAACAAAATTATAAAGCATTTAATCAATAGTCGAGTACAGAACGGAGCAATGTGCAATGTTTCAAACTCAA
>JBBBJY010000209.1:0-77054 GCA_039654625.1 Rhinogobio ventralis | reverse complement strand
TATTTTATATCTCACAATTCTGACTTTATAACACGCAATTCTGACTTTATATCTCACAATTCTGACTTTATATCTCACAATTCTGACTTTATATCTCACAATTCTGACTTTATATCTCACAATTCTGACTTTATATCGCACAATTCTGACTTTAAACACGCAATTCTGACTTTATATCTCACAATTCTGACTTTATATCTCACAATTCTGACTTTATAACACGCAATTCTGACTTTATGTCTCACAATTCTGACTTTATAACACGCAATTCTGACTTTATATCACGCAATTCTGACTTTATATCTCACAATTCTGACTTTTTAACACGCGATTCTGACTTTATATCTCACAATTCTGACCTTATATCTCACAATTCTGACTTTATCTCACAATTCTGACTTTATAACACGCAATTCTGACTTTATATCTCACAATTCTGACTTTATAACACGAAATTCTGACTTTATATCTCACAATTCTAACTTTATATCTCACAATTCTGACTTTATATCTCACAATTCTAACTTTATATCTCACAATTCTGACTTTATATCTCACAATTCTGACTTTATAACATGCAATTCTGACTTTATATCTCACAATTCTTTATATCTCACAATTCTGACTTTATAACACGCAATTCTGACTTTATATCTCACAATTCTTTATATCACACAATTCTGATTGTATATCTCACAATTCTGACTTTATAACACGCAATTCTGACTTTATATCTCACAATTCTTTATATCACACAATTCTGATTGTATATCTCACAATTCTGACTTTATATCTCACAATTCTGACCTTATATCTCACAATTCTGACTTTATATCTCACAATTCTGACTTTATAACATGCAATTCTGACTTTATATCACGCAATTCTGACTTTATATCTCACAATTCTGACTTTATATCGCACAATTCTGACTTATAACACGCAATTCTGACTTTATATCTCACAATTCTGACTTTATATCTCACAATTCTGACTTTATAACACGCAATTCTGACTATATATCACGCAATTCTGACTTTATATCTCACAATTCTGACTTTATAACTCACAATTCTGACTTTATATCTCACAAGTCTGACCTTATATCTCACAAGTCTGACTTTATATCTCATAATTCTGACTTTATAACACGCAATTCTGACTTTATATCTCACAATTCTGACTTTATATCTCACAATTCTGACTTTATAACACGCAATTCTGACTTTATATCACACAATTCTGACTTTATATCTCACAATTCTGACTTTATAACACACAATTCTGACTTTATAACACGCAATTCTGACTTTATATCTCACAATTCTGACTTTATATCTCACAATTCAGACTTTATAACACGCAATTCTGACTTTATATCTCTCAATTCTGACTTTATATCTCACAATTCTGACTTTATATCTCACAATTCTGACTTTATATCTCACAATTTTGACTTTATAACACCTAATTCTGACTTTATAACACGCAATTCTGACTTTATATCACGCAATTCTGACTTTATATCTCACAATTCTGACTTTATATCTCACAATTCTGACTTTATAAAATGCAATTCTGACTTTATATCTCACAATTCTGACTTTATATCTGACAATTCTGACTTTATAACACGCAATTCTGACTTTATATCTCAAAATTCTGACTTTATAATACACAATTCTGACTTTATATCTCACAATTCTGACTTTATATCTCACAATTCTGACTTTATAACACACAATTCTGACTTTATAACACGCAATTCTGACTTTATTTCTCACAATTCTTTATATCTCACAATTCTTTATATCTCACAATTCTGACTTTATATCACGCAATTCTGACTTTATATCTCACAATTCTGACTTTATATCTCACAATTCTGACTTTATATCTCACAATTCTGACTTTATATCGCACAATTCTGACTTTATAACACGCAATTCTGACTTTATATCTCAAAATTCTGACTTTATAATACACAATTCTGACTTTATATCTCACAATTCTGACTTTATATCTCACAATTCTGACTTTATAACACGCAATTCTGACTTTATATCACACAATTCTGACTTTATATCTCTCAATTCTGACTTTATATCTCACAATTCTGACTTTATAACACACAACTCTGACTTTATAACACGCAATTCTGACTTTATATCTCACAATTCTTTATATCTCACAATTCTTTATATCTCACAATTCTGACTTTATATCTCACAATTCTGACTTTATATCGCACAATTCTGACTTTATAACACGCAATTCTGACTTTATATCTCACAATTCTGACTTTATAATACACAATTCTGACTTTATATCTCACAATTCTGACTTTATATCTCACAATTCTGACTTTATATCTCACAATTCTGACTTTATATCGCACAATTCTGACTTTATAACACGCAATTCTGACTTTATATCTCACAATTCTGACTTTATAATACACAATTCTGACTTTATATCTCACAATTCTGACTTTATATCTCACAATTCTGACTTTATATCTCACAATTTTGACTTTATAACATGCAATTCTGACTTTATATCTCACAATTCTTTATATCTCACAATTCTGACTTTATAACACACAATTCTGACTTTATATCTCGCAATTCTGACTTTATATCTCACAATTTTAACTTTATATCTCACAATTCTGACTTTATATCTCACAATTCTGACTTTATTTCTCACAATTCTGACTTAATATCTCACAATTCTGACTTTATAACACACAATTCTGACTTTATAACACGCAATTCTGACTTTATATCTCACAATTCTTTATATCTCACAATTCTGACTTTATAACACGCAATTCTGACTTTATATCTCACAATTCTGACTTTATAACACGCAATTCTGACTTTATATCTCTCAATTCTGACTTTATATCTCACAATTCTGACTTTATAACACCTAATTCTGACTTTATAACACGCAATTCTGACTTTATATCACGCAATTCTGACTTTATATCTCACAATTCTGACTTTATATCTCACAATTCTGACTTTATAACACGCAATTCTGACTTTATAACATGCAATTCTGATTTTATATCTCACAATTCTGACTTTATAACACGCAATTCTGACTTTATATCTCACAATTCTGACTTTATATCTCACAATTCTGACTTTATATCTCACAATTCTGACTTTATATCTCACAATTCTGACTTTATATCGCACAATTCTGACTTTAAACACGCAATTCTGACTTTATATCTCACAATTCTGACTTTATATCTCACAATTCTGACTTTATAACACGCAATTCTGACTTTATGTCTCACAATTCTGACTTTATAACACGCAATTCTGACTTTATATCACGCAATTCTGACTTTATATCTCACAATTCTGACTTTTTAACACGCGATTCTGACTTTATATCTCACAATTCTGACCTTATATCTCACAATTCTGACTTTATCTCACAATTCTGACTTTATAACACGCAATTCTGACTTTATATCTCACAATTCTGACTTTATAACACGAAATTCTGACTTTATATCTCACAATTCTAACTTTATATCTCACAATTCTGACTTTATATCTCACAATTCTAACTTTATATCTCACAATTCTGACTTTATATCTCACAATTCTGACTTTATATCTCACAATTCTGACTTTATAACATGCAATTCTGACTTTATATCTCACAATTCTTTATATCTCACAATTCTGACTTTATAACACGCAATTCTGACTTTATATCTCACAATTCTTTATATCACACAATTCTGATTGTATATCTCACAATTCTGACTTTATAACACGCAATTCTGACTTTATATCTCACAATTCTTTATATCACACAATTCTGATTGTATATCTCACAATTCTGACTTTATATCTCACAATTCTGACCTTATATCTCACAATTCTGACTTTATATCTCACAATTCTGACTTTATAACATGCAATTCTGACTTTATATCACGCAATTCTGACTTTATATCTCACAATTCTGACTTTATATCGCACAATTCTGACTTTATAACACGCAATTCTGACTTTATATCTCACAATTCTGACTTTATATCTCACAATTCTGACTTTATAACACGCAATTCTGACTATATATCACGCAATTCTGACTTTATATCTCACAATTCTGACTTTATAACTCACAATTCTGACTTTATATCTCACAAGTCTGACCTTATATCTCACAAGTCTGACTTTATATCTCATAATTCTGACTTTATAACACGCAATTCTGACTTTATATCTCACAATTCTGACTTTATATCTCACAATTCTGACTTTATAACACGCAATTCTGACTTTATATCACACAATTCTGACTTTATATCTCACAATTCTGACTTTATAACACACAATTCTGACTTTATAACACGCAATTCTGACTTTATATCTCACAATTCTGACTTTATATCTCACAATTCAGACTTTATAACACGCAATTCTGACTTTATATCTCTCAATTCTGACTTTATATCTCACAATTCTGACTTTATATCTCACAATTCTGACTTTATATCTCACAATTTTGACTTTATAACACCTAATTCTGACTTTATAACACGCAATTCTGACTTTATATCACGCAATTCTGACTTTATATCTCACAATTCTGACTTTATATCTCACAATTCTGACTTTATAACACGCAATTCTGACTTTATATCTCACAATTCTGACTTTATATCTCACAATTCTGACTTTATAACACGCAATTCTGACTTTATATCACGCAATTCTGACTTTATATCTCACAATTCTGACTTTATATCTCACAATTCTGACTTTATAACATGCAATTCTGACTTTATATCTCACAATTCTGACCTTATATCTCACAATTCTGATTTTATATCTCACAATTCTGACTTTATATCACGCAATTCTGACTTTATATCTCACAATTCTGACTTTATATCTCACAATTCTGACTTTATATCTCACAATTCTGACTTTATAACATGCAATTCTGACTTTATATCTCACAATTCTGACTTTATATCTGACAATTCTGACTTTATAACACGCAATTCTGACTTTATATCTCAAAATTCTGACTTTATAATACACAATTCTGACTTTATATCTCACAATTCTGACTTTATATCTCACAATTCTGACTTTATAACACACAATTCTGACTTTATAACACGCAATTCTGACTTTATTTCTCACAATTCTTTATATCTCACAATTCTTTATATCTCACAATTCTGACTTTATATCACGCAATTCTGACTTTATATCTCACAATTCTGACTTTATATCTCACAATTCTGACTTTATATCGCACAATTCTGACTTTATAACACGCAATTCTGACTTTATATCTCAAAATTCTGACTTTATAATACACAATTCTGACTTTATATCTCACAATTCTGACTTTATATCTCACAATTCTGACTTTATAACACGCAATTCTGACTTTATATCACACAATTCTGACTTTATATCTCTCAATTCTGACTTTATATCTCACAATTCTGACTTTATAACACACAACTCTGACTTTATAACACGCAATTCTGACTTTATATCTCACAATTCTTTATATCTCACAATTCTTTATATCTCACAATTCTGACTTTATATCTCACAATTCTGACTTTATATCGCACAATTCTGACTTTATAACACGCAATTCTGACTTTATATCTCACAATTCTGACTTTATATCTCGCAATTCTGACTTTATATCTCACAATTTTAACTTTATATCTCACAATTCTGACTTTATATCTCACAATTCTGACTTTATTTCTCACAATTCTGACTTAATATCTCACAATTCTGACTTTATATCTCGCAATTCTGACTTTATATCTCACAATTTTAACTTTATATCTCACAATTCTGACTTTATATCTCACAATTCTGACTTTATTTCTCACAATTCTGACTTAATATCTCACAATTCTGACTTTATAACACACAATTCTGACTTTATAACACGCAATTCTGACTTTATAACACGCAATTCTGACTTTATATCTCACAATTCTTTATATCTCACAATTCTGACTTTATAACACGCAATTCTGACTTTATATCTCACAATTCTGACTTTATAACACGCAATTCTGACTTTATATCTCTCAATTCTGACTTTATATCTCACAATTCTGACTTTATAACACCTAATTCTGACTTTATAACACGCAATTCTGACTTTATATCACGCAATTCTGACTTTATATCTCACAATTCTGACTTTATATCTCACAATTCTGACTTTATAACACGCAATTCTGACTTTATAACATGCAATTCTGATTTTATATCTCACAATTCTGACTTTATAACACGCAATTCTGACTTTATATCTCACAATTCTGACTTTATATCTCACAATTCTGACTTTATAACACGCAATTCTGACTTTATATCACGCAATTCTGACTTTATATCTCACAATTCTGACTTTATAACACACAATTCTGACTTTATAACACGCAATTCTGACTTTATATCTCACAATTCTTTATATCTCACAATTCTGACTTTATAACACGCAATTCTGACTTTATATCTCGCAATTCTGACTTTATATCTCACAATTCTGACTTTATAACACGCAATTCTGACTTTATATCTCACAATTCTGATTTTATATCTCACAATTCTGACTTTATAACACGCAATTCTGACTTTATATCTCACAATTCTGACTTTATATCTCACAATTCTGACTTTATAACACGCAATTCTGACTTTATATCACGCAATTCTGACTTTATATCTCACAATTCTGACTTTATAACACACAATTCTGACTTTATAACACGCAATTCTGACTTTATATCTCACAATTCTTTATATCTCACAATTCTGACTTTATAACACGCAATTCTGACTTTATATCTCGCAATTCTGACTTTATATCTCACAATTCTGACTTTATAACACGCAATTCTGACTTTATATCTCACAATTCTGACTTTATATCTCACAATTCTGACTTTATATCTCACAATTCTGACTTTATAACATGCAATTCTGACTTTATATCTCACAATTCTTTATATCTCACAATTCTGACTTTATAACACGCAATTCTGACTTTATATCTCACAATTCTTTATATCACACAATTCTGATTGTATATCTCACAATTCTGACTTTATATCTCACAATTCTGACCTTATATCTCACAATTCTGACTTTATATCTCACAATTCTGACCTTATATCTCACAATTCTGACTTTATATCTCACAATTCTGACTTTATAACATGCAATTCTGACTTTATATCACGCAATTCTGACTTTATATCTCACAATTCTGACTTTATATCGCACAATTCTGACTTTATAACACGCAATTCTGACTTTATATCTCACAATTCTGACTTTATATCTCACAATTCTGACTTTATAACACGCAATTCTGACTTTATATCACGCAATTCTGACTTTATATCTCACAATTCTGACTTTATAACTCACAATTCTGACTTTATATCTCACAAGTCTGACCTTATATCTCACAATTCTGACTTTATATCTCATAATTCTGACTTTATAACACGCAATTCTGACTTTATATCTCACAATTCTGACTTTATATCTCACAATTCTGACTTTATAACACGCAATTCTGACTTTATATCACACAATTCTGACTTTATATCTCACAATTCTGACTTTATAACACACAATTCTGACTTTATAACACGCAATTCTGACTTTATATCTCACAATTCTGACTTTATATCTCACAATTCAGACTTTATAACACGCAATTCTGACTTTATATCTCTCAATTCTGACTTTATATCTCACAATTCTGACTTTATATCTCACAATTCTGACTTTATATCTCACAATTTTGACTTTATAACACCTAATTCTGACTTTATAACATGCAATTCTGATTTTATATCTCACAATTCTGACTTTATATCTCACAATTCTGACTTTATATCTCACAATTCTGACTTTATAACACGCAATTCTGACTTTATAACATGCAATTCTGATTTTATATCTCACAATTCTGACTTTATAACACGCAATTCTGACTTTATATCTCACAATTCTGACTTTATATCTCACAATTCTGACTTTATAACACGCAATTCTGACTTTATATCACGCAATTCTGACTTTATATCTCACAATTCTGACTTTATAACACACAATTCTGACTTTATAACACGCAATTCTGACTTTATATCTCACAATTCTTTATATCTCACAATTCTGACTTTATAACACGCAATTCTGACTTTATATCTCGCAATTCTGACTTTATATCTCGCAATTCTGACTTTATAACACGCAATTCTGACTTTATATCTCACAATTCTGACTTTATATCTCACAATTCTGACTTTATATCTCACAATTCTGACTTTATATCTCACAATTCTGACTTTATATCGCACAATTCTGACTTTAAACACGCAATTCTGACTTTATATCTCACAATTCTGACTTTATATCTCACAATTCTGACTTTATAACACGCAATTCTGACTTTATGTCTCACAATTCTGACTTTATAACACGCAATTCTGACTTTATATCACGCAATTCTGACTTTATATCTCACAATTCTGACTTTTTAACACGCAATTCTGACTTTATATCTCACAATTCTAACTTTATATCTCACAATTCTGACTTTATATCTCACAATTCTAACTTTATATCTCACAATTCTGACTTTATATCTCACAATTCTGACTTTATATCTCACAATTCTGACTTTATAACATGCAATTCTGACTTTATATCTCACAATTCTTTATATCTCACAATTCTGACTTTATAACACGCAATTCTGACTTTATATCTCACAATTCTTTATATCACACAATTCTGATTGTATATCTCACAATTCTGACTTTATAACACGCAATTCTGACTTTATATCTCACAATTCTGACCTTATATCTCACAATTCTGACTTTATATCTCACAATTCTGACTTTATAACATGCAATTCTGACTTTATATCACGCAATTCTGACTTTATATCTCACAATTCTGACTTTATATCGCACAATTCTGACTTTATAACACGCAATTCTGACTTTATATCTCACAATTCTGACTTTATATCTCACAATTCTGACTTTATAACACGCAATTCTGACTTTATATCACGCAATTCTGACTTTATATCTCACAATTCTGACTTTATAACTCACAATTCTGACTTTATATCTCACAATTCTGACCTTATATCTCACAATTCTGACTTTATAACACGCAATTCTGACTTTATATCTCACAATTCTGACTTTATATCTCACAATTCTGACTTTATATCTCATAATTCTGACTTTATAACACGCAATTCTGACTTTATATCTCACAATTCTGACTTTATATCTCACAATTCTGACTTTATAACACGCAATTCTGACTTTATATCACACAATTCTGACTTTATATCTCACAATTCTGACTTTATAACACACAATTCTGACTTTATAACACGCAATTCTGACTTTATATCTCACAATTCTGACTTTATATCTCACAATTCAGACTTTATAACACGCAATTCTGACTTTATATCTCTCAATTCTGACTTTATATCTCACAATTCTGACTTTATATCTCACAATTTTGACTTTATAACATGCAATTCTGACTTTATATCTCACAATTCTGACTTTATATCTCACAATTCTGACTTTATAACACACAATTCTGACTTTATAACACGCAATTCTGACTTTATATCTCACAATTCTTTATATCTCACAATTCTTTATACCTCACAATTCTGACTTTATATCACGCAATTCTGACTTTATATCTCACAATTCTGACTTTATATCTCACAATTCTGACTTTATATCTCACAATTCTTTATATCTCACAATTCTGACTTTATAACACGCAATTCTGACTTTATATCTCACAATTCTGACTTTATAATACACAATTCTGACTTTATATCTCACAATTCTGACTTTATATCTCACAATTCTGACTTTATTTCTCACAATTCTGACTTAATATCTCACAATTCTGACTTTATAACACACAATTCTGACTTTATAACACGCAATTCTGACTTTATATCTCACAATTCTTTATATCTCACAATTCTGACTTTATAACACGCAATTCTGACTTTATATCTCACAATTCTGACTTTATAACACGCAATTCTGACTTTATATCACGCAATTCTGACTTTATATCTCACAATTCTGACTTTATATCTCACAATTCTGACTTTATAACACGCAATTCTGACTTTATAACATGCAATTCTGATTTTATATCTCACAATTCTGACTTTATAACACTCAATTCTGACTTTATATCTCACAATTCTGACTTTATATCTCACAATTCTGACTTTATAACACGCAATTCTGACTTTATATCACGCAATTCTGACTTTATATCTCACAATTCTGACTTTATATCTCACAATTCTGACTTTATAACACGCAATTCTGACTTTATAACATGCAATTCTGATTTTATATCTCACAATTCTGACTTTATAACACTCAATTCTGACTTTATATCTCACAATTCTGACTTTATATCTCACAATTCTGACTTTATAACACGCAATTCTGACTTTATATCACGCAATTGTGACTTTATATCTCACAATTCTGACTTTATAACACACAATTCTGACTTTATAACACGCAATTCTGACTTTATATCTCACAATTCTTTATATCTCACAATTCTGACTTTATAACATGCAATTCTGACTTTATATCTCGCAATTCTGACTTTATATCTCACAATTCTGACTTTATAACACGCGATTCTGACTTTATATCTCACAATTCTGACTTTATATCTCACAATTCTGACTTTATATCTCACAATTCTGACTTTATATCGCACAATTCTGACTTTAAACACGCAATTCTGACTTTATATCTCACAATTCTGACTTTATAACACACAATTCTGACTTTATATCTCACAATTTTGACTTTATAACATGCAATTCTGACTTTATATCTCACAATTCTGACTTTATATCTCACAATTCTGACTTTATATCTCACAATTCTGACTTTATAACACGCAATTCTGACTTTATGTCTCACAATTCTGACTTTATAACACGCAATTCTGACTTTATATCACGCAATTCTGACTTTATATCTCACAATTCTGACTTTTTAACACGCGATTCTGACTTTATATCTCACAATTCTGACCTTATATCTCACAATTCTGACTTTATCTCACAATTCTGACTTTATAACACGCAATTCTGACTTTATATCTCACAATTCTGACTTTATAACACGAAATTCTGACTTTATATCTCACAATTCTAACTTTATATCTCACAATTCTGACTTTATATCTCACAATTCTAACTTTATATCTCACAATTCTGACTTTATATCTCACAATTCTGACTTTATATCTCACAATTCTGACTTTATAACACACAATTCTGACTTTATAACACGCAATTCTGACTTTATATCTCACAATTCTTTATATCTCACAATTCTGACTTTATAACACGCAATTCTGACTTTATATCTCACAATTCTTTATATCTCACAATTCTTTATATCTCACAATTCTGACTTTATATCTCACAATTCTGACTTTATATCTCACAATTCTGACCTTATATCTCACAATTCTGACTTTATATCTCACAATTCTGACTTTATATCTCACAATTCTGACTTTATAACATGCAATTCTGACTTTATATCACGCAATTCTGACTTTATATCTCACAATTCTGACTTTATATCGCACAATTCTGACTTTATAACATGCAATTCTGACTTTATATCTCACAATTCTGACTTTATATCTCACAATTCTGACTTTATAACACGCAATTCTGACTTTATATCACGCAATTCTGACTTTATATCTCACAATTCTGACTTTATAACTCACAATTCTGACTTTATATCTCACAATTCTGACCTTATATCTCACAATTCTGACTTTATATCTCATAATTCTGACTTTATAACACGCAATTCTGACTTTATATCTCACAATTCTGACTTTATATCTCACAATTCTTACTTTATAACACGCAATTCTGACTTTATATCACACAATTCTGACTTTATATCTCACAATTCTGACTTTATAACACACAATTCTGACTTTATAACACGCAATTCTGACTTTATATCTCACAATACTGACTTTATATCTCACAATTCAGACTTTATAACACGCAATTCTGACTTTATATCTTTTAATTCTGACTTTATATCTCACAATTCTGACTTTATATCTCACAATTTTGACTTTATAACATGCAATTCTGACTTTATATCTCACAATTTTGACTTTATATCTCACAATTCTGACTTTATAACACACAATTCTGACTTTATAACACGCAATTCTGACTTTATATCTCACAATTCTTTATATCTCACAATTCTTTATATCTCACAATTCTGACTTTATATCACGCAATTCTGACTTTATATCTCACAATTCTGACTTTATATCTCACAATTCTGACTTTATATCTCACAATACTGACTTTATATCTCACAATTCTGACTTTATAACACGCAATTCTGACTTTATATCACGCAATTCTGACTTTATATCTCACAATTCTGACTTTATAACTCACAATTCTGACTTTATATCTCACAATTCTGACCTTATATCTCACAATTCTGACTTTATATCTCATAATTCTGACTTTATAACACGCAATTCTGACTTTATATCACACAATTCTGACTTTATATCTCACAATTCTGACTTTATAACACACAATTCTGACTTTATAACACGCAATTCTGACTTTATATCTCACAATTCTGACTTTATATCTCACAATTCAGACTTTATAACACGCAATTCTGACTTTATATCTCTCAATTCTGACTTTATATCTCACAATTCTGACTTTATATCTCACAATTCTGACTTTATATCTCACAATTTTGACTTTATAACACCTAATTCTGACTTTATAACACGCAATTCTGACTTTATATCACGCAATTCTGACTTTATATCTCACAATTCTGACTTTATATCTCACAATTCTGACTTTATAACACGCAATTCTGACTTTATAACATGCAATTCTGATTTTATATCTCACAATTCTGACTTTATAACACGCAATTCTGACTTTATATCTCACAATTCTGACTTTATATCTCACAATTCTGACTTTATAACACGCAATTCTGACTTTATATCACGCAATTCTGACTTTATATCTCACAATTCTGACTTTATAACACACAATTCTGACTTTATAACACGCAATTCTGACTTTATATCTCACAATTCTTTATATCTCACAATTCTGACTTTATAACTCACAATTTTAACTTTATATCTCACAATTCTGACTTTATATCTCACAATTCTGACTTTATTTCTCACAATTCTGACTTAATATCTCACAATTCTGACTTTATAACACACAATTCTGACTTTATAACACGCAATTCTGACTTTATATCTCACAATTCTTTATATCTCACAATTCTGACTTTATAACACGCAATTCTGACTTTATATCTCACAATTCTGACTTTATAACACGCAATTCTGACTTTATATCTCTCAATTCTGACTTTATATCTCACAATTCTGACTTTATAACACCTAATTCTGACTTTATAACACGCAATTCTGACTTTATATCACGCAATTCTGACTTTATATCTCACAATTCTGACTTTATATCTCACAATTCTGACTTTATAACACGCAATTCTGACTTTATAACATGCAATTCTGATTTTATATCTCACAATTCTGACTTTATAACACGCAATTCTGACTTTATATCTCACAATTCTGACTTTATATCTCACAATTCTGACTTTATATCTCACAATTCTGACTTTATATCTCACAATTCTGACTTTATATCGCACAATTCTGACTTTAAACACGCAATTCTGACTTTATATCTCACAATTCTGACTTTATATCTCACAATTCTGACTTTATAACACGCAATTCTGACTTTATGTCTCACAATTCTGACTTTATAACACGCAATTCTGACTTTATATCACGCAATTCTGACTTTATATCTCACAATTCTGACTTTTTAACACGCGATTCTGACTTTATATCTCACAATTCTGACCTTATATCTCACAATTCTGACTTTATCTCACAATTCTGACTTTATAACACGCAATTCTGACTTTATATCTCACAATTCTGACTTTATAACACGAAATTCTGACTTTATATCTCACAATTCTAACTTTATATCTCACAATTCTGACTTTATATCTCACAATTCTAACTTTATATCTCACAATTCTGACTTTATATCTCACAATTCTGACTTTATATCTCACAATTCTGACTTTATAACATGCAATTCTGACTTTATATCTCACAATTCTTTATATCTCACAATTCTGACTTTATAACACGCAATTCTGACTTTATATCTCACAATTCTTTATATCACACAATTCTGATTGTATATCTCACAATTCTGACTTTATAACACGCAATTCTGACTTTATATCTCACAATTCTTTATATCACACAATTCTGATTGTATATCTCACAATTCTGACTTTATATCTCACAATTCTGACCTTATATCTCACAATTCTGACTTTATATCTCACAATTCTGACTTTATAACATGCAATTCTGACTTTATATCACGCAATTCTGACTTTATATCTCACAATTCTGACTTTATATCGCACAATTCTGACTTTATAACACGCAATTCTGACTTTATATCTCACAATTCTGACTTTATATCTCACAATTCTGACTTTATAACACGCAATTCTGACTATATATCACGCAATTCTGACTTTATATCTCACAATTCTGACTTTATAACTCACAATTCTGACTTTATATCTCACAAGTCTGACCTTATATCTCACAAGTCTGACTTTATATCTCATAATTCTGACTTTATAACACGCAATTCTGACTTTATATCTCACAATTCTGACTTTATATCTCACAATTCTGACTTTATAACACGCAATTCTGACTTTATATCACACAATTCTGACTTTATATCTCACAATTCTGACTTTATAACACACAATTCTGACTTTATAACACGCAATTCTGACTTTATATCTCACAATTCTGACTTTATATCTCACAATTCAGACTTTATAACACGCAATTCTGACTTTATATCTCTCAATTCTGACTTTATATCTCACAATTCTGACTTTATATCTCACAATTCTGACTTTATATCTCACAATTTTGACTTTATAACACCTAATTCTGACTTTATAACACGCAATTCTGACTTTATATCACGCAATTCTGACTTTATATCTCACAATTCTGACTTTATATCTCACAATTCTGACTTTATAACATGCAATTCTGACTTTATATCTCACAATTCTGACTTTATATCTGACAATTCTGACTTTATAACACGCAATTCTGACTTTATATCTCAAAATTCTGACTTTATAATACACAATTCTGACTTTATATCTCACAATTCTGACTTTATATCTCACAATTCTGACTTTATAACACACAATTCTGACTTTATAACACGCAATTCTGACTTTATTTCTCACAATTCTTTATATCTCACAATTCTTTATATCTCACAATTCTGACTTTATATCTCACAATTCTGACTTTATATCTCACAATTCTGACTTTATATCTCACAATTCTGACTTTATATCGCACAATTCTGACTTTATAACACGCAATTCTGACTTTATATCTCACAATTCTGACTTTATAATACACAATTCTGACTTTATATCTCACAATTCTGACTTTATATCTCACAATTCTGACTTTATATCTCACAATTCTGACTTTATATCGCACAATTCTGACTTTATAACACGCAATTCTGACTTTATATCTCACAATTCTGACTTTATAATACACAATTCTGACTTTATATCTCACAATTCTGACTTTATATCTCACAATTCTGACTTTATATCTCACAATTCTGACTTTATATCTCACAATTCTGACTTTATATCGCACAATTCTGACTTTATAACACGCAATTCTGACTTTATATCTCAAAATTCTGACTTTATAATACACAATTCTGACTTTATATCTCACAATTCTGACTTTATATCTCACAATTCTGACTTTATAACACGCAATTCTGACTTTATATCACACAATTCTGACTTTATATCTCTCAATTCTGACTTTATATCTCACAATTCTGACTTTATAACACACAACTCTGACTTTATAACACGCAATTCTGACTTTATATCTCACAATTCTTTATATCTCACAATTCTTTATATCTCACAATTCTGACTTTATATCTCACAATTCTGACTTTATATCGCACAATTCTGACTTTATAACACGCAATTCTGACTTTATATCTCACAATTCTGACTTTATAATACACAATTCTGACTTTATATCTCACAATTCTGACTTTATATCTCACAATTCTGACTTTATATCTCACAATTCTGACTTTATATCGCACAATTCTGACTTTATAACACGCAATTCTGACTTTATATCTCACAATTCTGACTTTATAATACACAATTCTGACTTTATATCTCACAATTCTGACTTTATATCTCACAATTCTGACTTTATATCTCACAATTTTGACTTTATAACATGCAATTCTGACTTTATATCTCACAATTCTTTATATCTCACAATTCTGACTTTATAACACACAATTCTGACTTTATATCTCGCAATTCTGACTTTATATCTCACAATTTTAACTTTATATCTCACAATTCTGACTTTATATCTCACAATTCTGACTTTATTTCTCACAATTCTGACTTAATATCTCACAATTCTGACTTTATAACACACAATTCTGACTTTATAACACGCAATTCTGACTTTATATCTCACAATTCTTTATATCTCACAATTCTGACTTTATAACACGCAATTCTGACTTTATATCTCACAATTCTGACTTTATAACACGCAATTCTGACTTTATATCTCTCAATTCTGACTTTATATCTCACAATTCTGACTTTATAACACCTAATTCTGACTTTATAACACGCAATTCTGACTTTATATCACGCAATTCTGACTTTATATCTCACAATTCTGACTTTATATCTCACAATTCTGACTTTATAACACGCAATTCTGACTTTATAACATGCAATTCTGATTTTATATCTCACAATTCTGACTTTATAACACGCAATTCTGACTTTATATCTCACAATTCTGACTTTATATCTCACAATTCTGACTTTATATCTCACAATTCTGACTTTATATCTCACAATTCTGACTTTATATCGCACAATTCTGACTTTAAACACGCAATTCTGACTTTATATCTCACAATTCTGACTTTATATCTCACAATTCTGACTTTATAACACGCAATTCTGACTTTATGTCTCACAATTCTGACTTTATAACACGCAATTCTGACTTTATATCACGCAATTCTGACTTTATATCTCACAATTCTGACTTTTTAACACGCGATTCTGACTTTATATCTCACAATTCTGACCTTATATCTCACAATTCTGACTTTATCTCACAATTCTGACTTTATAACACGCAATTCTGACTTTATATCTCACAATTCTGACTTTATAACACGAAATTCTGACTTTATATCTCACAATTCTAACTTTATATCTCACAATTCTGACTTTATATCTCACAATTCTAACTTTATATCTCACAATTCTGACTTTATATCTCACAATTCTGACTTTATATCTCACAATTCTGACTTTATAACATGCAATTCTGACTTTATATCTCACAATTCTTTATATCTCACAATTCTGACTTTATAACACGCAATTCTGACTTTATATCTCACAATTCTTTATATCACACAATTCTGATTGTATATCTCACAATTCTGACTTTATAACACGCAATTCTGACTTTATATCTCACAATTCTTTATATCACACAATTCTGATTGTATATCTCACAATTCTGACTTTATATCTCACAATTCTGACCTTATATCTCACAATTCTGACTTTATATCTCACAATTCTGACTTTATAACATGCAATTCTGACTTTATATCACGCAATTCTGACTTTATATCTCACAATTCTGACTTTATATCGCACAATTCTGACTTTATAACACGCAATTCTGACTTTATATCTCACAATTCTGACTTTATATCTCACAATTCTGACTTTATAACACGCAATTCTGACTATATATCACGCAATTCTGACTTTATATCTCACAATTCTGACTTTATAACTCACAATTCTGACTTTATATCTCACAAGTCTGACCTTATATCTCACAAGTCTGACTTTATATCTCATAATTCTGACTTTATAACACGCAATTCTGACTTTATATCTCACAATTCTGACTTTATATCTCACAATTCTGACTTTATAACACGCAATTCTGACTTTATATCACACAATTCTGACTTTATATCTCACAATTCTGACTTTATAACACACAATTCTGACTTTATAACACGCAATTCTGACTTTATATCTCACAATTCTGACTTTATATCTCACAATTCAGACTTTATAACACGCAATTCTGACTTTATATCTCTCAATTCTGACTTTATATCTCACAATTCTGACTTTATATCTCACAATTCTGACTTTATATCTCACAATTTTGACTTTATAACACCTAATTCTGACTTTATAACACGCAATTCTGACTTTATATCACGCAATTCTGACTTTATATCTCACAATTCTGACTTTATATCTCACAATTCTGACTTTATAACACGCAATTCTGACTTTATATCTCACAATTCTGACTTTATATCTCACAATTCTGACTTTATAACACGCAATTCTGACTTTATATCACGCAATTCTGACTTTATATCTCACAATTCTGACTTTATATCTCACAATTCTGACTTTATAACATGCAATTCTGACTTTATATCTCACAATTCTGACCTTATATCTCACAATTCTGATTTTATATCTCACAATTCTGACTTTATATCACGCAATTCTGACTTTATATCTCACAATTCTGACTTTATATCTCACAATTCTGACTTTATATCTCACAATTCTGACTTTATAACATGCAATTCTGACTTTATATCTCACAATTCTGACTTTATATCTGACAATTCTGACTTTATAACACGCAATTCTGACTTTATATCTCAAAATTCTGACTTTATAATACACAATTCTGACTTTATATCTCACAATTCTGACTTTATATCTCACAATTCTGACTTTATAACACGCAATTCTGACTTTATTTCTCACAATTCTTTATATCTCACAATTCTTTATATCTCACAATTCTGACTTTATATCACGCAATTCTGACTTTATATCTCACAATTCTGACTTTATATCTCACAATTCTGACTTTATATCTCACAATTCTGACTTTATATCGCACAATTCTGACTTTATAACACGCAATTCTGACTTTATATCTCAAAATTCTGACTTTATAATACACAATTCTGACTTTATATCTCACAATTCTGACTTTATATCTCACAATTCTGACTTTATAACACGCAATTCTGACTTTATATCACAGAATTCTGACTTTATATCTCTCAATTCTGACTTTATATCTCACAATTCTGACTTTATAACACACAACTCTGACTTTATAACACGCAATTCTGACTTTATATCTCACAATTCTTTATATCTCACAATTCTTTATATCTCACAATTCTGACTTTATATCTCACAATTCTGACTTTATATCGCACAATTCTGACTTTATAACACGCAATTCTGACTTTATATCTCACAATTCTGACTTTATATCTCGCAATTCTGACTTTATATCTCACAATTTTAACTTTATATCTCACAATTCTGACTTTATATCTCACAATTCTGACTTTATTTCTCACAATTCTGACTTAATATCTCACAATTCTGACTTTATATCTCGCAATTCTGACTTTATATCTCACAATTTTAACTTTATATCTCACAATTCTGACTTTATATCTCACAATTCTGACTTTATTTCTCACAATTCTGACTTAATATCTCACAATTCTGACTTTATAACACACAATTCTGACTTTATAACACGCAATTCTGACTTTATATCTCACAATTCTTTATATCTCACAATTCTGACTTTATAACACGCAATTCTGACTTTATATCTCACAATTCTGACTTTATAACACGCAATTCTGACTTTATATCTCTCAATTCTGACTTTATATCTCACAATTCTGACTTTATAACACCTAATTCTGACTTTATAACACGCAATTCTGACTTTATATCACGCAATTCTGACTTTATATCTCACAATTCTGACTTTATATCTCACAATTCTGACTTTATAACACGCAATTCTGACTTTATAACATGCAATTCTGATTTTATATCTCACAATTCTGACTTTATAACACGCAATTCTGACTTTATATCTCACAATTCTGACTTTATATCTCACAATTCTGACTTTATAACACGCAATTCTGACTTTATATCACGCAATTCTGACTTTATATCTCACAATTCTGACTTTATAACACACAATTCTGACTTTATAACACGCAATTCTGACTTTATATCTCACAATTCTTTATATCTCACAATTCTGACTTTATAACACGCAATTCTGACTTTATATCTCGCAATTCTGACTTTATATCTCACAATTCTGACTTTATAACACGCAATTCTGACTTTATATCTCACAATTCTGATTTTATATCTCACAATTCTGACTTTATAACACGCAATTCTGACTTTATATCTCACAATTCTGACTTTATATCTCACAATTCTGACTTTATAACACGCAATTCTGACTTTATATCACGCAATTCTGACTTTATATCTCACAATTCTGACTTTATAACACACAATTCTGACTTTATAACACGCAATTCTGACTTTATATCTCACAATTCTTTATATCTCACAATTCTGACTTTATAACACGCAATTCTGACTTTATATCTCGCAATTCTGACTTTATATCTCACAATTCTGACTTTATAACACGCAATTCTGACTTTATATCTCACAATTCTGACTTTATATCTCACAATTCTGACTTTATATCGCACAATTCTGACTTTAAACACGCAATTCTGACTTTATATCTCACAATTCTGACTTTATATCTCACAATTCTAACTTTATATCTCACAATTCTGACTTTATATCTCACAATTCTGACTTTATATCTCACAATTCTGACTTTATAACATGCAATTCTGACTTTATATCTCACAATTCTTTATATCTCACAATTCTGACTTTATAACACGCAATTCTGACTTTATATCTCACAATTCTTTATATCACACAATTCTGATTGTATATCTCACAATTCTGACTTTATATCTCACAATTCTGACCTTATATCTCACAATTCTGACTTTATATCTCACAATTCTGACCTTATATCTCACAATTCTGACTTTATATCTCACAATTCTGACTTTATAACATGCAATTCTGACTTTATATCACGCAATTCTGACTTTATATCTCACAATTCTGACTTTATATCGCACAATTCTGACTTTATAACACGCAATTCTGACTTTATATCTCACAATTCTGACTTTATATCTCACAATTCTGACTTTATAACACGCAATTCTGACTTTATATCACGCAATTCTGACTTTATATCTCACAATTCTGACTTTATAACTCACAATTCTGACTTTATATCTCACAAGTCTGACCTTATATCTCACAATTCTGACTTTATATCTCATAATTCTGACTTTATAACACGCAATTCTGACTTTATATCTCACAATTCTGACTTTATATCTCACAATTCTGACTTTATAACACGCAATTCTGACTTTATATCACACAATTCTGACTTTATATCTCACAATTCTGACTTTATAACACACAATTCTGACTTTATAACACGCAATTCTGACTTTATATCTCACAATTCTGACTTTATATCTCACAATTCAGACTTTATAACACGCAATTCTGACTTTATATCTCTCAATTCTGACTTTATATCTCACAATTCTGACTTTATATCTCACAATTCTGACTTTATATCTCACAATTTTGACTTTATAACACCTAATTCTGACTTTATAACATGCAATTCTGATTTTATATCTCACAATTCTGACTTTATATCTCACAATTCTGACTTTATATCTCACAATTCTGACTTTATAACACGCAATTCTGACTTTATATCTCACAATTCTGACTTTATATCTCACAATTCAGACTTTATAACATGCAATTCTGACTTTATAACACACAATTCTGACTTTATAACACGCAATTCTGACTTTATATCTCACAATTCTTTATATCTCACAATTCTGACTTTATAACACGCAATTCTGACTTTATATCTCGCAATTCTGACTTTATATCTCGCAATTCTGACTTTATAACACGCAATTCTGACTTTATATCTCACAATTCTGACTTTATATCTCACAATTCTGACTTTATATCTCACAATTCTGACTTTATATCTCACAATTCTGACTTTATATCTCACAATTCTGACTTTATAACACGCAATTCTGACTTTATGTCTCACAATTCTGACTTTATAACACGCAATTCTGACTTTATATCACGCAATTCTGACTTTATATCTCACAATTCTGACTTTTTAACACGCAATTCTGACTTTATATCTCACAATTCTAACTTTATATCTCACAATTCTGACTTTATATCTCACAATTCTAACTTTATATCTCACAATTCTGACTTTATATCTCACAATTCTGACTTTATATCTCACAATTCTGACTTTATAACATGCAATTCTGACTTTATATCTCACAATTCTTTATATCTCACAATTCTGACTTTATAACACGCAATTCTGACTTTATATCTCACAATTCTTTATATCACACAATTCTGATTGTATATCTCACAATTCTGACTTTATAACACGCAATTCTGACTTTATATCTCACAATTCTGACCTTATATCTCACAATTCTGACTTTATATCTCACAATTCTGACTTTATAACATGCAATTCTGACTTTATATCACGCAATTCTGACTTTATATCTCACAATTCTGACTTTATATCGCACAATTCTGACTTTATAACACGCAATTCTGACTTTATATCTCACAATTCTGACTTTATATCTCACAATTCTGACTTTATAACACGCAATTCTGACTTTATATCACGCAATTCTGACTTTATATCTCACAATTCTGACTTTATAACTCACAATTCTGACTTTATATCTCACAATTCTGACCTTATATCTCACAATTCTGACTTTATAACACGCAATTCTGACTTTATATCTCACAATTCTGACTTTATATCTCACAATTCTGACTTTATATCTCATAATTCTGACTTTATAACACGCAATTCTGACTTTATATCTCACAATTCTGACTTTATATCTCACAATTCTGACTTTATAACACGCAATTCTGACTTTATATCACACAATTCTGACTTTATATCTCACAATTCTGACTTTATAACACACAATTCTGACTTTATAACACGCAATTCTGACTTTATATCTCACAATTCTGACTTTATATCTCACAATTCAGACTTTATAACACGCAATTCTGACTTTATATCTCTCAATTCTGACTTTATATCTCACAATTCTGACTTTATATCTCACAATTTTGACTTTATAACATGCAATTCTGACTTTATATCTCACAATTCTGACTTTATATCTCACAATTCTGACTTTATAACACACAATTCTGACTTTATAACACACAATTCTGACTTTATATCTCACAATTCTTTATATCTCACAATTCTGACTTTATAACATGCAATTCTGACTTTATATCTCACAATTCTTTATATCTCACAATTCTGACTTTATAACACGCAATTCTGACTTTATATCTCACAATTCTTTATATCACACAATTCTGATTGTATATCTCACAATTCTGACTTTATAACACGCAATTCTGACTTTATATCTCACAATTCTGACCTTATATCTCACAATTCTGACTTTATATCTCACAATTCTGACTTTATAACATGCAATTCTGACTTTATATCACGCAATTCTGACTTTATATCTCACAATTCTGACTTTATATCGCACAATTCTGACTTTATAACACGCAATTCTGACTTTATATCTCACAATTCTGACTTTATATCTCACAATTCTGACTTTATAACACGCAATTCTGACTTTATATCACGCAATTCTGACTTTATATCTCACAATTCTGACTTTATAACTCACAATTCTGACTTTATATCTCACAATTCTGACCTTATATCTCACAATTCTGACTTTATAACACGCAATTCTGACTTTATATCTCACAATTCTGACTTTATATCTCACAATTCTGACTTTATATCTCATAATTCTGACTTTATAACACGCAATTCTGACTTTATATCTCACAATTCTGACTTTATATCTCACAATTCTGACTTTATAACACGCAATTCTGACTTTATATCACACAATTCTGACTTTATATCTCACAATTCTGACTTTATAACACACAATTCTGACTTTATAACACGCAATTCTGACTTTATATCTCACAATTCTGACTTTATATCTCACAATTCAGACTTTATAACACGCAATTCTGACTTTATATCTCTCAATTCTGACTTTATATCTCACAATTCTGACTTTATATCTCACAATTTTGACTTTATAACATGCAATTCTGACTTTATATCTCACAATTCTGACTTTATATCTCACAATTCTGACTTTATAACACACAATTCTGACTTTATAACACGCAATTCTGACTTTATATCTCACAATTCTTTATATCTCACAATTCTTTATACCTCACAATTCTGACTTTATATCACGCAATTCTGACTTTATATCTCACAATTCTGACTTTATATCTCACAATTCTGACTTTATATCTCACAATTCTTTATATCTCACAATTCTGACTTTATAACACGCAATTCTGACTTTATATCTCACAATTCTGACTTTATAATACACAATTCTGACTTTATATCTCACAATTCTGACTTTATATCTCACAATTCTGACTTTATTTCTCACAATTCTGACTTAATATCTCACAATTCTGACTTTATAACACACAATTCTGACTTTATAACACGCAATTCTGACTTTATATCTCACAATTCTTTATATCTCACAATTCTGACTTTATAACACGCAATTCTGACTTTATATCTCACAATTCTGACTTTATAACACGCAATTCTGACTTTATATCTCACAATTCTGACTTTATATCTCACAATTCTGACTTTATATCTCACAATTCTGACTTTATGTCTCACAATTCTGACTTTATAACACGTAATTCTGACTTTATAACACGCAATTCTGACTTTATATCACGCAATTCTGACTTTATATCTCACAATTCTGACTTTATATCTCACAATTCTGACTTTATAACACGCAATTCTGACTTTATAACATGCAATTCTGATTTTATATCTCACAATTCTGACTTTATAACACTCAATTCTGACTTTATATCTCACAATTCTGACTTTATATCTCACAATTCTGACTTTATAACACGCAATTCTGACTTTATATCACGCAATTCTGACTTTATATCTCACAATTCTGACTTTATATCTCACAATTCTGACTTTATAACACGCAATTCTGACTTTATAACATGCAATTCTGATTTTATATCTCACAATTCTGACTTTATAACACTCAATTCTGACTTTATATCTCACAATTCTGACTTTATATCTCACAATTCTGACTTTATAACACGCAATTCTGACTTTATATCACGCAATTGTGACTTTATATCTCACAATTCTGACTTTATAACACACAATTCTGACTTTATAACACGCAATTCTGACTTTATATCTCACAATTCTTTATATCTCACAATTCTGACTTTATAACATGCAATTCTGACTTTATATCTCGCAATTCTGACTTTATATCTCACAATTCTGACTTTATAACACGCGATTCTGACTTTATATCTCACAATTCTGACTTTATATCTCACAATTCTGACTTTATATCTCACAATTCTGACTTTATATCGCACAATTCTGACTTTAAACACGCAATTCTGACTTTATATCTCACAATTCTGACTTTATAACACACAATTCTGACTTTATATCTCACAATTTTGACTTTATAACATGCAATTCTGACTTTATATCTCACAATTCTGACTTTATATCTCACAATTCTGACTTTATATCTCACAATTCTGACTTTATAACACGCAATTCTGACTTTATGTCTCACAATTCTGACTTTATAACACGCAATTCTGACTTTATATCACGCAATTCTGACTTTATATCTCACAATTCTGACTTTTTAACACGCGATTCTGACTTTATATCTCACAATTCTGACCTTCTATCTCACAATTTTGACTTTATCTCACAATTCTGACTTTATAACACGCAATTCTGACTTTATATCTCACAATTCTGACTTTATAACACGAAATTCTGACTTTATATCTCACAATTCTAACTTTATATCTCACAATTCTGACTTTATATCTCACAATTCTAACTTTATATCTCACAATTCTGACTTTATATCTCACAATTCTGACTTTATATCTCACAATTCTGACTTTATAACACACAATTCTGACTTTATAACACGCAATTCTGACTTTATATCTCACAATTCTTTATATCTCACAATTCTGACTTTATAACACGCAATTCTGACTTTATATCTCACAATTCTTTATATCTCACAATTCTTTATATCTCACAATTCTGACTTTATATCTCACAATTCTGACTTTATATCTCACAATTCTGACCTTATATCTCACAATTCTGACTTTATATCTCACAATTCTGACTTTATATCTCACAATTCTGACTTTATAACATGCAATTCTGACTTTATATCACGCAATTCTGACTTTATATCTCACAATTCTGACTTTATATCGCACAATTCTGACTTTATAACATGCAATTCTGACTTTATATCTCACAATTCTGACTTTATATCTCACAATTCTGACTTTATAACACGCAATTCTGACTTTATATCACGCAATTCTGACTTTATATCTCACAATTCTGACTTTATAACTCACAATTCTGACTTTATATCTCACAATTCTGACCTTATATCTCACAATTCTGACTTTATATCTCATAATTCTGACTTTATAACACGCAATTCTGACTTTATATCTCACAATTCTGACTTTATATCTCACAATTCTTACTTTATAACACGCAATTCTGACTTTATATCACACAATTCTGACTTTATATCTCACAATTCTGACTTTATAACACACAATTCTGACTTTATAACACGCAATTCTGACTTTATATCTCACAATACTGACTTTATATCTCACAATTCAGACTTTATAACACGCAATTCTGACTTTATATCTTTTAATTCTGACTTTATATCTCACAATTCTGACTTTATATCTCACAATTTTGACTTTATAACATGCAATTCTGACTTTATATCTCACAATTTTGACTTTATATCTCACAATTCTGACTTTATAACACACAATTCTGACTTTATAACACGCAATTCTGACTTTATATCTCACAATTCTTTATATCTCACAATTCTTTATATCTCACAATTCTGACTTTATATCACGCAATTCTGACTTTATATCTCACAATTCTGACTTTATATCTCACAATTCTGACTTTATATCTCACAATACTGACTTTATATCTCACAATTCTGACTTTATAACACGCAATTCTGACTTTATATCACGCAATTCTGACTTTATATCTCACAATTCTGACTTTATAACTCACAATTCTGACTTTATATCTCACAATTCTGACCTTATATCTCACAATTCTGACTTTATATCTCATAATTCTGACTTTATAACACGCAATTCTGACTTTATATCACACAATTCTGACTTTATATCTCACAATTCTGACTTTATAACACACAATTCTGACTTTATAACACGCAATTCTGACTTTATATCTCACAATTCTGACTTTATATCTCACAATTCAGACTTTATAACACGCAATTCTGACTTTATATCTCTCAATTCTGACTTTATATCTCACAATTCTGACTTTATATCTCACAATTCTGACTTTATATCTCACAATTTTGACTTTATAACACCTAATTCTGACTTTATAACACGCAATTCTGACTTTATATCACGCAATTCTGACTTTATATCTCACAATTCTGACTTTATATCTCACAATTCTGACTTTATAACACGCAATTCTGACTTTATAACATGCAATTCTGATTTTATATCTCACAATTCTGACTTTATAACACGCAATTCTGACTTTATATCTCACAATTCTGACTTTATATCTCACAATTCTGACTTTATAACACGCAATTCTGACTTTATATCACGCAATTCTGACTTTATATCTCACAATTCTGACTTTATAACACACAATTCTGACTTTATAACACGCAATTCTGACTTTATATCTCACAATTCTTTATATCTCACAATTCTGACTTTATAACACGCAATTCTGACTTTATATCTCGCAATTCTGACTTTATATCTCACAATTCTGACTTTATAACACGCAATTCTGACTTTATATCTCACAATTCTGACTTTATATCTCACAATTCTGACTTTATATCTCACAATTCTGACTTTATATCTCACAATTCTGACTTTATATCGCACAATTCTGACTTTAAACACGCAATTCTGACTTTATATCTCACAATTCTGACTTTATATCTCACAATTCTGACTTTATAACACGCAATTCTGACTTTATGTCTCACAATTCTGACTTTATAACACGCAATTCTGACTTTATATCACGCAATTCTGACTTTATATCTCACAATTCTGACTTTTTAACACGCGATTCTGACTTTATATCTCACAATTCTGACCTTATATCTCACAATTCTGACTTTATCTCACAATTCTGACTTTATAACACGCAATTCTGACTTTATATCTCACAATTCTGACTTTATAACACGAAATTCTGACTTTATATCTCACAATTCTAACTTTATATCTCACAATTCTGACTTTATATCTCACAATTCTAACTTTATATCTCACAATTCTGACTTTATATCTCACAATTCTGACTTTATATCTCACAATTCTGACTTTATAACATGCAATTCTGACTTTATATCTCACAATTCTTTATATCTCACAATTCTGACTTTATAACACGCAATTCTGACTTTATATCTCACAATTCTGACTTTATAACATGCAATCCTGACTTTATATCTCACAATTCTGACTTTATATCTCACAATTCTGACTTTATATCTCACAATTCTGACTTTATAACACGCAATTCTGACTTTATATCTCACAATTCTGACTTTATATCTCACAATTCTGACCTTATATCTCACAATTCTGACTTTATATCTCACAATTCTGACTTTATATCTCACAATTCTGACTTTATATCGCGCAATTCTGATTTTATAACACGCAATTCTGACTTTATATCACGCAATTCTGACTTTATATCTCACAATTCTGACATTTTAACACGCAATTCTGACTTTATATCTCACAATTCTGACCTTATATCTCACAATTCTGACTTTATATCTCACAATTCTGACTTTATATCTCACAATTTTGACTTTATAACATGCAATTCTGACTTTATATCTCACAATTCTTTATATCTCACAATTCTGACTTTATAACACACAATTCTGACTTTATATCTCGCAATTCTGACTTTATATCTCACAATTTTAACTTTATATCTCACAATTCTGACTTTATATCTCACAATTCTGACTTTATTTCTCACAATTCTGACTTAATATCTCACAATTCTGACTTTATAACACACAATTCTGACTTTATAACACGCAATTCTGACTTTATATCTCACAATTCTTTATATCTCACAATTCTGACTTTATAACACGCAATTCTGACTTTATATCTCACAATTCTGACTTTATAACACGCAATTCTGACTTTATATCTCTCAATTCTGACTTTATATCTCACAATTCTGACTTTATAACACCTAATTCTGACTTTATAACACGCAATTCTGACTTTATATCACGCAATTCTGACTTTATATCTCACAATTCTGACTTTATATCTCACAATTCTGACTTTATAACACGCAATTCTGACTTTATAACATGCAATTCTGATTTTATATCTCACAATTCTGACTTTATAACACGCAATTCTGACTTTATATCTCACAATTCTGACTTTATATCTCACAATTCTGACTTTATAACACGCAATTCTGACTTTATATCACGCAATTCTGACTTTATATCTCACAATTCTGACTTTATAACACACAATTCTGACTTTATAACACGCAATTCTGACTTTATATCTCACAATTCTTTATATCTCACAATTCTGACTTTATAACACGCAATTCTGACTTTATATCTCGCAATTCTGACTTTATATCTCACAATTCTGACTTTATAACACGCAATTCTGACTTTATATCTCACAATTCTGACTTTATATCTCACAATTCTGACTTTATATCTCACAATTCTGACTTTATATCGCACAATTCTGACTTTAAACACGCAATTCTGACTTTATATCACACAATTCTGACTTTATATCTCACAATTCTGACTTTATAACACACAATTCTGACTTTATAACACGCAATTCTGACTTTATATCTCACAATTCTGACTTTATATCTCACAATTCAGACTTTATAACACGCAATTCTGACTTTATATCTCTCAATTCTGACTTTATATCTCACAATTCTGACTTTATATCTCACAATTTTAACACGCAATTCTGACTTTATATCTCACAATTCTGACCTTATATCTCACAATTCTGACTTTATATCTCACAATTCTGACTTTATATCTCACAATTTTGACTTTATAACATGCAATTCTGACTTTATATCTCACAATTCTTTATATCTCACAATTCTGACTTTATAACACACAATTCTGACTTTATATCTCGCAATTCTGACTTTATATCTCACAATTTTAACTTTATATCTCACAATTCTGACTTTATATCTCACAATTCTGACTTTATTTCTCACAATTCTGACTTAATATCTCACAATTCTGACTTTATAACACACAATTCTGACTTTATAACACGCAATTCTGACTTTATATCTCACAATTCTTTATATCTCACAATTCTGACTTTATAACACGCAATTCTGACTTTATATCTCACAATTCTGACTTTATAACACGCAATTCTGACTTTATATCTCTCAATTCTGACTTTATATCTCACAATTCTGACTTTATAACACCTAATTCTGACTTTATAACACGCAATTCTGACTTTATATCACGCAATTCTGACTTTATATCTCACAATTCTGACTTTATATCTCACAATTCTGACTTTATAACACGCAATTCTGACTTTATAACATGCAATTCTGATTTTATATCTCACAATTCTGACTTTATAACACGCAATTCTGACTTTATATCTCACAATTCTGACTTTATATCTCACAATTCTGACTTTATAACACGCAATTCTGACTTTATATCACGCAATTCTGACTTTATATCTCACAATTCTGACTTTATAACACACAATTCTGACTTTATATCTCACAATTCTTTATATCTCACAATTCTGACTTTATATCTCACAATTCTGACTTTATATCTCACAATTCTGACTTTATATCTCACAATTCTGACTTTATATCTCACAATTCTTTATATCTCACAATTCTGACTTTATAACACGCAATTCTGACTTTATATCTCGCAATTCTGACTTTATATCTCACAATTCTGACTTTATAACACGCAATTCTGACTTTATATCTCACAATTCTGACTTTATATCTCACAATTCTGACTTTATATCTCACAATTCTGACTTTATATCGCACAATTCTGACTTTAAACACGCAATTCTGACTTTATATCTCACAATTCTGACTTTATATCTCACAATTCTGACTTTATAACACGCAATTCTGACTTTATGTCTCACAATTCTGACTTTATAACACGCAATTCTGACTTTATATCACGCAATTCTGACTTTATATCTCACAATTCTGACTTTTTAACACGCGATTCTGACTTTATATCTCACAATTCTGACCTTATATCTCACAATTCTGACTTTATCTCACAATTCTGACTTTATAACACGCAATTCTGACTTTATATCTCACAATTCTGACTTTATAACACGAAATTCTGACTTTATATCTCACAATTCTAACTTTATATCTCACAATTCTGACTTTATATCTCACAATTCTAACTTTATATCTCACAATTCTGACTTTATATCTCACAATTCTGACTTTATAACATGCAATTCTGACTTTATATCTCACAATTCTTTATATCTCACAATTCTGACTTTATAACACGCAATTCTGACTTTATATCTCACAATTCTTTATATCACACAATTCTGATTGTATATCTCACAATTCTGACTTTATAACACGCAATTCTGACTTTATATCTCACAATTCTGACCTTATATCTCACAATTCTGACTTTATATCTCACAATTCTGACTTTATAACATGCAATTCTGACTTTATATCACGCAATTCTGACTTTATATCTCACAATTCTGACTTTATATCGCACAATTCTGACTTTATAACACGCAATTCTGACTTTATATCTCACAATTCTGACTTTATATCTCACAATTCTGACTTTATAACACGCAATTCTGACTTTATATCACGCAATTCTGACTTTATATCTCACAATTCTGACTTTATAACTCACAATTCTGACTTTATATCTCACAAGTCTGACCTTATATCTCACAATTCTGACTTTATAACATGCAATTCTGACTTTATATCACGCAATTCTGACTTTATATCTCACAATTCTGACTTTATATCGCACAATTCTGACTTTATAACATGCAATTCTGACTTTATATCTCACAATTCTGACTTTATATCTCACAATTCTGACTTTATAACACGCAATTCTGACGTTATATCACGCAATTCTGACTTTATATCTCACAATTCTGACTTTGTAACTCACAATTCTGACTTTATATCTCACAATTCTGACTTTATATCTCATAATTCTGACTTTATAACACGCAATTCTGACTTTATATCACACAATTCTGACTTTATATCTCACAATTCTGACTTTATAACACACAATTCTGACTTTATAACATGCAATTCTGACTTTATATCTCACAATTCTGACTTTATATCTCACAATTCTTACTTTATAACACGCAATTCTGACTTTATATCACACAATTCTGACTTTATATCTCACAATTCTGACTTTATAACACACAATTCTGACTTTATAACATGCAATTCTGACTTTATATCTCACAATACTGACTTTATATCTCACAATTCAGACTTTATAACACGCAATTCTGACTTTATATCTTTTAATTCTGACTTTATATCTCACAATTCTGACTTTATATCTCACAATTTTGACTTTATAACATGCAATTCTGACTTTATATCTCACAATTTTGACTTTATATCTCACAATTCTGACTTTATAACACACAATTCTGACTTTATAACACGCAATTCTGACTTTATATCTCACAATTCTTTATATCTCACAATTCTTTATATCTCACAATTCTGACTTTATATCACGCAATTCTGACTTTATATCTCACAATTCTGACTTTATATCTCACAATTCTGACTTTATATCTCACAATTCTTTATATCTCACAATTCTGACTTTATAACACGCAATTCTGACTTTATATCTCACAATTCTGACTTTATATCTCACAATTCTGACCTTATATCTCACAATTCTGACTTTATATCTCACAATTCTGACTTTATATCTCACAATTCTGACTTTATAACATGCAATTCTGACTTTATATCACGCAATTCTGACTTTATATCTCACAATTCTGACTTTATATCGCACAATTCTGACTTTATAACATGCAATTCTGACTTTATATCTCACAATTCTGACTTTATATCTCACAATTCTGACTTTATAACACGCAATTCTGACGTTATATCACGCAATTCTGACTTTATATCTCACAATTCTGACTTTATAACTCACAATTCTGACTTTATATCTCACAATTCTGACCTTATATCTCACAATTCTGACTTTATATCTCATAATTCTGACTTTATAACACGCAATTCGGACTTTATATCTCACAATTCTGACTTTATATCTCACAATTCTTACTTTATAACACGCAATTCTGACTTTATATCACACAATTCTGACTTTATATCTCACAATTCTGACTTTATAACACACAATTCTGACTTTATAACACGCAATTCTGACTTTATATCTCACAATACTGACTTTATATCTCACAATTCAGACTTTATAACACGCAATTCTGACTTTATATCTTTTAATTCTGACTTTATATCTCACAATTCTGACTTTATATCTCACAATTTTGACTTTATAACATGCAATTCTGACTTTATATCTCACAATTTTGACTTTATATCTCACAATTCTGACTTTATAACACACAATTCTGACTTTATAACACGCAATTCTGACTTTATATCTCACAATTCTTTATATCTCACAATTCTTTATATCTCACAATTCTGACTTTATATCACGCAATTCTGACTTTATATCTCACAATTCTGACTTTATATCTCACAATTCTGACTTTATATCTCACAATTCTGACTTTATATCTCACAATTCTGACTTTATCTCACAATTCTGACTTTATAACACGCAATTCTGACTTTATATCTCACAATTCTGACTTTATAACACGAAATTCTGACTTTATATCTCACAATTCTAACTTTATATCTCACAATTCTGACTTTATATCTCACAATTCTAACTTTATATCTCACAATTCTGACTTTATATCTCACAATTCTGACTTTATATCTCACAATTCTGACTTTATAACATGCAATTCTGACTTTATATCTCACAATTCTTTATATCTCACAATTCTGACTTTATAACACACAATTCTGACTTTATATCTCACAATTCTTTATATCTCACAATTCTGATTGTATATCTCACAATTCTGACTTTATAACACGCAATTCTGACTTTATATCTCACAATTCTGACCTTATATCTCACAATTCTGACTTTATATCTCACAATTCTGACTTTATAACATGCAATTCTGACTTTATATCACGCAATTCTGACTTTATATCTCACAATTCTGACTTTATATCGCACAATTCTGACTTTATAACACGCAATTCTGACTTTATATCTCACAATTCTGACTTTATATCTCACAATTCTGACTTTATAACACGCAATTCTGACTTTATATCACGCAATTCTGACTTTATATCTCACAATTCTGACTTTATAACTCACAATTCTGACTTTATATCTCACAATTCTGACCTTATATCTCACAATTCTGACTTTATATCTCATAATTCTGACTTTATAACACGCAATTCTGACTTTATATCTCACAATTCTGACTTTATATCTCACAATTCTGACTTTATAACACGCAATTCTGACTTTATATCACACAATTCTGACTTTATATCTCACAATTCTGACTTTATAACACACAATTCTGACTTTATAACACGCAATTCTGACTTTATATCTCACAATTCTGACTTTATATCTCACAATTCAGACTTTATAACACGCAATTCTGACTTTATATCTCTCAATTCTGACTTTATATCTCACAATTCTGACTTTATATCTCACAATTCTGACTTTATAACATGCAATTCTGACTTTATATCTCACAATTCTGACTTTATATCTCACAATTCTGACTTTATAACACACAATTCTGACTTTATAACACGCAATTCTGACTTTATATCTCACAATTCTTTATATCTCACAATTCTTTATACCTCACAATTCTGACTTTATATCACGCAATTCTGACTTTATATCTCACAATTCAGACTTTATAACACGCAATTCTGACTTTATATCTCTCAATTCTGACTTTATATCTCACAATTCTGACTTTATATCTCACAATTCTGACTTTATATCTCACAATTTTGACTTTATAATACACAATTCTGACTTTATATCTCACAATTCTGACTTTATATCTCACAATTCTGACTTTATTTCTCACAATTCTGACTTAATATCTCACAAGTCTGACTTTATAACACACAATTCTAACTTTATAACACGCAATTCTGACTTTATATCTCACAATTCTTTATATCTCACAATTCTGACTTTATAACACGCAATTCTGACTTTATATCTCACAATTCTGACTTTATAACACGCAATTCTGACTTTATATCTCACAATTCTGACTTTATATCTCACAATTCTGACTTTATATCTCACAATTCTGACTTTATATCGCACAATTCTGACTTTATAACACGCAATTCTGACTTTATATCTCACAATTCTGACTTTATAACACGCAATTCTGACTTTATATCTCTCAATTCTGACTTTATATCTCACAATTCTGACTTTATAACACGTAATTCTGACTTTATAACACGCAATTCTGACTTTATATCACGCAATTCTGACTTTATATCTCACAATTCTGACTTTATATCTCACAATTCTGACTTTATAACACGCAATTCTGACTTTATAACATGCAATTCTGATTTTATATCTCACAATTCTGACTTTATAACACTCAATTCTGACTTTATATCTCACAATTCTGACTTTATATCTCACAATTCTGACTTTATAACACGCAATTCTGACTTTATATCACGCAATTCTGACTTTATATCTCACAATTCTGACTTTATAACACACAATTCTGACTTTATAACACGCAATTCTGACTTTATATCTCACAATTCTTTATATCTCACAATTCTGACTTTATAACACGCGATTCTGACTTTATATCTCACAATTCTGACTTTATATCTCACAATTCTGACTTTATATCTCACAATTCTGACTTTATATCGCACAATTCTGACTTTAAACACGCAATTCTGACTTTATATCTCACAATTCTGACTTTATAACACACAATTCTGACTTTATATCTCACAATTTTGACTTTATAACATGCAATTCTGACTTTATATCTCACAATTCTGACTTTATATCTCACAATTCTGACTTTATATCTCACAATTCTGACTTTATAACACGCAATTCTGACTTTGTCTCACAATTCTGACTTTATAACACGCAATTCTGACTTTATATCACGCAATTCTGACTTTATATCTCACAATTCTGACTTTTTAACACGCGATTCTGACTTTATATCTCACAATTCTGACCTTATATCTCACAATTCTGACTTTATCTCACAATTCTGACTTTATAACACGCAATTCTGACTTTATATCTCACAATTCTGACTTTATAACACGAAATTCTGACTTTATATCTCACAATTCTAACTTTATATCTCACAATTCTGACTTTATATCTCACAATTCTGACTTTATATCTCACAATTCTGACTTTATATCTCACAATTTTGACTTTATAACATGCAATTCTGACTTTATATCTCACAATTCTGACTTTATATCTCACAATTCTGACTTTATAACACACAATTCTGACTTTATAACACGCAATTCTGACTTTATATCTCACAATTCTTTATATCTCACAATTCTTTATACCTCACAATTCTGACTTTATATCACGCAATTCTGACTTTATATCTCACAATTCAGACTTTATAACACGCAATTCTGACTTTATATCTCTCAATTCTGACTTTATATCTCACAATTCTGACTTTATATCTCACAATTCTGACTTTATATCTCACAATTTTGACTTTATAATACACAATTCTGACTTTATATCTCACAATTCTGACTTTATATCTCACAATTCTGACTTTATTTCTCACAATTCTGACTTAATATCTCACAATTCTGACTTTATAACACACAATTCTGACTTTATAACACGCAATTCTGACTTTATATCTCACAATTCTTTATATCTCACAATTCTGACTTTATAACACGCAATTCTGACTTTATATCTCACAATTCTGACTTTATAACACGCAATTCTGACTTTATATCTCACAATTCTGACTTTATATCTCACAATTCTGACTTTATATCTCACAATTCTGACTTTATATCTCACAATTCTGACTTTATATCGCACAATTCTGACTTTATAACACGCAATTCTGACTTTATATCTCACAATTCTGACTTTATAACACGCAATTCTGACTTTATATCTCTCAATTCTGACTTTATATCTCACAATTCTGACTTTATAACACGTAATTCTGACTTTATAACACGTAATTCTGACTTTATAACACGCAATTTTGACTTTATATCACGCAATTCTGACTTTATATCTCACAATTCTGACTTTATATCTCACAATTCTGACTTTATAACACGCAATTCTGACTTTATAACATGCAATTCTGATTTTATATCTCACAATTCTGACTTTATAACACTCAATTCTGACTTTATATCTCACAATTCTGACTTTATATCTCACAATTCTGACTTTATAACACGCAATTCTGACTTTATATCACGCAATTCTGACTTTATATCTCACAATTCTGACTTGATAACACACAATTCTGACTTTATAACACGCGATTCTGACTTTATATCTCACAATTCTGACTTTATAACATGCAATTCTGACTTTATATCTCGCAATTCTGACTTTATATCTCACAATTCTGACTTTATAACACGCGATTCTGACTTTATATCTCACAATTCTGACTTTATATCTCACAATTCTGACTTTATATCTCACAATTCTGACTTTATATCGCACAATTCTGACTTTAAACACGCAATTCTGACTTTATATCTCACAATTCTGACTTTATAACACACAATTCTGACTTTATATCTCACAATTTTGACTTTATAACATGCAATTCTGACTTTATATCTCACAATTCTGACTTTATATCTCACAATTCTGACTTTATATCTCACAATTCTGACTTTATAACACGCAATTCTGACTTTATGTCTCACAATTCTGACTTTATAACACGCAATTCTGACTTTATATCACGCAATTCTGACTTTATATCTCACAATTCTGACTTTTTAACACGCGATTCTGACTTTATATCTCACAATTCTGACCTTATATCTCACAATTCTGACTTTATCTCACAATTCTGACTTTATAACACGCAATTCTGACTTTATATCTCACAATTCTGACTTTATAACACGAAATTCTGACTTTATATCTCACAATTCTAACTTTATATCTCACAATTCTGACTTTATATCTCACAATTCTGACTTTATATCTCACAATTCTGACTTTATAACACACAATTCTGACTTTATAACACACAATTCTGACTTTATAACACGCAATTCTGACTTTATATCTCACAATTCTTTATATCTCACAATTCTGACTTTATAACACGCAATTCTGACTTTATATCTCACAATTCTTTATATCTCACAATTCTGATTGTATATCTCACAATTCTGACTTTATAACACGCAATTCTGACTTTATATCTCACAATTCTGACTTTATATCTCACAATTCTGACCTTATATCTCACAATTCTGACTTTATATCTCACAATTCTGACTTTATAACATGCAATTCTGACTTTATATCACGCAATTCTGACTTTATATCTCACAATTCTGACTTTATATCGCACAATTCTGACTTTATAACATGCAATTCTGACTTTATATCTCACAATTCTGACTTTATATCTCACAATTCTGACTTTATAACACGCAATTCTGACTTTATATCACGCAATTCTGACTTTATATCTCACAATTCTGACTTTATAACTCACAATTCTGACTTTATATCTCACAATTCTGATCTTATATCTCACAATTCTGACTTTATATCTCATAATTCTGACTTTATAACACGCAATTCTGACTTTATATCTCACAATTCTGACTTTATATCTCACAATTCTTACTTTATAACACGCAATTCTGACTTTATATCACACAATTCTGACTTTATATCTCACAATTCTGACTTTATAACACACAATTCTGACTTTATAACACGCAATTCTGACTTTATATCTCACAATACTGACTTTATATCTCACAATTCAGACTTTATAACACGCAATTCTGACTTTATATCTTTTAATTCTGACTTTATATCTCACAATTCTGACTTTATATCTCACAATTTTGACTTTATAACATGCAATTCTGACTTTATATCTCACAATTCTGACTTTATATCTCACAATTCTGACTTTATAACACACAATTCTGACTTTATAACACGCAATTCTGACTTTATATCTCACAATTCTTTATATCTCACAATTCTGACTTTATATCACGCAATTCTGACTTTATATCTCAGAATTCTGACTTTATATCTCACAATTCTGACTTTATATCTCACAATTCTGACTTTATATCGCACAATTCTGACTTTATAACACGCAATTCTGACTTTATATCTCACAATTCTGACTTTATAATACAAAATTCTGACTTTATATCTCACAATTCTGACTTTATAACACGAAATTCTGACTTTATATCTCACAATTCTAACTTTATATCTCACAATTCTGACTTTATATCTCACAATTCTAACTTTATATCTCACAATTCTGACTTTATATCTCACAATTCTGACTTTATATCTCACAATTCTGACTTTATAACATGCAATTCTGACTTTATATCACGCAATTCTGACTTTATATCTCACAATTCTGACTTTATATCGCACAATTCTGACTTTATAACACACAATTCTGACTTTATATCTCACAATTCTGACTTTATAACACACAATTCTGACTTTATATCTCACAATTTTGACTTTATAACATGCAATTCTGACTTTATATCTCACAATTCTGACTTTATATCTCACAATTCTGACTTTATATCTCACAATTCTGACTTTATAACACGCAATTCTGACTTTATATCTCACAATTCTGACTTTATAACACGCAATTCTGACTTTATATCACGCAATTCTGACTTTATATCTCACAATTCTGACTTTATAACACACAATTCTGACTTTATAACACGCAATTCTGACTTTATATCTCACAATTCTTTATATCTCACAATTCTGACTTTATAACATGCAATTCTGACTTTATATCTCGCAATTCTGACTTTATATCTCACAATTCTGACTTTATAACACGCAATTCTGACTTTATATCTCACAATTCTGACTTTATATCTCACAATTCTGACTTTATATCTCACAATTCTGACTTTATATCTCACAATTCTGACTTTATATCGCACAATTCTGACTTTAAACACGCAATTCTGACTTTATATCTCACAATTCTGACTTTATAACACAATTCTGACTTTATATCTCACAATTTTGACTTTATAACATGCAATTCTGACTTTATATCTCACAATTCTGACTTTATATCTCACAATTCTGACTTTATATCTCACAATTCTGACTTTATAACACGCAATTCTGACTTTATGTCTCACAATTCTGACTTTATAACACGAAATTCTGACTTTATATCTCACAATTCTAACTTTATATCTCACAATTCTGACTTTATATCTCACAATTCTAACTTTATATCTCACAATTCTGACTTTATATCTCACAATTCTGACTTTATATCTCACAATTCTGACTTTATAACACACAATTCTGACTTTATATCTCACAATTCTTTATATCTCACAATTCTGACTTTATAACACGCAATTCTGACTTTATATCTCACAATTCTTTATATCTCACAATTCTGATTGTATATCTCACAATTCTGACTTTATAACACGCAATTCTGACTTTATATCTCACAATTCTGACTTTATATCTCACAATTCTGACCTTATATCTCACAATTCTGACTTTATATCTCACAATTCTGACTTTATATCTCACAATTCTGACTTTATAACATGCAATTCTGACTTTATATCACGCAATTCTGACTTTATATCTCACAATTCTGACTTTATATCGCACAATTCTGACTTTATAACATGCAATTCTGACTTTATATCTCACAATTCTGACTTTATATCTCACAATTCTGACTTTATAACACGCAATTCTGACTTTATATCACGCAATTCTGACTTTATATCTCACAATTCTGACTTTATATCTCATAATTCTGACTTTATAACGCGCAATTCTGACTTTATATCTCACAATTCTTACTTTATAACACGCAATTCTGACTTTATATCACACAATTCTGACTTTATATCTCACAATTCTGACTTTATAACACACAATTCTGACTTTATAACACGCAATTCTGACTTTATATCTCACAATACTGACTTTATATCTCACAATTCAGACTTTATAACACGCAATTCTGACTTTATATCTTTTAATTCTGACTTTATATCTCACAATTCTGACTTTATATCTCACAATTTTGACTTTATAACATGCAATTCTGACTTTATATGTCACAATTCTGACTTTATATCTCACAATTCTGACTTTATAACACACAATTCTGACTTTATAACACGCAATTCTGACTTTATATCTCACAATTCTTTATATCTCACAATTCTTTATATCTCACAATTCTGACTTTATAACACACAATTCTGACTTTATAACACGCAATTCTGACTTTATATCTCACAATTCTTTATATCTCACAATTCTTTATATCTCACAATTCTGACTTTATATCTCACAATTCTGACTTTATATCTCACAATTCTGACTTTATATCGCACAATTCTGACTTTATAACACGCAATTCTGACTTTATATCTCACAATTCTGACTTTATAATACACAATTCTGACTTTATATCTCACAATTCTGACCTTATAACACGAAATTCTGACTTTATATCTCACAATTCTAACTTTATATCTCACAATTCTGACTTTATATCTCACAATTCTAACTTTATATCTCACAATTCTGACTTTATATCTCACAATTCTGACTTTATATCTCACAATTCTGACTTTATAACATGCAATTCTGACTTTATATCACGCAATTCTGACTTTATATCTCACAATTCTGACTTTATATCTCACAATTCTGACTTTATATCTCACAATTCTGACTTTATATCTCACAATTCTGACTTTATAACACGCAATTCTGACTTTATATCTCACAATTCTGACTTTATAACACGAAATTCTGACTTTATATCTCACAATTCTAACTTTATATCTCACAATTCTGACTTTATATCTCACAATTCTAACTTTATATCTCACAATTCTGACTTTATATCTCACAATTCTGACTTTATATCTCACAATTCTGACTTTATAACATGCAATTCTGACTTTATAACACGCAATTCTGACTTTATATCACGCAATACTGACTTTATATCTCACAATTCTGACTTTTTAACACGCGATTCTGACTTTATATCTCACAATTCTGACCTTATATCTCACAATTCTGACTTTATCTCACAATTCTGACTTTATAACATGCAATTCTGACTTTATATCTCACAATTCTGACTTTATATCTCACAATTCTGACTTTATAACACGCAATTCTGACTTTATATCTCACAATTCTTTATATCTCACAATTCTTTATATCTCACAATTCTGACTTTATAACACGCAATTCTGACTTTATATCTCACAATTCTGACTTTATATCTCACAATTCTGACTTTATATCGCACAATTCTGACTTTATAACACGCAATTCTGACTTTATATCTCACAATTCTGACTTTATATCTCACAATTCTGACTTTATATCTCACAATTCTGACTTTATAACACACAATTCTGACTTTATAACACGCAATTCTGACTTTATATCTCACAATTCTTTATATCTCACAATTCTGACTTTATAACACGCAATTCTGACTTTATATCTCACAATTCTTTATATCTCACAATTCTGATTGTATATCTCACAATTCTGACTTTATAACACGCAATTCTGACTTTATATCTCACAATTCTGACTTTATATCTCACAATTCTGACCTTATATCTCACAATTCTGACTTTATATCTCACAATTCTGACTTTATATCTCACAATTCTGACTTTATAACATGCAATTCTGACTTTATATCACGCAATTCTGACTTTATATCTCACAATTCTGACTTTATATCGCACAATTCTGACTTTATAACATGCAATTCTGACTTTATATCTCACAATTCTGACTTTATATCTCACAATTCTGAATTTATAACACGCAATTCTGACTTTATATCACGCAATTCTGACTTTATATCTCACAATTCTGACTTTATAACTCACAATTCTGACTTTATATCTCACAATTCTGACCTTATATCTCACAATTCTGACTTTATATCTCATAATTCTGACTTTATAACACGCAATTCTGACTTTATATCTCACAATTCTGACTTTATATCTCACAATTCAGACTTTATAACACGCAATTCTGACTTTATATCTTTTAATTCTGACTTTATATCTCACAATTCTGACTTTATATCTCACAATTCTGACTTTATATCTCACAATTTTGACTTTATAACATGCAATTCTGACTTTATATCTCACAATTCTGACTTTATATCTCACAATTCTCACTTTATAACACACAATTCTGACTTTATAACACGCAATTCTGACTTTATATCTCACAATTCTTTATATCTCACAATTCTTTATATCTCACAATTCTGACTTTATATCACGCAATTCTGACTTTATATCTCACAATTCTGACTTTATATCTCACAATTCTGACTTTATATCTCACAATTCTGACTTTATAACACGAAATTCTGGACTTTATATCTCACAATTCTAACTTTATATCTCACTATTCTGACTTTATATCTCACAATTCTAACTTTATATCTCACAATTCTGACTTTATATCTCACAATTCTGACTTTATATCTCACAATTCTGACTTTATATCTCACAATTCTGACTTTATAACATGCAATTCTGACTTTATAACATGCAATTCTGACTTTATATCACGCAATTCTGACTTTATATCTCACAATTCTGACTTTATATCTCACAATTCTGACTTTATATCTCACAATTCTGACTTTATAACACGCAATTCTGACTTTATATCTCACAATTCTGACTTTTATAACACGAAATTCTGACTTATATTTCACAATTCTAACTTTATATCTCACAATTCTGACTTTATATCTCACAATTCTAACTTTATATCTCACAATTCTGACTTTATATCTCACAATTCTGACTTTATATCTCACAATTCTGACTTTATAACATGCAATTCTGACTTTATAACACGCAATTCTGACTTTATATCTCACAATTCTGACTTTATATCTCACAATTCTGACTTTATATCTCACAATTCTGACTTTATATCTCACAATTCTGACTTTGTATCGCACAATCTGACTTTAAACACGCAATTCTGACTTTATATCTCACAATTCTGACTTTATAACACAATTCTGACTTTATATCTCACAATTTTGACTTTATAACATGCAATTCTGACTTTATATCTCACAATTCTGACTTTATATCTCACAATTCTGACTTTATATCTCACAATTCTGACTTATAACACGCAATTCTGACTTTATGTCTCACAATTCTGACTTTATAACACGAATTCTGACTTTATATCTCACAATTCTAACTTTATATCTCACAATTCTGACTTTATATCTCGACAATTCTAACTTTATATCTCACAATTCTGACTTTATATCTCACAATTCTGACTTTATATCTCACAATTCTGACTTTTATAACACACAATTCTGACTTTATATCTCACAATTCTTTATATCTCACAATTCTGACTTTATAACACGCAATTCTGACTTTATATCTCACAATTCTTTATATCTCACAATTCTGATTGTATATCTCACAAGTTCTGACTTTATAACACGCAATTCTGACTTTATATCTCACAATTCTGACTTTATATCTCACAATTCTGACTTTATAACATGCAATTCTGACTTTATATCACGCAATTCTGACTTTATATCTCACAATTCTGACTTTATATCGCACAATTCTGACTTTATAACATGCAATTCTGACTTTATATCTCACAATTCTGACTTTATATCTCACAATTCTGACTTTATAACACGCAATTCTGACTTTATATCACGCAATTCTGACTTTATATCTCACAATTCTGACTTTATATCTCATAATTGTGACTTTATAACGCGCAATTCTGACTTTATATCTCACAATTCTGACTTTATATCTCACAATTCTTACTTTATAACACGCAATTCTGACTTATATCACACAATTCTGACTTTATATCTCACAATTCTGACTTTATAACACACAATTCTGACTTTATAACACGCAATTCTGACTTTATATCTCACAATACTGACTTTATATCTCACAATTCAGACTTTATAACACGCAATTCTGACTTTATATCTTTTAATTCTGACTTTATATCTCACAATTCTGACTTTATATCTCACAATTTTGACTTTATAACATGCAATTCTGACTTTATATCTCACAATTCTGACTTTATATCTCACAATTCTGACTTTATAACACACAATTCTGACTTTATAACACGCAATTCTGACTTTATATCTCACAATTCTTTATATCTCACAATTCTGACTTTATATCACGCAATTCTGACTTTATATCTCACAATTCTGACTTTATATCTCACAATTCTGACTTTATATCTCACAATTCTGACTTTATAACACGAAATTCTGACTTTATATCTCACAATTCTAACTTTATATCTCACAATTCTGACTTTATATCTCACAATTCTAACTTTATATCTCACAATTCTGACTTTATATCTCACAATTCTGACTTTATATCTCACAATTCTGACTTTATAACATGCAATTCTGACTTTATAACACGCAATTCTGACTTTATATCACGCAATACTGACTTTATATCTCACAATTCTGACTTTTTAACACGCGATTCTGACTTTATATCTCACAATTCTGACCTTATATCTCACAATTCTGACTTTATCTCACAATTCTGACTTTATAACATGCAATTCTGACTTTATATCTCACAATTCTGACTTTATATCTCACAATTCTGACTTTATAACACGCAATTCTGACTTTATATTTCACAATTCTTTATATCTCACAATTCTTTATATCTCACAATTCTGACTTTATAACAGGCAATTCTGACTTTATATCTCACAATTCTGACTTTATATCTCACAATTCTGACTTTATATCGCACAATTCTGACTTTATAACACGCAATTCTGACTTTATATCTCACAATTCTGACTTTATATCTCACAATTCTGACTTTATATCTCACAATTCTGACTTTATAACACGCAATTCTGACTTTATATCTCACAATTCTTTATATCTCACAATTCTGACTTTATATCTCACAATTCTTTATATCTCACAATTCTGATTGTATATCTCACAATTCTGACTTTATAACACGCAATTCTGACTTTATATCTCACAATTCTGACTTTATATCTCACAATTCTGACCTTATATCTCACAATTCTGACTTTATATCTCACAATTCTGACTTTATATCTCACAATTCTGACTTTATAACATGCAATTCTGACTTTATATCACGCAATTCTGACTTTATATCTCACAATTCTGACTTTATATCGCACAATTCTGACTTTATAACATGCAATTCTGACTTTATATCTCACAATTCTGACTTTATATCTCACAATTCTGAATTTATAACACGCAATTCTGACTTTATATCACGCAATTCTGACTTTATATCTCACAATTCTGACTTTATAACTCACAATTCTGACTTTATATCTCACAATTCTGACCTTATATCTCACAATTCTGACTTTATATCTCATAATTCTGACTTTATAACACGCAATTCTGACTTTATATCTCACAATTCTGACTTTATATCTCACAATTCAGACTTTATAACACGCAATTCTGACTTTATATCTTTTAATTCTGACTTTATATCTCACAATTCTGACTTTATATCTCACAATTCTGACTTTATATCTCACAATTTTGACTTTATAACATGCAATTCTGACTTTATATCTCACAATTCTGACTTTATATCTCACAATTCTCACTTTATAACACACAATTCTGACTTTATAACACGCAATTCTGACTTTATATCTCACAATTCTTTATATCTCACAATTCTTTATATCTCACAATTCTGACTTTATATCACGCAATTCTGACTTTATATCTCACAATTCTGACTTTATATCTCACAATTCTGACTTTATATCTCACAATTCTGACTTTATAACACGAAATTCTGACTTTATATCTCACAATTCTAACTTTATATCTCACTATTCTGACTTTATATCTCACAATTCTAACTTTATATCTCACAATTCTGACTTTATATCTCACAATTCTGACTTTATATCTCACAATTCTGACTTTATATCTCACAATTCTGACTTTATAACATGCAATTCTGACTTTATAACATGCAATTCTGACTTTATATCACGCAATTCTGACTTTATATCTCACAATTCTGACTTTATATCTCACAATTCTGACTTTATATCTCACAATTCTGACTTTATATCTCACAATTCTGACTTTATAACACGAAATTCTGACTTTATATCTCACAATTCTAACTTTATATCTCACAATTCTGACTTTATAACATGCAATTCTGACTTTATATCACGCAATTCTGACTTTATATCTCACAATTCTGACTTTATATCTCACAATTCTGACTTTATATCTCACAATTCTGACTTTATATCTCACAATTCTGACTTTATAACACGCAATTCTGACTTTATATCTCACAATTCTGACTTTATAACACGAAATTCTGACTTTATATCTCACAATTCTAACTTTATATCTCACAATTCTGACTTTATATCTCACAATTCTAACTTTATATCTCACAATTCTGACTTTATATCTCACAATTCTGACTTTATATCTCACAATTCTGACTTTATAACATGCAATTCTGACTTTATAACACGCAATTCTGACCTTATATCTCACAATTCTGACTTTATATCTCTCAATTCTGACTTTATATCTCACAATTTTGACTTTATAACATGCAATTCTGACTTTATATCTCACAATTCTGACTTTATATCTCACAATTTTGACTTTATAACATGCAATTCTGACTTTATATCTCACAATTCTGACTTTATATCTCACAATTCTGACTTTATAACACGCAATTCTGACTTTATATCTCACAATTCTGACTTTATAACACGAAATTCTGACTTTATATCTCACAATTCTAACTTTATATCTCACAATTCTGACTTTATATCTCACAATTCTAACTTTATATCTCACAATTCTGACTTTATATCTCACAATTCTGACTTTATATCTCACAATTCTGACTTTATAACACACAATTCTGACTTTATATCTCACAATTCTGACTTTATATCTCACAATTCTGACTTTATAACACGAAATTCTGACTTTATATCTCACAATTCTAACTTTATATCTCACAATTCTGACTTTATAACATGCAATTCTGACTTTATATCACGCAATTCTGACTTTATATCTCACAATTCTGACTTTATATCTCACAATTCTGACTTTATATCTCACAATTCTGACTTTATATCTCACAATTCTGACTTTATAACACGCAATTCTGACTTTATATCTCACAATTCTGACTTTATAACACGAAATTCTGACTTTATATCTCACAATTCTAACTTTATATCTCACAATTCTGACTTTATATCTCACAATTCTAACTTTATATCTCACAATTCTGACTTTATATCTCACAATTCTGACTTTATATCTCACAATTCTGACTTTATAACATGCAATTCTGACTTTATAACACGCAATTCTGACCTTATATCTCACAATTCTGACTTTATATCTCTCAATTCTGACTTTATATCTCACAATTTTGACTTTATAACATGCAATTCTGACTTTATATCTCACAATTCTGACTTTATATCTCACAATTTTGACTTTATAACATGCAATTCTGACTTTATATCTCACAATTCTGACTTTATATCTCACAATTCTGACTTTATAACACGCAATTCTGACTTTATATCTCACAATTCTGACTTTATAACACGAAATTCTGACTTTATATCTCACAATTCTAACTTTATATCTCACAATTCTGACTTTATATCTCACAATTCTAACTTTATATCTCACAATTCTGACTTTATATCTCACAATTCTGACTTTATATCTCACAATTCTGACTTTATAACACACAATTCTGACTTTATATCTCACAATTCTTTATATCTCACAATTCTGACTTTATAACACGCAATTCTGACTTTATATCTCACAATTCTTTATATCTCACAATTCTGATTGTATATCTCACAATTCTGACTTTATAACACGCAATTCTGACTTTATATCTCACAATTCTGACTTTATATCTCACAATTCTGACCTTATATCTCACAATTCTGACTTTATATCTCACAATTCTGACTTTATATCTCACAATTCTGACTTTATAACATGCAATTCTGACTTTATATCACGCAATTCTGACTTTATATCTCACAATTCTGACTTTATATCGCACAATTCTGACTTTATAACATGCAATTCTGACTTTATATCTCACAATTCTGACTTTATATCTCACAATTCTGACTTTATAACACGCAATTCTGACTTTATATCACGCAATTCTGACTTTATATCTCACAATTCTGACTTTATATCTCATAATTGTGACTTTATAACGCGCAATTCTGACTTTATATCTCACAATTCTGACTTTATATCTCACAATTCTTACTTTATAACACGCAATTCTGACTTTATATCACACAATTCTGACTTTATATCTCACAATTCTGACTTTATAACACACAATTCTGACTTTATAACACGCAATTCTGACTTTATATCTCACAATACTGACTTTATATCTCACAATTCAGACTTTATAACACGCAATTCTGACTTTATATCTTTTAATTCTGACTTTATATCTCACAATTCTGACTTTATATCTCACAATTTTGACTTTATAACATGCAATTCTGACTTTATATCTCACAATTCTGACTTTATATCTCACAATTCTGACTTTATAACACACAATTCTGACTTTATAACACACAATTCTGACTTTATATCTCACAATTCTTTATATCTCACAATTCTGACTTTATATCACGCAATTCTGACTTTATATCTCACAATTCTGACTTTATATCTCACAATTCTGACTTTATATCTCACAATTCTGACTTTATATCTCACAATTCTGACTTTATAACACGAAATTCTGACTTTATATCTCACAATTCTAACTTTATATCTCACAATTCTGACTTTATATCTCACAATTCTAACTTTATATCTCACAATTCTGACTTTATATCTCACAATTCTGACTTTATATCTCACAATTCTGACTTTATAACATGCAATTCTGACTTTATAACACGCAATTCTGACTTTATATCACGCAATACTGACTTTATATCTCACAATTCTGACTTTTTAACACGCGATTCTGACTTTATATCTCACAATTCTGACCTTATATCTCACAATTCTGACTTTATCTCACAATTCTGACTTTATAACATGCAATTCTGACTTTATATCTCACAATTCTGACTTTATATCTCACAATTCTGACTTTATAACACGCAATTCTGACTTTATATTTCACAATTCTTTATATCTCACAATTCTTTATATCTCACAATTCTGACTTTATAACACGCAATTCTGACTTTATATCTCACAATTCTGACTTTATATCTCACAATTCTGACTTTATATCGCACAATTCTGACTTTATAACACGCAATTCTGACTTTATATCTCACAATTCTGACTTTATATCTCACAATTCTGACTTTATATCTCACAATTCTGACTTTATAACACGCAATTCTGACTTTATATCTCACAATTCTTTATATCTCACAATTCTGACTTTATAACACGCAATTCTGACTTTATATCTCACAATTCTTTATATCTCACAATTCTGATTGTATATCTCACAATTCTGACTTTATAACACGCAATTCTGACTTTATATCTCACAATTCTGACTTTATATCTCACAATTCTGACCTTATATCTCACAATTCTGACTTTATATCTCACAATTCTGACTTTATATCTCACAATTCTGACTTTATAACATGCAATTCTGACTTTATATCACGCAATTCTGACTTTATATCTCACAATTCTGACTTTATATCGCACAATTCTGACTTTATAACATGCAATTCTGACTTTATATCTCACAATTCTGACTTTATATCTCACAATTCTGAATTTATAACACGCAATTCTGACTTTATATCACGCAATTCTGACTTTATATCTCACAATTCTGACTTTATAACTCACAATTCTGACTTTATATCTCACAATTCTGACCTTATATCTCACAATTCTGACTTTATATCTCATAATTCTGACTTTATAACACGCAATTCTGACTTTATATCTCACAATTCTGACTTTATATCTCACAATTCAGACTTTATAACACGCAATTCTGACTTTATATCTTTTAATTCTGACTTTATATCTCACAATTGTGACTTTATATCTCACAATTCTGACTTTATATCTCACAATTTTGACTTTATAACATGCAATTCTGACTTTATATCTCACAATTCTGACTTTATATCTCACAATTCTCACTTTATAACACACAATTCTGACTTTATAACACGCAATTCTGACTTTATATCTCACAATTCTTTATATCTCACAATTCTTTATATCTCACAATTCTGACTTTATATCACGCAATTCTGACTTTATATCTCACAATTCTGACTTTATATCTCACAATTCTGACTTTATATCTCACAATTCTGACTTTATAACACGAAATTCTGACTTTATATCTCACAATTCTAACTTTATATCTCACTATTCTGACTTTATATCTCACAATTCTAACTTTATATCTCACAATTCTGACTTTATATCTCACAATTCTGACTTTATATCTCACAATTCTGACTTTATATCTCACAATTCTGACTTTATAACATGCAATTCTGACTTTATAACATGCAATTCTGACTTTATATCACGCAATTCTGACTTTATATCTCACAATTCTGACTTTATATCTCACAATTCTGACTTTATATCTCACAATTCTGACTTTATATCTCACAATTCTGACTTTATAACACGAAATTCTGACTTTATATCTCACAATTCTAACTTTATATCTCACAATTCTGACTTTATAACATGCAATTCTGACTTTATATCACGCAATTCTGACTTTATATCTCACAATTCTGACTTTATATCTCACAATTCTGACTTTATATCTCACAATTCTGACTTTATATCTCACAATTCTGACTTTATAACACGCAATTCTGACTTTATATCTCACAATTCTGACTTTATAACACGAAATTCTGACTTTATATCTCACAATTCTAACTTTATATCTCACAATTCTGACTTTATATCTCACAATTCTAACTTTATATCTCACAATTCTGACTTTATATCTCACAATTCTGACTTTATATCTCACAATTCTGACTTTATAACATGCAATTCTGACTTTATAACACGCAATTCTGACCTTATATCTCACAATTCTGACTTTATATCTCTCAATTCTGACTTTATATCTCACAATTTTGACTTTATAACATGCAATTCTGACTTTATATCTCACAATTCTGACTTTATATCTCACAATTTTGACTTTATAACATGCAATTCTGACTTTATATCTCACAATTCTGACTTTATATCTCACAATTCTGACTTTATAACATGCAATTCTGACTTTATATCTCACAATTCTGACTTTATCTCACAATTCTGACTTTATAACACGCAATTCTGACTTTATATCTCACAATTCTGACTTTATAACACGAAATTCTGACTTTATATCTCACAATTCTAACTTTATATCTCACAATTCTGACTTTATATCTCACAATTCTAACTTTATATCTCACAATTCTGACTTTATATCTCACAATTCTGACTTTATATCTCACAATTTTGACTTTATAACACACAATTCTGACTTTATAACACGCAATTCTGACTTTATATCTCACAATTCTTTATATCTCACAATTCTGACTTTATAACACGCAATTCTGACTTTATATCTCACAATTCTTTGTATCTCACAATTCTGATTGTATATCTCACAATTCTGACTTTATAACACGCAATTCTGACTTTATATCTCACAATTCTGACTTTATATCTCACAATTCTGACCTTATATCTCACAATTCTGACTTTATATCTCACAATTCTGACTTTATATCTCACAATTCTGACTTTATAACATGCAATTCTGACTTTATATCTCACAATTCTGACTTTATATCTCACAATTCTGACTTTATATCTCAGAATTCTGACTTTATATCTCACAATTCAGACTTTATAACACGCAATTCTGACTTTATATCTCTCAATTCTGACTTTATATCTCACAATTCTGACTTTATATCTCACAATTCTGACTTTATATCTCACAATTTTGACTTTATAACATGCAATTCTGACTTTATATCTCACAATTCTGACTTTATATCTCACAATTCTGACTTTATAACACACAATTCCGACTTTATAACACGCAATTCTGACTTTATATCTCACAATTCTTTATATCTCACAATTCTTTATATCTCACAATTCTGACTTCATATCACGCAATTCTGACTTTATATCTCACAATTCTGACTTTATATCTCACAATTCTGACTTTATATCTCACAATTCTTACTTTATATCGCACAATTCTGACTTTATAACACGCAATTCTGACTTTATATCTCACAATTCTGACTTTATATCTCACAATTCTGACTTTATAACACGCAATTCTGACTTTATATCTCACAATTCTGACTTTATATCTCACAATTCTGACTTTATATCGCACAATTCTGACTTTATAACACGCAATTCTGACTTTATATCTCACAATTCTGACTTTATAACACACAATTCTGACTTTATATCTCACAATTTTGACTTTATATCTCACAATTTTGACTTTATAACATGCAATTCTGACTTTATATCTCACAATTCTGACTTTATATCTCACAATTCTGACTTTATATCTCACAATTCTGACTTTATAACACGCAATTCTGACTTTATATCTCACAATTCTGACTTTATAACACGCAATTCTGACTATATCACGCAATACTGACTTTATATCTCACAATTCTGACTTTTTAACACGCGATTCTGACTTTATATCTCACAATTCTGACCTTATATCTCACAATTCTGACTTTATCTCACAATTCTGACTTTATAACACGCAATTCTGACTTTATATCTCACAATTCTGACTTTATAACACGAAATTCTGACTTTATATCTCACAATTCTAACTTTATATCTCACAATTCTGACTTTATATCTCACAATTCTAACTTTATATCTCACAATTCTGACTTTATGTCTCACAATTCTGACTTTATATCTCACAATTTTGACTTTATAACACACAATTCTGACTTTATAACACGCAATTCTGACTTTATATCTCACAATTCTTTATATCTCACAATTCTGACTTTATAACACGCAATTCTGACTTTATATCTCACAATTCTTTATATCTCACAATTCTGATTGTATATCTCACAATTCTGACTTTATAACACGCAATTCTGACTTTATATCTCACAATTCTGACTTTATATCTCACAATTCTGACTTTATATCGCACAATTCTGACTTTATAACACGCAATTCTGACTTTATATCTCACAATTCTGACTTTATAATACACAATTCTGACTTTATATCTCACAATTCTGACTTTATAACACGAAATTCTGACTTTATATCTCACAATTCTGACTTTATATCTCACAATTCTGACTTTATAACATGCAATTCTGACTTTATATCACGCAATTCTGACTTTATATCTCACAATTCTGACTTTATATCGCACAATTCTGACTTTATAACACACAATTCTGACTTTATATCTCACAATTCTGACTTTATAACATGCAATTCTGACTTTATATCACACAATTCTGACTTTATATCTCACAATTCTGACTTTATATCGCACAATTCTGACTTTATAACACACAATTCTGACTTTATATCTCACAATTCTGACTTTATAACACACAATTCTGACTTTATATCTCACAATTTTGACTTTATAACATGCAATTCTGACTTTATATCTCACAATTCTGACTTTATATCTCACAATTCTGACTTTATATCTCACAATTCTGACTTTATAACACGCAATTCTGAGTTTATATCTCACAATTCTGACTTTATAACACGCAATTCTGACTTTATATCACGCAATACTGACTTTATATCTCACAATTCTGACTTTTTAACACGCGATTCTGACTTTATATCTCACAATTCTGACCTTATATCTCACAATTCTGACTTTATCTCACAATTCTGACTTTATAACACGCAATTCTGACTTTATATCTCACAATTCTGACTTTATAACACGAAATTCTGACTTTATATCTCACAATTCTAACTTTATATCTCACAATTCTGACTTTATATCTCACAATTCTAACTTTATATCTCACAATTCTGACTTTATATCTCACAATTCTGACTTTATATCACGCAATACTGACTTTACATCTCACAATTCTGACTTTATAACACACAATTCTGACTTTATAACACGCAATTCTGACTTTATATCTCACAATTCTTTATATCTCACAATTCTTTATATCTCACAATTCTGACTTTATAACACGCAATTCTGACTTTATATCTCACAATTCTGGCTTTATATCTCACAATTCTGACTTTATATCGCACAATTCTGACTTTATAACACGCAATTCTGACTTTATATCTCACAATTCTGACTTTATATCTCACAATTCTGACTTTATATCTCACAATTCTGACTTTATAACACACAATTCTGACTTTATAACACGCAATTCTGACTTTATATCTCACAATTCTTTATATCTCACAATTCTGACTTTATAACACGCAATTCTGACTTTATATCTCACAATTCTTTATATCTCACAATTCTGATTGTATATCTCACAATTCTGACTTTATAACTCACAATTCTGACTTTATATCTCACAATTCTGACCTTATATCTCACAATTCTGACTTTATATCTCATAATTCTGACTTTATAACACGCAATTCTGACTTTATATCTCACAATTCTGACTTTATATCTCACAATTCAGACTTTATAACACGCAATTCTGACTTTATATCTCACAATTCTAACTTTATATCTCACAATTCTGACTTTATATCTCACAATTCTGACTTTATATCTCACAATTCTGACTTTATAACATGCAATTCTGACTTTATAACACGCAATTCTGACTTTATATCACGCAATACTGACTTTATATCTCACAATTCTGACTTTTTAACACGCGATTCTGACTTTATATCTCACAATTCTGACCTTATATCTCACAATTCTGACTTTATCTCACAATTCTGACTTTATAACATGCAATTCTGACTTTATATCTCACAATTCTGACTTTATATCTCACAATTCTGACTTTATATTGCACAATTCTGACTTTATAACACGCAATTCTGACTTTATATTGCACAATTCTGACTTTATAACACGCAATTCTGACTTTATATCTCACAATTCTGACTTTATATCTCACAATTCTGACTTTATATCTCACAATTCTGACTTTATAACACACAATTCTGACTTTATAACACGCAATTCTGACTTTATATCTCACAATTCTTTATATCTCACAATTCTGACTTTATATCTCACAATTTTGACTTTATAACATGCAATTCTGACTTTATATCTCACAATTCTGACTTTATATCTCACAATTCTGACTTTATAACACACAATTCTGACTTTATATCACGCAATTCTGACTTTATATCTCACAATTCTGACTTTATAACACACAATTCTGACTTTATAACACGCAATTCTGACTTTATAACACGCAATTCTGACTTTATATCACGCAATTCTGACTTTATATCTCACAATTCTGACTTTATATCTCACAATTCTGACTTTATATCTCACAATTCTGACTTTATAACACGCAATTCTGACTTTATAACACGCAATTCTGACTTTATATCTCACAATTCTGACTTTATATTTCACAATTCTGACTTTATATCTCACAATTCTGACTTTATAACATGCAATTCTGACTTTATATTTTACAATTCTGACTTTATATCTCACAATTCTGACTTTATATCTCACAATTCTGACTTTATAACACGCAATTCTGACTTTATATCTCACAATTCTGACTTTATATCTCACAATTCTGACTTTATAACACACAATTCTGACTTTATATCACGCAATTCTGACTTTATATCTCACAATTCTGACTTTATAACACGCAATTCTGACTTTATAACACGCAATTCTGACTTTATAACACGCAATTCTGACTATATATCTCACAATTTTGACTTTATAACATGCAATTCTGACTTTATATCTCACAATTCTGACTTTATATCTCACAATTTTGACTTTATAACATGCAATTCTGACTTTATATCTCACAATTCTGACTTTATATCTCACAATTCTGACTTTATAACATGCAATTCTGACTTTATATCTCACAATTCTGACTTTATATCTCACAATTCTGACTTTATATCTCACAATTTTGACTTTATAACATGCAATTCTGACTTTATATCTCACAATTCTGACTTTATATCTCACAATTCTGACTTTATAACACACAATTCTGACTTTATATCACGCAATTCTGACTTTATATCTCACAATTCTGACTTTATAACACACAATTCTGACTTTATATCACGCAATTCTGACTTTATATCTCACAATTCTGACTTTATAACACGCAATTCTGACTTTATAACACGCAATTCTGACTTTATAACACGCAATTCTGACTATATATCTCACAATTTTGACTTTATAACATGCAATTCTGACTTTATATCTCACAATTCTGACTTTATATCTCACAATTTTGACTTTATAACATGCAATTCTGACTTTATATCTCACAATTCTGACTTTATATCTCACAATTCTGACTTTATAACATGCAATTCTGACTTTATATCTCACAATTCTGACTTTATATCTCACAATTCTGACTTTATATCTCACAATTTTGACTTTATAACATGCAATTCTGACTTTATATCTCACAATTCTGACTTTATATCTCACAATTCTGACTTTATAACACACAATTCTGACTTTATATCACGCAATTCTGACTTTATATCTCACAATTCTGACTTTATAACACACAATTCTGACTTTATATCACGCAATTCTGACTTTATATCTCACAATTCTGACTTTATAACACGCAATTCTGACTTTATAACACGCAATTCTGACTTTATAACACGCAATTCTGACTTTATATCACGCAATTCTGACTTTATATCTCACAATTCTGACTTTATATCTCACAATTCTGACTTTATATCTCACAATTCTGACTTTATAACACGCAATTCTGACTTTATAACACGCAATTCTGACTTTATATCTCACAATTCTGACTTTATATCTCACAATTCTCACTTTATATCTCACAATTCTGACTTTATAACATGCAATTCTGACTTTATATCTCACAATTCTGACTTTATATCTCACAATTCTGACTTTATAACACGCAATTCTGACTTTATATCTCACAATTCTGACTTTATCTCACAATTCTGACTTTATAACACGCAATTCTGACTTTATATCTCACAATTCTGACTTTATAACACGAAATTCTGACTTTATATCTCACAATTCTAACTTTATATCTCACAATTCTGACTTTATATCTCACAATTCTAACTTTATATCTCACAATTCTGACTTTATATCTCACAATTCTGACTTTATATCTCACAATTTTGACTTTATAACACACAATTCTGACTTTATAACACGCAATTCTGACTTTATATCTCACAATTCTTTATATCTCACAATTCTGACTTTATAACACGCAATTCTGACTTTATATCTCACAATTCTTTATATCTCACAATTCTGATTGTATATCTCACAATTCTGACTTTATAACACGCAATTCTGACTTTATATCTCACAATTCTGACTTTATATCTCACAATTCTGACCTTATATCTCACAATTCTGACTTTATATCTCACAATTCTGACTTTATATCTCACAATTCTGACTTTATAACATGCAATTCTGACTTTATATCACGCAATTCTGACTTTATATCTCACAATTCTGACTTTATATCTCACAATTCTGACTTTATATCTCAGAATTCTGACTTTATATCTCACAATTCAGACTTTATAACACGCAATTCTGACTTTATATCTCTCAATTCTGACTTTATATCTCACAATTCTGACTTTATATCTCACAATTCTGACTTTATATCTCACAATTTTGACTTTATAACATGCAATTCTGACTTTATATCTCACAATTCTGACTTTATATCTCACAATTCTGACTTTATAACACACAATTCCGACTTTATAACACGCAATTCTGACTTTATATCTCACAATTCTTTATATCTCACAATTCTTTATATCTCACAATTCTGACTTTATATCTCACAATTCTGACTTTATATCTCACAATTCTGACTTTATATCGCACAATTCTGACTTTATAACACGCAATTCTGACTTTATATCTCACAATTCTGACTTTATATCTCACAATTCTGACTTTATAACACGCAATTCTGACTTTATATCACGCAATACTGACTTTATATCTCACAATTCTGACTTTTTAACACGCGATTCTGACTTTATATCTCACAATTCTGACCTTATATCTCACAATTCTGACTTTATCTCACAATTCTGACTTTATAACATGCAATTCTGACTTTATATCTCACAATTCTGACTTTATATCTCACAATTCTGACTTTATATTGCACAATTCTGACTTTATAACACGCAATTCTGACTTTATATTGCACAATTCTGACTTTATAACACGCAATTCTGACTTTATATCTCACAATTCTGACTTTATATCTCACAATTCTGACTTTATATCTCACAATTCTGACTTTATAACACACAATTCTGACTTTATAACACGCAATTCTGACTTTATATCTCACAATTCTTTATATCTCACAATTCTGACTTTATATCTCACAATTTTGACTTTATAACATGCAATTCTGACTTTATATCTCACAATTCTGACTTTATATCTCACAATTCTGACTTTATAACACACAATTCTGACTTTATATCACGCAATTCTGACTTTATATCTCACAATTCTGACTTTATAACACACAATTCTGACTTTATAACACGCAATTCTGACTTTATAACACGCAATTCTGACTTTATATCACGCAATTCTGACTTTATATCTCACAATTCTGACTTTATATCTCACAATTCTGACTTTATATCTCACAATTCTGACTTTATAACACGCAATTCTGACTTTATAACACGCAATTCTGACTTTATATCTCACAATTCTGACTTTATATCTCACAATTCTGACTTTATATCTCACAATTCTGACTTTATAACATGCAATTCTGACTTTATATTTTACAATTCTGACTTTATATCTCACAATTCTGACTTTATATCTCACAATTCTGACTTTATAACACGCAATTCTGACTTTATATCTCACAATTCTGACTTTATATCTCACAATTCTGACTTTATAACACACAATTCTGACTTTATATCACGCAATTCTGACTTTATATCTCACAATTCTGACTTTATAACACGCAATTCTGACTTTATAACACGCAATTCTGACTTTATAACACGCAATTCTGACTATATATCTCACAATTTTGACTTTATAACATGCAATTCTGACTTTATATCTCACAATTCTGACTTTATATCTCACAATTTTGACTTTATAACATGCAATTCTGACTTTATATCTCACAATTCTGACTTTATATCTCACAATTCTGACTTTATAACATGCAATTCTGACTTTATATCTCACAATTCTGACTTTATATCTCACAATTCTGACTTTATATCTCACAATTTTGACTTTATAACATGCAATTCTGACTTTATATCTCACAATTCTGACTTTATATCTCACAATTCTGACTTTATAACACACAATTCTGACTTTATATCACGCAATTCTGACTTTATATCTCACAATTCTGACTTTATAACACACAATTCTGACTTTATATCACGCAATTCTGACTTTATATCTCACAATTCTGACTTTATAACACGCAATTCTGACTTTATAACACGCAATTCTGACTTTATAACACGCAATTCTGACTTTATATCACGCAATTCTGACTTTATATCTCACAATTCTGACTTTATATCTCACAATTCTGACTTTATATCTCACAATTCTGACTTTATAACACGCAATTCTGACTTTATAACACGCAATTCTGACTTTATATCTCACAATTCTGACTTTATATCTCACAATTCTCACTTTATATCTCACAATTCTGACTTTATAACATGCAATTCTGACTTTATATCTCACAATTCTGACTTTATATCTCACAATTCTGACTTTATAACACGCAATTCTGACTTTATATCTCACAATTCTGACTTTATCTCACAATTCTGACTTTATAACACGCAATTCTGACTTTATATCTCACAATTCTGACTTTATAACACGAAATTCTGACTTTATATCTCACAATTCTAACTTTATATCTCACAATTCTGACTTTATATCTCACAATTCTAACTTTATATCTCACAATTCTGACTTTATATCTCACAATTCTGACTTTATATCTCACAATTTTGACTTTATAACACACAATTCTGACTTTATAACACGCAATTCTGACTTTATATCTCACAATTCTTTATATCTCACAATTCTGACTTTATAACACGCAATTCTGACTTTATATCTCACAATTCTTTATATCTCACAATTCTGATTGTATATCTCACAATTCTGACTTTATAACACGCAATTCTGACTTTATATCTCACAATTCTGACTTTATATCTCACAATTCTGACCTTATATCTCACAATTCTGACTTTATATCTCACAATTCTGACTTTATATCTCACAATTCTGACTTTATAACATGCAATTCTGACTTTATATCACGCAATTCTGACTTTATATCTCACAATTCTGACTTTATATCTCACAATTCTGACTTTATATCTCAGAATTCTGACTTTATATCTCACAATTCAGACTTTATAACACGCAATTCTGACTTTATATCTCTCAATTCTGACTTTATATCTCACAATTCTGACTTTATATCTCACAATTCTGACTTTATATCTCACAATTTTGACTTTATAACATGCAATTCTGACTTTATATCTCACAATTCTGACTTTATATCTCACAATTCTGACTTTATAACACACAATTCCGACTTTATAACACGCAATTCTGACTTTATATCTCACAATTCTTTATATCTCACAATTCTTTATATCTCACAATTCTGACTTCATATCACGCAATTCTGACTTTATATCTCACAATTCTGACTTTATATCTCACAATTCTGACTTTATATCTCACAATTCTGACTTTATATCGCACAATTCTGACTTTATAACACGCAATTCTGACTTTATATCTCACAATTCTGACTTTATATCTCACAATTCTGACTTTATAACACGCAATTCTGACTTTATATCACGCAATTCTGACTTTATATCTCACAATTCTGACTTTATATCGCACAATTCTGACTTTATAACACGCAATTCTGACTTTATATCTCACAATTCTGACTTTATAACACACAATTCTGACTTTATATCTCACAATTTTGACTTTATATCTCACAATTTTGACTTTATAACATGCAATTCTGACTTTATATCTCACAATTCTGACTTTATATCTCACAATTCTGACTTTATATCTCACAATTCTGACTTTATAACACGCAATTCTGACTTTATATCTCACAATTCTGACTTTATAACACGCAATTCTGACTATATCACGCAATACTGACTTTATATCTCACAATTCTGACTTTTTAACACGCGATTCTGACTTTATATCTCACAATTCTGACCTTATATCTCACAATTCTGACTTTATCTCACAATTCTGACTTTATATCTCACAATTCTGACTTTATCTCACAATTCTGACTTTATATCTCACAATTCTGACTTTATAACACACAATTCTAACTTTATATCTCACAATTCTGACTTTATATCTCACAATTCTAACTTTATATCTCACAATTCTGACTTTATGTCTCACAATTCTGACTTTATATCTCACAATTTTGACTTTATAACACACAATTCTGACTTTATAACACGCAATTCTGACTTTATATCTCACAATTCTTTATATCTCACAATTCTGACTTTATAACACGCAATTCTGACTTTATATCTCACAATTCTTTATATCTCACAATTCTGATTGTATATCTCACAATTCTGACTTTATAACACGCAATTCTGACTTTATATCTCACAATTCTGACTTTATATCTCACAATTCTGACTTTATATCGCACAATTCTGACTTTATAACACGCAATTCTGACTTTATATCTCACAATTCTGACTTTATAATACACAATTCTGACTTTATATCTCACAATTCTGACTTTATAACACGAAATTCTGACTTTATATCTCACAATTCTGACTTTATATCTCACAATTCTGACTTTATAACATGCAATTCTGACTTTATATCACGCAATTCTGACTTTATATCTCACAATTCTGACTTTATATCGCACAATTCTGACTTTATAACACACAATTCTGACTTTATATCTCACAATTCTGACTTTATATCTCACAATTCTGACTTTATAACATGCAATTCTGACTTTATATCACGCAATTCTCAATCTGACTTTATATCTCACAATTCTGACTTTATATCGCACAATTCTGATTATAACACACAATTCTGACTTTATATCTCACAATTCTGACTTTATATCTCACAATTCTGACTTTATAACATGCAATTCTGACTTTATAACACACATTCTGACTTTATATCTCACAATTCTGACTTTATAACATGCAATTCTGACTTTATATCACGCAATTCTGACTTTATATCTCACAATTCTGACTTATATCGCACAATTCTGACTTTATAACACACAATTCTGACTTTATATCTCACAATTCTGACTTTATAACACACAATTCTGACTTTATATCTCACAATTTTGACTTTATAACATGCAATTCTGACTTTATATCTCACAATTCTGACTTTATATCTCACAATTCTGACTTTATATCTCACAATTCTGACTTTATAACACGCAATTCTGAGTTTATATCTCACAATTCTGACTTTATAACACGCAATTCTGACTTTATATCACGCAATACTGACTTTATATCTCACAATTCTGACTTTTTAACACGCGATCTGACTTTATATCTCACAATTCTGACCTTATATCTCACAATTCTGACTTTATCTCACAATTCTGACTTTATAACACGCAATTCTGACTTTATATCTCACAATTCTGACTTTATAACACGAAATTCTGACTTTATATCTCACAATTCTGACTTTATAACACGCAATTCTGACTATATCACGCAATACTGACTTTATATCTCACAATTCTGACTTTTTAACACGCGATTCTGACTTTATATCTCACAATTCTGACCTTATATCTCACAATTCTGACTTTATCTCACAATTCTGACTTTATAACACGCAATTCTGACTTTATATCTCACAATTCTGACTTTATAACACGAAATTCTGACTTATATCTCACAATTCTAACTTTATATCTCACAATTCTGACTTTATATCTCACAATTCTAACTTTATATCTCACAATTCTGACTTTATGTCTCACAATTCTGACTTTATATCTCACAATTTTGACTTTATAACACACAATTCTGACTTTATAACACGCAATTCTGACTTTATATCTCACAATTCTTTATATCTCACAATTCTGACTTTATAACACGCAATTCTGACTTTATATCTCACAATTCTTTATATCTCACAATTCTTTATATCTCACAATTCTGACTTTATAACACGCAATTCTGACTTTATATCTCACAATTCTGACTTTATATCTCACAATTCTGACTTTATATTGCACAATTCTGACTTTATAACACGCAATTCTGACTTTATATTGCACAATTCTGACTTTATAACACGCAATTCTGACTTTATATCTCACAATTCTGACTTTATATCTCACAATTCTGACTTTATATCTCACAATTCTGACTTTATAACACACAATTCTGACTTTATAACACGCAATTCTGACTTTATATCTCACAATTCTTTATATCTCACAATTCTGACTTTATATCTCACAATTTTGACTTTATAACATGCAAATTCTGACTTTATATCTCACAATTCTGACTTTATATCTCACAATTCTGACTTTATAACACACAATTCTGACTTTATAACACGCAATTCTGACTTTATAACACGCAATTCTGACTTTATATCACGCAATTCTGACTTTATATCTCACAATTCTGACTTTATATCTCACAATTCTGACTTTATATCTCACAATTCTGACTTTATAACACGCAATTCTGACTTTATAACACGCAATTCTGACTTTATATCTCACAATTCTGACTTTATATCTCACAATTCTGACTTTATATCTCACAATTCTGACTTTATAACATGCAATTCTGACTTTATATTTTACAATTCTGACTTTATATCTCACAATTCTGACTTTATATCTCACAATTCTGACTTTTATAACACGCAATTCTGACTTTATATCTCACAATTCTGACTTTATATCTCACAATTCTGACTTTATAACACACAATTCTGACTTTATATCACGCAATTCTGACTTTATATCTCACAATTCTGACTTTATAACACGCAATTCTGACTTTATAACACGCAATTCTGACTTTATAACACGCAATTCTGACTTTATATCTCACAATTTTGACTTTATAACGTGCAATTCTGACTTTATATCTCACAATTCTGACTTTATATCTCACAATTTTGACTTTATAACATGCAATTCTGACTTTATATCTCACAAATTCTGACTTTATATCTCACAATTCTGACTTTATAACATGCAATTCTGACTTTATATCTCAGCAATTCTGACTTTATATCTCACAATTCTGACTTTATATCTCACAATTTTGACTTTATAACATGCAATTCTGACTTTATATCTCACAATTCTGACTTTATATCTCACAATTCTGACTTTATAACACACAATTCTGACTTTATATCACGCAATTCTGACTTTATATCTCACAATTCTGACTTTATAACACACAATTCTGACTTTATATCACGCAATTCTGACTTTATATCTCACAATTCTGACTTTATAACACGCAATTCTGACTTTATAACACGCAATTCTGACTTTATAACACGCAATTCTGACTTTATATCACGCAATTCTGACTTTATATCTCACAATTCTGACTTTATATCTCACAATTCTGACTTTATATCTCACAATTCTGACTTTATAACACGCAATTCTGACTTTATAACACGCAATTCTGACTTTATATCTCACAATTCTGACTTTATATCTCACAATTCTGACTTTATATCTCACAATTCTGACTTTATAACATGCAATTCTGACTTTATATCTCACAATTCTGACTTTATATCTCACAATTCTGACTTTATAACACGCAATTCTGACTTTATATCTCACAATTCTAACTTTATATCTCACAATTCTGACTTTATATCTCACAATTCTGACTTTATATCTCACAATTCTGACTTTATATCTCACAATTTTGACTTTATAACATGCAATTCTGACTTTATATCTCACAATTCTGACTTTATATCTCACAATTCTGACTTTATATCTCACAATTCTGACTTTATAACACACAATTCTGACTTTATAACACGCGAATTCTGACTTTATAACACGCAATTCTGACTTTATATCACGCAATTCTGACTTTATATCTCACAATTCTGACTTTATATCTCACAATTCTGACTTTATATCTCACAATTCTGACTTTATTACATGCAATTCTGACTTTATATCTAACAATTCTGACTTTATATCTCACAATTTGACTTTATAACATGCAATTCTGACTTTATATCTCACAATTCTGACTTTATATCTCACAATTCTGACTTTATAACAGCAATTCTGACTTTATATCTCAATTCTGACTTATATCTCACAATTCTGACTTTATATCTCACAATTTTGACTTTATAACATGCAATTCTGACTTTATATCTCACAATTCTGACTTATATCTCACAATTCTGACTTTATAACACAGCAATTCTGACTTTATATCACGCAATTCTGACTTTATATCTCACAATTCTGACTTTATAACACACAATTCTGACTTTATATCACGCAATTCTGACTTTATATCTCACAATTCTGACTTTATACACGCAATTCTGACTTTATAACACGCAATTCTGACTTTATAACACGCAATTCTGACTTTAGTATCACGCAATTCTGACTTTATATCTCACAATTCTGACTTTATATCTCACAATTCTGACTTTATATCTCACAATTCTGACTTTATAACACGCAATTTCTGACTTTATAACACGCAATTCTGACTTTATATCTCACAATTCTGACTTTATATCTCACAATTCTGACTTTATATCTCACAATTCTGACTTATATAACATGCAATTCTGACTTTATATCTCACAAGTCTGACTTTATATCTCACAATTCTGACTTTATAACACGCAATTCTGACTTTATATCTCACAATTCTGACTTTATATCTCATCAATTCTGACTTTATATCTCACAATTCTGACTTTATATCTCACAATTTTGACTTTATAACATGCAATTCTGACTTTATATCTCACAATTCTGACTTTATATCTCACAATTCTGACTTTAATATCTCACAATTCTGACTTTATAACACACAATTCTGACTTTATAACACGCAATTCTGACTTTATAACACGCAATTCTGACTTTATATCACGCAATTCTGACTTTATATCTCACAATTCTGACTTTATATCACAATTTCTGACTTTATATCTCACAATTCTGACTTTATAACATGCAATTCTGACTTTATATTTTACAATTCTGACTTTATATCTCACAATTCTGACTTTATAAACACGCAATTCTGACTTTATAACACGCAATTCTGACTTTATATCTCACAATTCTGACTTTATATCTCACAATTCTGACTTTATAACATGCAATTCTGACTTATATCTCACAATTCTGACTTTATATCTCACAATTCTGACTTTATATCTCACAATTCTGACTTTATAACACGCAATTCTGACTTTATATCTCACAATTCTGACTTTATATCTCACAATTCTGACTTTATAACACACAATTCTGACTTTATATCACGCAATTCTGACTTTATATCTCACAATTCTGACTTTATAACACGCAATTCTGACTTTATAACACGCAATTCTGACTTTATAACACGCAATTCTGACTTTATATCTCACAATTCTGACTTTATATCTCACAATTCTGACTTTATATCTCACAATTCTGACTTTATAACACGCAATTCTGACTTTATATCTCACAATTCTGACTTTATATCTCACAATTCTGACTTTATAACACACAATTCTGACTTTATATCACGCAATTCTGACTTTATATCTCACAATTCTGACTTTATAACACGCAATTCTGACTTTATAACACGCAATTCTGACTTTATAACACGCAATTTGACTTTATAACATGCAATTCTGACTTTATATCTCACAATTCTGACTTTATATCTCACAATTCTGACTTTATAACATGCAATTCTGACTTTATATCTCACAATTCTGACTTTATATCTCACAATTCTGACTTTATATCTCACAATTTTGACTTTATAACATGCAATTCTGACTTTATATCTCACAATTCTGACTTTATATCTCACAATTCTGACTTTATAACACACAATTCTGACTTTATATCACGCAATTCTGACTTTATATCTCACAATTCTGACTTTATAACACACAATTCTGACTTTATATCACGCAATTCTGACTTTATATCTCACAATTCTGACTTTATAACACGCAATTCTGACTTTATAACACGCAATTCTGACTTTATAACACGCAATTCTGACTTTATATCACGCAATTCTGACTTTTAATATCTCACAATTCTGACTTTATATCTCACAATTCTGACTTTATATCTCACAATTCTGACTTTAAACACGCAATTCTGACTTTATAACACGCAATTCTGACTTTATATCTCACAATTCTGACTTTATATCTCACAATTCTGACTTTATATCTCACAATTCTGACTTTATAACATTGCAATTCTGACTTTATATCTCACAATTCTGACTTTATATCTCACAATTCTGACTTTATAACACGCAATTCTGACTTTATATCTCACAATTCTGACTTTATATCTCACAATTCTGACTTTATATCTCACAATTCTGACTTTATATCTCACAATTTTGACTTTATAACATGCAATTCTGACTTTATATCTCACAATTCTGACTTTATATCTCACAATTCTGACTTTATATCTCACAATTCTGACTTATAACACACAATTCTGACTTTATAACACGCAATTCTGACTTTATAACACGCAATTCTGACTTTATATCACGCAATTCTGACTTTATATCTCACAATTCTGACTTTATATCTCACAATTCTGACTTTATATCTCACAATTCTGACTTTATAACATGCAATTCTGACTTTATATTTTACAATTCTGACTTTATATCTCACAATTCTGACTTTATAACACGCCAATTCTGACTTTATAACACGCAATTCTGACTTTATATCTCACAATTCTGACTTTATATCTCACAATTCTGACTTTATAACATGCAATTCTGACTTTATATCTCACAATTCTGACTTTATATCTCACAATTCTGACTTTATATCTCACAATTCTGACTTTATAACACGCAATTCTGACTTTATAATCTCACAATTCTGACTTTATATCTCACAATTCTGACTTTATAACACACAATTCTGACTTTATATCACGCAATTCTGACTTTATATCTCACAATTCTGACTTTATAACACGCAATTCTGACTTTATAACACGCAATTCTGACTTTATAACACGCAATTCTGACTTTATATCACGCAATTCTGACTTTATATCTCACAATTCTGACTTTATATCTCACAATTCTGACTTTATATCTCACAATTCTGACTTTATAACACGCATTCTGACTTTATATCTCACAATTCTGACTTTATATCTCACAATTCTGACTTTATAACACACAATTCTGACTTATATCACGCAATTCTGACTTTATATCTCACAATTCTGACTTTATAACACGCAATTCTGACTTTATAACACGCAATTCTGACTTTATAACACGCAATTCTGACTTTATATCACGCAATTCTGACTTTATATCTCACAATTCTGACTTTATATCTCACAATTCTGACTTTATATCTCACAATTCTTTATATATCTCACAATTCTGACTTTATAACACGCAATTCTGACTTTATATCTCACATTTCTTTATATCTACAATTCTGACTTGTATATCTCACAATTCTGACTTTATAGACACGCAATTCTGACTTTATATCTCACAATTCTGACTTTATATCTCAGCAATTCTGACTTTATATCTCACAATTCTTATATCTCACAATTCTGACTTTATAACACGCAATTCTGACTTTATATCTCACATTCTTTATATCTCAGCAATTCTGATTGTATATCTCACAATTCTGACTTTATAACACGCAATTCTGACTTTATATCACACAATTCTGACTTTATATCTCACAATTCTGACTTTATATCTCACAATTCTGACTTTATATCTCACAATTCTGACTTTATATCTCACAATTCTGACTTTATATCTCACAATTCTGACTTTATATCTCACAATTCTGACTTTATAACACGCAATTCTGACTTTATATCTCGCAATTCTGACTGTATATCTCACAATTCTGACTTTATATCTCACAATTCTGACTTTATATCTCACAATTCTGACTTTATATCTCACAATTTTGACTTTATAACATGCAATTCTACTTTATATCACAATTCTGACTTTATATCTCACAATTCTGACTTTATAACACACAATTCTGACTTTATATCACGCAATTCTGACTTTATTTCTCACAATTCTGACTTTATAACACACAATTCTGACTTTATATCACGCAATTCTGACTTTATATCTCACAATTCTGACTTTATAACACGCAATTCTGACTTTATAACACGCAATTCTGACTTTATAACACGCAATTCTGACTTTATATCACGCAATCTGACTTATATCTCACAATTCTGACTTTATATCTCACAATTCTGACTTTATATCTCACAATTCTGACTTTATAACACGCAATTCTGACTTTATAACACGCAATTCTGACTTTATATCTCACAATTCTGACTTTATATCTCACAATTCTGACTTTATATCTCGACAATTCTGACTTTATAACATGCAATTCTGACTTTATATCTCACAATTCTGACTTTATATCTCACAATTCTGACTTTATACACGCAATTCTGACTTATATCTCCAATTCTGACTTTATATCTCACAATTCTGACTTTATATCTCACAATTCTGACTTTATATCTCACAATTCTGACTTTATATCTCACAATTTTGACTTATAACATGCAATTCTGACTTTATATCTCACAATTCTGACTTTATATCTCACAATTCTGACTTTATATCTCACAATTCTGACTTTATAACATGCAATTCTGACTTTATAACACGCAATTCTGACTTTATATCACGCAATTCTGACTTTATATCTCACAATTCTGACTTTATATCTCACAATTCTGACTTTATATCTCACAATTCTGACTTTATAACATGCAATTCTGACTTTATATTTTACAATTCTGACTTTATATCTCACAATTCTGACTTTATAACACGCAATTCTGACTTTATAACACGCAATTCTGACTTTATATCTCACAATTCTGACTTTATATCTCACAATTCTGACTTTATATCTCACAATTTTGACTTTATAACATTGCAATTCTGACTTTATATCTCACAATTCTGACTTTATATCTCACAATTCTGACTTTATATCTCACAATTCTGACTTTATAACACGCAATTCTGACTTTATAACACGCAATTCTGACTTTATGTCACGCAATTCTGACTTTATATCTCACAATTCTGACTTTATATCTCACATTGACTTATATCTCAATTTGACTTTATAACATGCAATTCTGACTTTATATTTTACAATTCTGACTTTATATCTCACAATTCTGACTTTTTAACACGCAATTCTGACTTTATACACGCATTCTGCTTTATATCTCACAATTCTGACTTTATATCTCACAATTCTGACTTTTATCTCACATTCTGACTTATAACATGCAATTCTGACTTTATATCTCACAATTCTGACTTTATATCTCACAATTCTGACTTTATATCTCACAATTCTGACTTTATAACACGCAATTCTGACTTGATATCTCACAATCTGACTTTATATCTCACAATTCTGACTTTATAACACACAATTCTGACTTTATATCACGCAATTCTGACTTTATATCTCACAATTCTGACTTTATAACACGCAATTCTGACTTTATAACACGCAATTCTGACTTTATAACACGCAATTCTGACTTATATCACGCATCTGACTTTATATCTCACAATTCTGACTTTATATCTCACAATTCTGACTTTATATCTCACAATTCTGACTTTATAACACGCAATTCTGACTTTATATCTCACAATTCTGACTTTATATCTCACAATTCTGACTTTATAACACACAATTCTGACTTTATATCACGCAATTCTGACTTTATATCTCACAATTCTGACTTTATAACACGCAATTCTGACTTTATAACACGCAATTCTGACTTTATAACACGCAATTCTGACTTTATATCACTTTATATCCTATCAATTCTGACTTTATAACACGCAATTCTGACTTTATATCACGCAATTCTGACTTTATATCTCACAATTCTGACTTTATATCTCACAATTCTGACTTTATATCTCACAATTCTGACTTTATAACACGCAATTCTGACTTTATAACACGCAATTCTGACTTTATATCTCACAATTCTGACTTTATATCTCACATTCTGACTTTATATCTCACAATTCTGACTTTATAACATGCAATTCTGACTTTATATCTCACAATTCTGACTTTATATCTCACAATTCTGACTTTATAACACGCAATTCTGACTTTATATCTCACAATTCTGACTTTATATCTCACAATTCTGACTTTATATCTCACAATTCTGACTTTATATCTCAATTCTGACTTTATATCTCACAATTTTGACTTATAAACATGCAATTCTGACTTTATATCTCACAATTCTGACTTTATATCTCACAATTCTGACTTTATATCTCACAATTCTGACTTTATAACACACAATTCTGACTTTATAACACGCAATTCTGACTTTATAACACGCAATTCTGACTTTATATCACGCAATTCTGACTTTATATCTCACAATTCTGACTTTATATCTCACAATTCTGACTTATATCTCACAATTCTGACTTTATAACATGCAATTCTGACTTTATATTTTACAATTCTGACTTTATATCTCACAATTCTGACTTTATAACACGCAATTCTGACTTTATAACACGCAATTCTGACTTTATATCTCACAATTCTGACTTTATATCTCACAATTCTGACTTTATATCTCACAATTCTGACTTTATATACATGCAATTCTGACTTTTATATCTCACAATTCTGACTTTATATCTCACAATTCTGACTTTATATCTCACAATTCTGACTTTATAACACGCAATTCTGACTTTATATCTCACAATTCTGACTTTATATCTCACAATTCTGACTTTTATAACACACAATTCTGACTTTATATCACGCAATTCTGACTTTATATCTCACAATTCTGACTTTATAACACGCAATTCTGACTTTATAACACGCAATTCTGACTTTATAACACGCAATTCTGACTTTATATCACGCAATTCTGACTTTATATCTCACAATTCTGACTTTATATCTCACAATTCTGACTTATATCTCACAATTCTGACTTTATAACACGCAATTCTGACTTTATATCTCACAATTCTGACTTTATATCTCACAATTCTGACTGTATAACACACAATTCTGACTTTATATCACGCAATTCTGACTTTATATCTCACAATTCTGACTTTATAACACGCAATTCTGACTTTATACCACGCAATTCTTAACCTTTCTTAAATCGCAATTCTGACTTAGATCTCAATTCTGACTTTATATCTCACAATTCTTTATATCTCACAATTCTGACTTTATAACACGCAATTCTGACTTTATATCTCACAATTCTTTATATCTCACAATTCTGATTGTATATCTCACAATTCTGACTTTATAACACGCAATTCTGACTTTATATCTCACAATTCTGACTTATATCTCACAATTCTGACTTATATATCTCACAATTCTTTATATCTCACAATTCTGACTTTTATAACACTCAATTCTGACTTTATATCTCACAATTCTTTATATCTCACAATTCTGATTGTATATCTCACAATTCTGACTTTATAACACGCAATTCTGACTTTATATCTCACAATTCTGACTTTATATCTCACAATTCTGACTTATATCTCACAATTCTGACTTATATCTACAATTCTGTCATCAATTCTGACTATCACGTCTGATATTCTGACTTTGATATCTCACAATTCTGACTTTATATCTCACGAATTCTGACTTTATATCTCGCAATTCTGACCTTTATATCTCGCAATTCTGACTGTATATCTCACAATTCTGACTTTATAACCGCAATTCTGACTTTATAACACGCAATTCTGACTTTATATCACGCAATTCTGACTTTATATCTCACAATTCTGACTTTATATCTCAATTCTGACTTTATTATACAATTCTGACTTTATATCTCACAATTCTGACTTTATAACATGCAATTCTGACTTTATATCTCACAATTCTGAGTTATATCTCACAATTCTGACTTTATATCTCACAATTCTGACTTTATACACGCAATTCTGACTTTATAACACGCAATTCTGACTTTATATCTCACAATTCTGACTTTATATCTCACAATTCTGACTTTATATCTCACAATTCTGACTTTATAACATGCAATTCTGACTTTATATCTCACAATTCTGACTTTATATCTCACAATTCTGACTTTATATCTCACAATTCTGACTTTATAACACGCAATTCTGACTTTATATCTCACAATTCTGACTTTATATCTCACAATTCTGACTTATAACACACAATTCTGACTTTATATCTCACAATTCTGACTTTATAACTCAGCAATTCTGACTTTATAACACGCAATTCTGACTTTATAACACGCAATTCTGACTTTATATCACGCAATTCTGACTTTATATCTCACAATTCTGACTTTATATCTCACAATTCTGACTTTATATCTCACAATTATACTATACACGCAATTCTGACTTTATATCACGCAATTCTGACTTTATATCTCACAATTCTGACTTTATAACTCACAATTCTGACTTTATATCTCACAATTCTGACTTTATAACACGCAATTCTGACTTTATATCTCACAATTCTGACTTTATAACACACAATTATGACTTTATAACACGCAATTCTGACTTTATATCTCACAATTCTTTATATCTCACAATTCTGACTTTATAACACGCAATTCTGACTTTATATCTCGCAATTCTGACTTTATATCTCACAATTCTGACTTTATAACACGCAATTCTGACTTTATAACACTCAATTCTGACTTTATAACACGCAATTCTGACTTTATATCTCACAATTCTGACTTTATATCTCACAATTCTGACTTTATAACACACAATTCTGACTTTATATCACGCAATTCTGACTTTATATCTCACAATTCTGACTTTATAACACGCAATTCTGACTTTATAACACGCAATTCTGACTTTATAACACGCAATTCTGACTTTATAT
>JBBBJY010000208.1:0-16022 GCA_039654625.1 Rhinogobio ventralis | reverse complement strand
CTTCTCCTCTTCCATTTTTGCCATGAGATATTTTGATACAGGACTGACACATGATGAGCTGTTTCTTAAAGCTCTTTATAATGAGGCATGTGGCTTTCATGACAACTTTAGGTTAGTGGTACAGCGAACAATGTTGCTTTTCTCTTTGCACAAGCATTGTGAATAAGATTGTCTCCTCTGAACTGAAATTCATTTTTGCTATCACATGCAAATGTACATACAGTCTTATTCTATCTCTAAAGGTAGTCTCGATCATGTATCTGTGATGTTGTGATACTATATATTTGTTTAGGAATGACTGCTAAATGACCCTATATAAATCTTTATATGTATTTTGCCCCATTTTCATTCACCCTTTTTGTATTAGCAAACTGCAAAAATGCTTAAAATGATTTCTAAAAGCTCAGGCTAAAGGAAGGATATGACATCATGCCACAATCAAGGATTATGTTTTCCCCAGCTCTTCTTCAGCAATTTATTGTCCATCAAATCGAATTGATGTCATTCAGGGTTCCACACTGATGTCAAATTCTCTTCTTTTGTTGTGATAACGAAATACAACATCTCACTTCAACATCTGAGAAAGTTTTACGGAAAAACACACCTAAACTGCCACTGTACTATAAGAAATATTTTCTATGAGGTGGAATTAACACAACTAGTACGCTTCATCCAGACTGTCTACCTCTTCTACTGTACAGGGGCTTCCAACTTCTCAAATAGTAAATTCTGTAGTAATCTACTCTTAGGATAGAAAGCATGGAAGAATTTTTTTCAATGTTGAATGTCGAAGGGCTGTTTTTGTGAACTTTATGTAAGCTAAATTTATCTGCTTCTATAAACATGTAACAGCATCACAAAATGTTTCAGTATATAATATAGCTGCTTGTCATTCTACTTTATTTTGATCTTTGCCAAAAAGAAAAAAAAGAAAGAAAAGAATGCTTTGTACATGCTGCTGACATAAACAGTAGACTGATTAGACACCACTGGAACATTATATGAATAGTGATACTTTGCAGTTAAGATATTCACAGAATAATTGTGTGTTCAATTGCAAGACAGTGTAGATGCTCTTTATGTTTGAGCAGGAGTTTCCATGTTTCAAAGATTAATAAATTGTTATCAGATGCTTTCTACTTCTTGAAGTGAGTTTATATGCTTTTTTGTATTGCTAATTAATGCTGACAGTGACAATTATTTGCTATAATATTAGTACACATTGACCAATAGGCTTTATGCCGGACGTCACATGTACAAACAGGAAAACAGGTTTCTTTGCATCCACTTGACGGAGAAAATGTTAACGGCAGTACAAACTGACGGCGATATCTATGGACTTTTAAGGTAATCATCTAACCCAGTTATTGTTGCTGTTTTATTCGATTTAAATATCTAAATGTTAGTGGGAAGAAGAAAAATAAAAAACTTTTAGATATCAAATGCGAAAGGCTCTATAAAATGGCTCTATATTTATTGAAGCACATACAAAAGACCTAAACCGGAAGCGATGAGACCTGTTTTACAGAATACGGAAGTTCGTTGCGCTTAACCCCCACCGTTAAAGCAGCAGCAGAATATTATATCAGTTACTTTAATAAGGAGTCTAAAAAGGGGTATTTATTGGCCTCAGTATTTTTTATATTTGTCACTAATTGGCAGAGAAATGTAAAGACCCTAAAACTGTTTTTGATCATTAAAATGAGTGAATATTAATTTATGTCAGATTCTGATAGTCAAATTGATTACAACAAAGGAACAACAGCTACAACACAAAAAACAATTACAACATTCCCACTCAAACATATATAATGAAGTTAAAATAGTAATACATAAGTAAATAAATACGTGAATTAAATGGGAAAAAATAATCTTGAAAAATACTTAAATTACAGTTACATCAGTACAGTATCTGAAATTGATTTGATTGTTGCATGTTTTTAATTGTTTATAGTTGAGAGCCTGAGGGTCGTCGCCATTTAAAGGGGATATGTGGGATATACAGATTGATACAGACAGATGTGTATAAAACTATCTACATTTCATGCTAAATTAATTTATATAACCCTTGTTATTTGACAAACATAATAGATTGCTGCAAACATGGCAATGTTTTAAAAAGGTCGTGTGATGTTTTGTTGAAGGTGTGTGTGTGTGTGTTATGAGCTAAAATGGGGTAAATCCGCAGCATCTCGTCCTCCTCCAGGCAGGAGGAGGCGTGGCTTCACTTCCGCTTGAATGCGACACATCCGAGCGCAGCCCCGTCTTCGGTTGAGATCGGCGCGTGCGAAGTAGGTATAGCAGATCTCCGCTTTGTTACCTAAACGTTTTGTGAATTGCTCTGTTACAACGACGGTCGAGGACGAAGGAAATCAAGGTATTTTTTGTGCTGAAAATTATGCCATTCTTGTTATAATCTGTGAAAATTATTTTCTTTGAATATGCGAACAGCACGCTCTTACAAACGCACATGAGCGTTGGCTGGTAAGTTAGCTTTGATGGTAGCAGGCCTCAAAAGAGCGGCCTGAAGCAATTAAAGTACCATTATAACTTGCAAAACGAATTTAGGTAATAAAGTAACAATTAAATGTGTGGATAATGGTACTATTAGAATGTTGTTGCTTATGTATTCATTTGTAATGATCCGTGCTGTCCATGCAGCTTAGCTTAGTTTGCAGCTTAGCCTAGCATACATGCAAATTAGCTCCTCTTCATTGTTTTGTGTTCGTCGGGGAAAGTCGACAAATATTTAATCCAGTGGACTTGAGTTATTTTTGTCTGTAAGCCAGTGCAAACATTGTGAAAAATTTGAAAATGTCTGGATAAATTGATGTGCGGTTTGTTATATAGCAATGTTTGCCCTTTAACTTTTTTTTAATATATATATATATTTTTACGGTTTCTTACTATTTCTCTTTCAGACTAAAATTGAAGCTGTAAAGTGTCTACATGGCCGTCAGAAGAGGACACATAAGGTATTTAAAAGTGAGTATTTATTTCTAATCTAGTTTTACGTTTTCTTCAAGGAAATGTGCATTACCTTATAACATTTCAATATCGATATATGAAGATTTATGTTGCCCATTGAACAATGGTTGTTGATTACTTATTTTATTGATTGATAATTTGGACGATTTTTATTGATGAATCAAGTTAGTTCTGCACCAAAATTTCAGCCACTGAAAACATTTGCCCGAAACTGCAAAAAAATTAATTGATGTTTTGGAGGGTGGACATCATGACAACTGATGTTTAATTGGGGCATCTCTGATGCTTTTTAACAGTGTCATGCACGCAACGTGGATAAGCTACCACAGGTAAAAATGTCAGCTGTGTGAACTCACTTCATCATGACCAAAAATTATGCCAGAGTAGAAATATTAGTAGAACATTTGTTTGGATAAAATACCAAGAACTTTACTGGGACTGGTTTAACTTATCACTTGCTAAAACAATACCCTGAACAGCATATCAAGTATAATTAAGTATAATAAACATGTTTAATTTTTGGTTGAAAGAGAATTTTACCTAAAAATAATTGTTGCATCAATACATTTCTTAGGTCCTATTATTAGTTTGAACTTTATTGGTATTTTGCGTACTACAAGTATAAAGCCCAAGAACTGCAGTTCGCAGCATCTAACCAAAAGTGCAAATAGCAGAATATTGATTAGTGTTATTAGGTCCATATTTATATCATGTTGCAACTGATTTGTTGCTGCAGGTTTGTGAGGTTCAGAACCAGGGTAATGACAGAGACTCACACAAGGGTGCCAGCTCAGTAAAGGTAAAATTGGCCGTTATTTTTGTCTGTAGTCTAATGCTGGATATTATTGATCATTTTACTTGCACTTTTGTTTTGGTTTAAGTGTGCCAATGTAAATTTGATGATATGGAAACAATGCATGTTCTTCTGTGAAGCAGGAAGTATACGATATGCCGAACGGTTACGAGGACCATATGGGCGATGAGCCAAGTGATGCCAAAACCAACCTGATTGTCAACTACCTGCCCCAGAACATGAGTCAGGAGGAGCTCCGGAGTCTCTTCAGCAGCATTGGCGAGGTGGAGTCGGCTAAACTCATAAGAGACAAGATGGCAGGTACGTCTCACTGAGCTCAACACACACGAGTCTGTGGCTTTCTCTTCTGTGATATCTATATGTGAAGAGACAGGCAGTTTTTTTGCATTATGACTAGGGATTATGTTTCTCCCTAGTCGCTTTTTATTCATTTAATTTGTGGATTTTTTTTTTATATAGTTATGTTCTATAGGGAATGTTTTTCAATATTTCAGAACTGTTCCTTTTGATATTAAAGCAGATCTTTGAGCAGTTTATTGAAGCTTGGTTCAGGGTTTGTGGCAGAATTTCACTGTCCGCTGTGGTATGTTTTGTGCTTAAAGTATTTTGATCATAAATTAGATTATTTTATTTTTTTTCCCTCTATTTGAAAAGGAGTAAAGATGGTACTGGCCTGATTCAATTTCATTGAGCTTTTGATTAGACTTAGTGTCACCACAAGTCATTTAGTTTTTTCTGTAAATGTTTTTTTTTTTTTTTTCACTGTGGAGATTGCAAAAAGTTTGCAACTCGTTTGAAAACTTCTCAGTTCTTTTAATGGTGTGTGCATCCTGTCTTGCTCAGTGTAAATGTAAAACAAAAAAAAACTTTTTTTGTTTATTGTTTTTGGGGTTTTTTTGGTCGTTGTTTTTGTTTTCCTATTGTTTGAGGAAAATCATCAATTTCCAGTTGAAGTGTGAAGAACCTGGAGTAGCCAAATGATGTCAGTCTGGTGCCATCTTCATGCATCTTTGCCTTTTTTTTTTTTTCTCCTTCCTGCCCACAGCATCTCACTATCAGTGGATTTTAGTATACTTGGAAACTTGGCGTGTTGAATGTACATTCTGTATTTTATTTACTTGAAAACATTTATAAATGCCTACTAATGTTTTTTTGTTTTTATTTTTAAGGAGGTGAAGGAAGGTATTTGTTTATTCTTAGAAACTATTCTATGAAGAGTTTTTGATGTTTGGTTTTTAATTTCTGTGTCCTAACCGTTTCCTTGTCTGATGTCAAACTAATTGTTTTTGATGAACATGTAACTTTTTCTTTCTTTCACAATTGTCATTCACAAGATTAGCTTGTATTATGTTTCTTTTGTTCAGAAAGAATAGTCTGCAGGATGTGGACGAACGTTTGTTATTTTTATTTTGTTTTTTTCCCCTTTTGTTTTCTCTAGGCCACAGTTTAGGGTACGGATTTGTTAACTATGTTAACCCTAGTGATGCAGAAAGGGCAATCAATACACTCAATGGCCTGAGACTACAGTCTAAAACTATCAAGGTAACGTGCTAAGAGGTGTTTTTGTATGTTACATTATAGATTCCATGTTAAACTAGACTCAAAGCAGTAAAGGACAACGTTCCAGTCCTGCCTGCTTTCTGTAAGGAATGATTTCTCTTTTTTTATTTTTTTATTTTTTTGCTTTGTTTAATTTTCTTTTTCTTGACATTTGAAGTCTCTAGACTTTGGCCCTTATAATCTGTATGATTGGCTGTCTAAGCATGGTTTAATTTCGGTACAGAATTATACTGAAGTCAGTGACCTTTTTCATTTTAAAGTTTTTAAGATCAATTAAGATCAATCTGCTATTTTCATTTTTCTTGTGAGGTTGTGGTGTAGAAATGGAGGGGTAAATGCTAGTAGTCATTTTCTTGAGTATGAGATTGTGCCGAACAGAAGCCCTGCGTTGAAGTCCCAGAGTTTTATTTTATTTTACTTTGAGCATTGTTTAATTCAAGTTGAAAGTTGTCTTTTTGTGTTGTAAGCATAGACTACAAAAACTGTTTTATATCTTTGAACTACAGAATTTTATTGTGGTTTTTGTTTTAGTTTTTTGCTTTTTCATTTGGAAAACTCAGATGTGAGGTTCTGCTTTGGCTGCACAATGGAACTACATTGTTCCATCAGTAATGGGGGCAAATATGATGGATTTTTTTTTTATAATACATCCATGAAGAAGGGGTCTTTGATGTGATTTTTCTCCATTTAAATCAGGTCTCATATGCCCGGCCGAGCTCTGACAGCATCAAAGATGCCAACCTTTACATCAGCGGTTTACCCAAGACTATGACACAGAAGGATGTAGAGGACATGTTTACCCAGTATGGGCGTATCATAAACTCCCGTGTACTGGTCGATCAGGCCTCGGGTAATGATTTCTGCCCTGCATTCCTCAATTTATCTTGAATGGAGTCTGGGTCTTAACTTTTTGGGGGTTTCTTACCTGTGTCAGGTCTGTCACGTGGAGTTGCATTCATTCGTTTTGATAAGAGGTCTGAAGCAGAGGAAGCCATCAAAGATCTTAATGGATCCAAACCAGCTGGTGCCTCTGAGCCGATCACAGTGAAGTTTGCTGCCAATCCAAACCAGACCAAGAATTCCCAGCTGCTTTCTCAGCTCTACAACACTCAGTCCCGTCGGTTCGGAGGGCCTGTTCACCACCAGGCACAGCGCTTCAGGTGAGAAAGCGAAATACTTTAGGAAATATTTTAAATATTGTCCTTCATTCTGTATGTTGTAATTTTTCCCTTGGAAGTTCTTAATACTTGGCTTTTTGTGAGAAAAGCCTTTACCTGTCCTAGAGTTGCTCTCCTGATTACTCTCTTGCTTTCACAGGTTTTCACCCATGAGTGTTGACCACATGAGTGGTGTCTCTGGTATGAATGTGGCAGGCAGCTCTTCCTCTGGATGGTGTATCTTCATCTATAATTTGGGTCAGGATGCAGACGAAGGCATCCTGTGGCAAATGTTTGGTCCGTTCGGTGCTGTCACCAACGTCAAGGTCATCCGTGACTTTAACACCAACAAATGCAAAGGGTTTGGGTTTGTTACCATGCCAAATTACGAGGAGGCAGCAATGGCCATTGCTAGCCTGAATGGATACCGCCTGGGAGACAAAGTTCTACAAGTGTCGTTCAAATCCAGCAAGTCTCACAAGTAAAGGGACTTGAGAATCTGAAAGTTAATTGAGGTATATTCTAAAGGTTTCAGTTATTGTTGACTCTACATAAACGTACTCATACATCTATGTTTGGGGTGAAATAAATTTGTGCTAGTGTTTTACTGTGGGGTTAAGCAAAAGCTAGAATTTTTGCTAAAGTGATTTGTCCCTGATGCCTGGCATTTGTGAAACCCTGGACAATTTAAGTCACAGATATATTTGAGGATCCTTTTTTGTTTGTGCACACCTTTGGGATACCTTAAAGATGTCATGGATTCTAACCCCTCTTCCCTTAGTCACAATGGACTTGTTGGTCCCATTTTCTTTATTATATTATAATGTGAAGGCTTTTAGCTTTTTTTTTTTTTTTTTTTTTTGTCGTCAGTACAAACTACACATCCTCACCTCTTCTAGACCTTTGTAAATAGTAACTAGCCCACCAATCTGTGCTCCAACTCACCCATCTGTAAGGTAAAAGAATATTGGAAGGACCAAAGAACTTGGAGTGTAAAGCATATGCCTTTAAATGTTTTAGTTTTCCTGTTCGGACGTTAAAAACCAAAACCGCAAGTATTGTCATCTAGCATGTCAAGGTTTTTTTTTTCTTTATCTGCAGTGTGCATTTTTTTTTTTTTTTTTTTTTTTTTAAATTGCAAATTATTTTTTCATATTAAAATTTGTTATGCATTTAACAGCATTTTTGTTTTATTTTGAAGGTGGTTTAAGAGCATTTTTAAAATTTGGTTTTATATGATTTTTTTCTTCTTCTTTTTTTAAACCAGCATTGAATTCACTCCCTACTTTGTAAGGTCTTGGAAGTTTCTGGATAAATGAATTGAGTCTGGTAGGTGCAGAATTGTTAGGCACATGGCTGCAGGTTGTTAATATAGATTTGGTTAGATCAGTGTTCACTTACACATTTGCTTGCAGAAATAACATGAATCCATTTTAATGTAGTGTTTTACTCTGTACTTTGTCAATCTCTAAATGCAGCTTTGTACATTTTAATGTGAAATTTGGATCTGCTTTGAGACCTTGTCAAAACTCATGTAAAGGCCATGCAAAGGTGAAGAATTGTATTTAATTGTTCTCGATATCAGTACTAGTACACATCCGTTTGCAGACCAGTACTATATTTGTGTGCATGTTCATTTATGACAATAGATTTGACATCGGTAATTGTACACATCATGCTTTGGGTCTTTATTGATAACGTGACCTAAAGTCCTGTAGCATGATGTTCCATGTATATCATTCGAATAAATACCATTGTTTTGTCATAAAAATGTATTGTTATTTTTTTTTTTTTACCAGCATAGAATTCACTCCCCACTTTGTAAGGTTCTGTCTCTTTAGCTAGAACTATTGTTACAATAACGACCAAAATCATAAACCATTCAGTCGTTGTCGCTCTCATCTAAAATGAAATGATACTTCTAAACATAACTAAAACAACCAATAGGTGGTGGCAGATCATCTTAACGAGTGACTCATTCAGTCAAACGATTTGTTCAAAACTTTATTTTAGGGCAAAGCAAGATGGGATCCTTCTCAATACTTTGTTTCCTCACTCCTACGTCCTCAAGCCTATGACCTGAAAACTGATTAAAGGACATCATGATGTCTTGCACCTGAAAAGTCATGAATGTGGATACACAGGTGTATCCTTCCTATGTATTTTAAGGGGTGAAGGAAATAAGGATGAACAAATAAGTAGTGGGAAGCACCCATGGTCTTTATGAGTGGGTCATTAAATCATTAAATTGAGTTGTTCAAAAATCTAGATTCATTAACGAAACTGCATTGTTGCTGGTGCTTTGGCTCTGGATTTGTTTGGAACTATTTTTGTTGGTAAAATAAAGCAAAAACAGCCAATATTCTGAATCTAAAATAAATCACCTAATATTCAATAATATTAATAAAAAGCTTTTGGCTTGCTCATTTGGGGACACTAAATTTTCAACTATATTACTGATCTGCCTGCATTGACGCTATATGATAATTGAAATGAGCTGGATGACATCACCGTTTTCTCCAGAGCGACTGTAAAGTTGAATCAAATTCTGTTGCATTACTTTCCTGTTTAACACTGTGAAGCTGCTTTGAAACAATTGGCATTGTAAAAAGCGCTATATAAATAAAGGTGACTTGACTTTTTTTCCCTGAGCCCCTGTTAATTTCCACCCCCAGAGTGTGTGTGAAAAAGGTGGAACATACACTGTATTGCCAAAAGTTTTGGGACGCCTGCCTTTACATGCAAAAGAACTTTACTGACATCCCATTTTTAATCCGTAGGGTTTAATATGGAGTTGGCCCAGCTTGTACGGTGATGCATTGCTGCCACATACATATCATTTTTTCCACTCAATTATGTCATAATAACGAGATCTTATGTCGTTAAAACTAATTTTTGTCTCGTAATAGCGACATCTTATGTTGTAAAAACGACATATCTCATCGTTACGACATACGTAAAATGACAGTTTTTCAACCAGTTTCATTTGGGAACTGAACTGTGCTGACTAGTCCTGCCATAGCCTACTTCAGACTGTCAACAGTTATTAAATTAAGCACAAGCCAACTGTTATTTAGTAAAACAACTTCAACATGGATTTTTTTTTCGTAATCGAGGGGAACAAATAAAAAAAATTAAGCTGGACAAGGTACGTTTCTGAATTGTAGCCTGCGTGTTAATGCAAACTACAGACGGGTTTGTAAATAAGATGGGAAATTATGATTAAATGAAACTACAATAATTTGTTAATTGCATGCAATATAACCATTTAAGTGAGAATTTCACCAATCGTTCGTCTTTTTACAGGTTCGTTCATATCATGGGTATAGTTCATTGCGCGGAATTTAGCCGGTGATGCAGCACGGGGAAGGGCACTTTCACAATGCCTGGCAGATCATAAATGGTCATTGGGGCTCCTGGGTGAGCTTTTATCCAGCTGTCACAGCAGTTGTATACCAGCCTCTTCAGTGGCCCATACACTGCGATCCAAGGGCTGCAGCTTATGGGAACAGTGTGGGGGGAATGAGAGGAGGACGATGCCATGGCTCCTGCAAAAATCAATCCCCTGCACAGAAAGGTGGGAGGTATGGTTGTCCAGAATTAGCAGCACTTTTGACTCCAGTGAGGACTTTGTGTGAGTCTGGAAGTGCTTGAGGAAGACCAAAATGTCCTCCCCTTGCATCCACCCAGACCCATTTGCTGTACCGATACAGCCAGGAGGGCCGTTGCTGGTGAAGGAAGGATGGATTTTTTTTCCGGGGGAAGATGAACATTGGTGGGATGGAATTCACCAAGGCATTCACTGCACAGGCAATTGTAATTAGTTTCCCCCGTTCTGCAAAGGTAACTGCTCCTACTTGCTTGACTCCCTTTCTGGCCACAATTTTTTCAGGATTTTGCACTGTGGTGATTCCTGTATAGAAAAATATTGTGTTATTTAGTGCTTTTATTCTGCAATGCTTTTATTTTGTAAGGCAATGAGCCTCTGGAAGGTGTTTCTGAGGGAGATATAGATAATATCCACCACGCCTGTTTCATCCATGTTCCAGATGTTCTGTGCAGCAAATCTCTGTTTGTCCAGGACATAAAACAAGTTGTCAAAAAACATATTGACGTTTGTCTCATTGAAACTCGTAGCCTGTGAGAGGCTTGTAGCCTGAGGGCTTCTTATGGAGAGAGTGGGGTGCCTCTTCAAAAACGTTGTGAACCAGTCAGCTCCAGCAATCCCGTTCTCTGCCCAGGTTTCGGGGTACCTGCAACTGTAGGGCTTTGCCAAATCATAGGCAAACTTCCGGACCTAAGTTATATAAATTGTTAATTAGTTTAATACACAACAAATGTACATAGCATAGCCTACTCTAGCTTGATACATAGTGTGAAAACACCTTTTCGGAGTCCAGTATCCAACTCTGGGAAGTGTCTTTGATCCCTGGCTCCTCTTCTTGTGGAATCGGTGCGGGGTCACATGGCAAATTCCATATGATTTGGCCACTCCCCTGACTGACTTTCCCTTATTTTTAAAATATAAATGAAACTTGGAAAAGCAAAAAAGTCCAGGGTGCTCAGGGAGTTCAGTGAGATGTTTGAAGGTGCTCTTTGGGGGCAGGGAATTCAAATGAATGTGTAAAAAAGAAAATCCAAGGCACTCTTCTTCAAATTATTAAAAAGCCTTTATTTTACTGGCTATTTCATTTATAGAAAATTGAAAAGACATGGGGAAAAAGCAACCCAAGCCGTTACGGCACAGATAGCCTTCTTCAGGGTGTGCTTCCCAGACCAACAATTTCCCCTTTTGTGTATACTAATTAGAAACACCTGAGTAACATGGTAAATTACCACATGAATCATGTCAAAACAATCCACTAGGTGGCAGGCTGTAAATGTTCACATACATTTTTTATTTTTTTAATATATGAAAATAAAGAACAACAATCCACTAGGTGGCCATACATCATGAATGTCCACGTACAGAGAGAGTCCACTAAGTGGCTACACTGCAAGTTAAGCCCAAACAAATACATACAGAGAAAATTAGCACAAGAAAGGACTGAAATCTATTTCTTCATTCAACCCCGGGTACACTGTGGCCTGTAAATCGTATATATAAAATGTTTCTCTCTGTAAAAATAATTTCAATTGGTCACCACCCCGAATGTTCTTTTTGATCATTTCTAAACCCTCAACCATTAGGCCTTCTGGATTACTGGTATGCGCATTTTGGAAGTGTTTTGCCATAGGATAATCCAAATTGGCTTTTTTAATGGCATTTTTGTGCTCCGATACTCTGTCTATAAGACGTCTCTTGGTCCGGCCTACGTAAAAGCATCCACATTTACATGATAACCTGTATACCACAAAAGTAGTGTTACAATTAATGAATGCTTTTATGTTATACGTCTTAGTCTTGAAATCACAGAATTGTTTACATTCTTTAATGATGGAACAATGATTGCAAGACCCACATTTGTAAGTACCTTTTAACTGAAGCCAAGTAATCTGTTTTTTAGCAGGAAGATGACTTGGTACTAACCTATCGCGTAGCATGGAAGCCCTCTTAAAACTAATTTTTGGAGGTGCAGAAAATACTTTTCTAAGCACAGGGTCACTCTTAATAAGTTTCCAATTTGAATGTATTATCCTTTTTATGGGATTGGCCAAAGAGCTATATCTTGTAACAAAATAAGCCAGGTTTAGTTTAGAAGATCTAGGAATGGACTGGACTTTCCTATAAGCATTATGTACAATTCCTGTGTGATAGCCCCTTTGTGAAAATCGGTTAGACATAACTTTGGCTTGCACTTCATATTCACTGTCGGTATCATAAATACGTCTAAGACGCTGGACAAAAGATATATTATTTTTGAGCCAATATGGATGGAAGCTATCTGCTTTTAACATGGTGTTTCTATCTGTTGTTTTACGATATACAGTAGTATGGAGCTTCCCATCTTTACTGTTAGAAATGGTTAAATCTAAACAGTTAATGGTCGTTTTGGAATGTTCCATGCACAGTTTTACATTCCTGTCATTGTTGTTCAAGTGATCATAAAACTGTAACAGTTCTTCATAAGAACCACTCCATATCAAGAAAATATCATCAATGTACCTCCCCCACCATTTTATCTTGTCACTGTAGTTGTTAGAATAGACAAAATCCTTCTCCAATAAACCTAAAAAGAGGTTAGCATAGTTTTAGGGGCAAAGCATGCACCCACTGCAGTACCCCGAACCTGAATGTACAATAGGTCTTGGAAAAGGAAAACATTATTTTTAAGTGTCCATTCAGTGAGCTGAATAATGAGTTTAGAGGGAGGCAACGAGTCTATAGGTCTATTCATTAGAAAATATTGTAAAGCTTTCAGTCCGTCATCATGAGCAATATTTATATACAGGGACTCCACATCCAATGTGACTAAAAAACAATTGTCTGGAACTCTCATGTCACTTAAGACCTTCAACACATGAGTAGTGTCCTGTATATAGGAGGAAAGCTGTTGAACCAATGGCTTGATATGGAAGTCTATAAATTGCGAGGCTGGCTCTGTGAGAGAACCATTAGACGATATGATAGGCCTACCCGGAGGAGATTCGAGAGACTTATGAACCTTTGGGAGCATGTAGAAGGTGGGTATTCTAGGATGTTGATGATAAAGGAAATCATGCTCCTGTTCTGAAATCCACCCAGTATCCTTGGCTATGAGCAACAGTTCTTTTAATCTCTCTTGTGTGTTGTCTATTGGATTGGACCATAGCCGCTGATAATAGTCTTGATTGTTCAGTTGCCGTAAGGCTTCTTCAACATATTTGTCTTTGTCCATTATCACAACAGCTCCCCCTTTGTCTGCGGATTTTATAATTATAGACTCATTCTTTGCCAACTGGTCTATGGCCAGCTTTTGGGATTTGGTCAGATTCTCCCTGATTCTTTGATTGGATGATTGAAACAGTCTCTCAATATCAAAATCCACCTTTTTAGTAAAAGCAGTCAAGTTGCATTCGAAACTGGAGGCATAAAGTACGATTTTGGTCTAAAGGGAGATCGTTGGGCTGTACTATACGGGGCGTTACAACCATCCCAGTATCACCAACCATGTTTTCATCTCATGTGAGCTAGTTTGACTGCTAGTTTGACACTTGTTAGCCATTTCTATTTTTAGCTTACAAAACAGTGATTCTAATAATACTATATTTGAAAAGTACATTAGAAAGAAAAGTAATTTTTTTTTACCTAAAAACGTCTCGGTTACGTGTGTAACCCTCGTTCCCTGAAGAAAGGGAACGGAGACGTTACGTCAGTTACTGACGGAATAGGGGTTTCGCTTAGAAGCCAATCGCCTTTGAGCTCTACAAAACGAGCCAATGGCATTAAAATGCCATGGGTCTGCGGAATTTGCATGCCGCAACCCCGCCCCACGGCGTGGGTATAAAGGGCGTTGCGTGGCAATCTCGCATTATGTTTACCTGCTGAAGAGCCGAGGCATGAGCGCCCGGCCAGTTCCAGCGGTACAGCGGACATGGCAGGGGGACGTAACGTCTCCGTTCCCTTCCTTCAGGGAACGAGGGTTACATACGTAACCGAGACGTTCCCTTTTAGTCAGTACACTACGAGTTACGTCAGTTACTGACAGAATGGGGGTCCCAATTCAATCTCGCCATGACGGCTGTCTTCGAGCGTCCTGCGCTGACCCGGGCTCCCTGCCGTGAGTGTGACACGAACGAGGGGCTAGGCTCAACGCTACCAAGGTACACTGGGAAGCATATCCCACGTGGATAATGCAACACAATGCCAACCCAAAGGGGGGGACTTGAAGAATACACCTATGACCCGAAGGAGCTGCATAGGGAACATTCTGGGGTATCCAGCCGAAGGTGGAAAATTTTAACCCCAGGCGTGGCAAGGTGTCTTGCCAAGGGAAGACACGAGCTACAAGAGACTTACCGTGGAAATACACATGTGGGGGTTACCCAGCGGGGGAACCATGCACACGGAGGCACCTAGCCGAACACGAGGGGTGGCCTGAAAAGGGCACTCGCTCTGGTGACGACATCGACAGTGCTGGAGGAACTCAGGGCTTACTGGGAAGCTCACCTGAGAGGAATGCGCACGCATCCAGTCCGCGGAGTGGAATGGCGCAGCAAGCGAAGACACCTGAGCCTGTCCGGTTACTGGCCAGTAGGGGCGAGTACACGAGAGGATACAGGCTCCACTCGGAGATTATAAAATCTTGCGAATGTGTTGGGTGTCGCCCAGCCTGCAGCTCTACAAATGTCTGTTAGCGAGGCGCCAGGCGCTAGAGCCCAAGAGGAGGCAACACTCCTGGTGGAGTGTGCTCTTACCCCGAGGGGGCATGGCATGCCCTGGACTTGATATGCCAGGACAATGGCGTCCACTATCCAGTGGGACAACCTCTGCTTGGAGAGAGCCTTCCCTTTCTGCTGCCCTCCGTAACAGACAAAGAGCTGGTCTGAGGTCCTGAAACACTGCGTCCGGTCTACGTAAGCGCGAAGGGCGCATACTGGACAGAGCAGTGCCAAGGCTGGGTCTGCCTCCTCCAAGGGCAGTGCTTGGAGGTCCTGTCTCAGAGGGATCGACCAGGGAGGTGCTGTCGCAAGGAGTACAAGTTCTGAGAACCAGGTCCGGCCGGGCCAATATGGGGGTGCCGTGTTGCCATGCCCATCTCGGGACTCGATCGCAGAGCCAGTGCTGAAGCGGTCTCATATGGAGCAGACCAAGCGGGGTCACCGCGGCTGCTGACGCCATATGCCCCAGGAGCCTCTGAAAAAGTTTCAGTGGAACCGAACTCTTGCCCTCGAACTGGCGAAGACAAGTCAGCAGAGACTGCGCGCGCTCGCTCGTAAGCTGCGCGAACATGGAGACCGAGTCGATTTCCATACCGAGAAAAGAGAGATCGTTGGGCTGTACTATACGGGGCGTGAATCTACAGGCTTTGGACGGGTGCTTTGGGTCACCGTGCCATGTCGCAGCACTCTGTGGACACAGTTGCTCAACAGGGGGAACCCCAGTGTACCCTTTCACCACGCCGCCATCGAGGGCAGTGAAGGCGGAAGTGGTTGCCGAGCGATCGCGAAAAGTCAAGGGAGACTTCCACGATTTCGACACCTCTTCATGCACTTCCGGGAAGAAAGGCACTGGGGGCTGACGGGCGCCTTCGGCACGGGCCGCCCCCAGATACCAATCATCTAGCCGGGAACGCTCGGGACATGGCGGAGGGTTCCACACAAGCCCAATCGTCTCGGCCGCCCGGGCAAGCATGGCTGTGAGTTCCGGATCGGACTCGGGCAATGCTGGAACTCCTGAAGGAGGCAACACAGCCGAATCGTCATCTCCGGAGGAATCCAGCCCACCTTGTGATGCAGCGATCGACATAGCATCCTCCGCGGGTGCGCCAAATGAAACGCAGGGCCCCGAACGGGAAGCCCCGGCGCCCTCATCAGGCAACACCACGGGTTGCAGTGTGCAGGAGGGGGGTGTGGCCCGAGGA
>JBBBJY010000207.1:80000-102500 GCA_039654625.1 Rhinogobio ventralis | reverse complement strand
CAGTCTGATCTATATACGCTCACAGTGGTCATGAATAATGTCGGGATCACAGTCTGATCTATATACGCTCACAGTGGTCATGAATAATGTTGGGATCTCAGTCTGATCTATATATGCTCACAGTGGTCATGAATAATGTCGGGATCTCAGTCTGATCTATATATGCTCACAGTCTGATCTATATATGGTTCTATGCTTTCAGATTTAATTTCAATTTACCTTTTTTACTCATCTTATGTCTTTGTCTCGTTTATTACTGTTTTAATATTAATTTATTTATATACATTAATTTATATATATATTTTTAGTTGCAGAGTAACAACGTTTTTATTTGAGTTTTAGTAATATATTTTATTTCAGTTTTATTTCAATTAACAGAAATGATTTTAAATTCATAAATTTCTATTTTTGTTTTTCTTCTAATATTTATATTTTATTTTATTTCAGTTAATGAAAATGATTTGTAATAGTCTGCACACACACACTGATGGGAAGCTTATTTTTTGTCTTTCTGTTGTACATTTATTGCACAAATACAGCCATAATTATTTAGACAGCTCGTTAATGCAGATGATAAAGTATAACACGTGTAATTCAGTCAGATCGTGACATTAAATGAAAGTATTAATAATTCTCTCTGAAATACCTGATTATGACTGGTCATTGATTTCATCAAAATGTCCCTAAGTTGTTCCAGCCGCTGGAATGAGTGGAATGGGGTGTGTGTGTGTGTGTGTGTGTGGCGCTGCTGTCGCTGTGAGCACTAGAGGGCGCTGAAGCAGCTTCAGTAACGGCACATGTTCTGATCTCATTCACACTGGAAGCTTCCAGACCTGCTGGAGTCAGATCAGCTTTCATAAAAGAACATGAACAGAACTCAACAGTTGAATAAGAATTCTTTCATTTTCACGAGAGCTCTATATATTGTGCTCCAAATGTTTTATTTGCTGGCATATTTATTGGTCTATGTAAATTCATTTTGAACCTTTATTTATTTGTTTTATTTTATCATAATAATTTAAAAATATTTTTTTAATAATGAAAACTAATGAAGTAATTTATGTAAATTTAAGTATTTATCATCAGAACACAAAGAATGAGACAGAGAGACAGTAAGAGGTCACAGGTCACATTCATGCTACACACACACACACACACACACTCACACTCACACTCACACACTCACACACACACACACACACACACACACTCACTCTCTCACACACATACACACACACACTCACTCACACAAACACACACTCACTCTCTCACACACACACACATGCTCTCACACTTACTCTCTCACACACACTCTCTCACACACACTCTCACATTCACACACACACACACTCACACAAACACTCTCTCACACACACACACACACACACACACTCTCTCACACACACACACACACACACAGGAGGATTGTGTGTATATATATACACTCACCTAAAGGATTGTTAGGAACACCATACTAATACTGTGTTTGACCCCCTTTCGCCTTCAGAACTGCCTTAATTCTACGTGGCATTGATTCAACAAGGTGCTGAAAGCATTCTTTAGAAATGTTGGCCCATATTGATAGGATAGCATCTTGCAGTTGATGGAGATTTGTGGGATGCACATCCAGGGCACGAAGCTCCCGTTCCACCACATCCCAAAGATGCTCTATTGGGTTGAGATCTGGTGACTGTGGGGGCCATTTTAGTACAGTGAACTTTAAACGATGCCCAATTGGCACTAAGGGGCCTAAAGTGTGCCAAGAAAACATCCCCACACCATTACACCACCACCACCAGCCTGCACAGTGGTAACAAGGCATGATGGATCCATGTTCTCATTCTGTTTACGCCAAATTCTGACTCTACCATCTGAATGTCTCAACAGAAATCCAGACTCATCAGACCAGGCAACATTTTTCCAGTCTTCAACTGTCCAATTTTGGTGAGCTCGTGCAAATTGTAGCCTCTTTTTCCTATTTGTAGTGGAGATGAGTGGTACCCGGTGGGGTCTTCTGCTGTTGTAGCCCATCCGCCTCAAGGTTGTGCGTGTTGTGGCTTCACAAATGCTTTGCTGCATACCTCGGTTGTAACGAGTGGTTATTTCAGTCAAAGTTGCTCTTCTATCAGCTTGAATCAGTCGGCCCATTCTCCTCTGACCTCTAGCATCAACAAGGCATTTTCGCCCACAGGACTGCCGCATACTGGATGTTTTTCCCTTTTCACACCATTCTTTGTAAACTCTAGAAATGGTTGTGCGTGAAAATCCCAGTAACTGAGCAGATTGTGAAATACTCAGACCGGCCCGTCTGGCACCAACAACCATGCCACGCTCAAAATTGCTTAAATCACCTTTCTTTCCCATTCTGACATTCAGTTTGGAGTTCAGGAGATTGTCTTGACCAGGACCACACCCCTAAATGCATTGAAGCAACTGCCATGTGATTGGTTGATTAGATAATTGCATTAATGAGAAATTGAACAGGTGTTCCTAATAATCCTTTAGGTGAGTGTATATATAAAAAAACGAAAGCAAAAATGCAAATAATGCTAAAATGTAATGTTTTTTTAATTAAATGTGTCTAATTTTCATGAAAACAATCTCATAATCTTCACGGCTCTTCTCGTTTGGTTCTTTTGAGGGCGTGATGTGGCCGGCTGGGTGGGAGTCACTCAGTGCTGTCTTGATTATTGATCTGCAGAAGGTCCAGCGGTGTTTGAGTCGCTGATGCAGGAACAGATCTTCATCTGTGTGTGTGGAATAAAGCTTTACATCAGATCAAAGGCCTGAGCATCAAATCCTCATATCCTCATGATTTGTGAAGGATCATGTGACACTGAAGACTGGAGTAATGATGATAAATTCAGCTTTGATCACAGGAATAAATTACACTTTAATATATATTCACATAGAGAACAGCGGATTTACTGTATTTTTCATCATTGATTCCCAGGGAACGTTTGAGCGTAAAGCTTGAATGTAAATGACGTCTCATATCTCAGTGAGCGTTACAGTAGCCGAGGGTGGATTTGTTCTACGAGCCCCGTGACGCTCATGGCGGAGCTTTATTTAAGTCTCCAGCTCAATAAATGGTGCTGTGTTTATGAGCTGTTCTGGCGTTTATGGCTCCCGCCGGACGCACCGCTGATGTCTGACCAGCACACACTCGCTCCTCGGGGCTGCACGCGTCTAATTGAAACTTCAGGGCTTCGCTCGTGATCATGTGACGTGGTTTTGCAGACGCGACCCGAGGGTAATATCACTGATACACGCAGGAGCTTCTGACCTTTTCTCACACGTCATTAAGACTGCACACGCTTCATATCTGCAGCACGAGCGTGATTACACACACATTAATGAGCAAGAGATCTGTCAATCATTATCGTCTGTACAGTCACGTCTGTTTTAGCACTATTTATTCATATTTGAGTTGGGGTTTATATGTTCAGTTTTCCTATTGATTTTTAGTTTTTAATCATTTTGTTTTGTGCTTTTTGAAAAATGATATGTAGCTTCATTTTATTGGTTTTATGATCATTTATGCTTTAGAGAAATTTTAGTGCTTCAACTTTTCATCATTTTATTTTATTTCAGTTGTTTGAGTTTTTCATCTGATATTAGTTTTTTATTTCAGTTAACTAAAATATTTTTAATAGTTTCATTTCTATTTTGTTTGCCCCCTAATATTTATAGTTTATTTTATTTAAATTAACGAAAATTATTTTTAACGGTTTCATTTCTATTTTCGTTAAAGTTTTTCATCTAGAATAGAAATTAATAGAAATAGAAATTATAAAAATTAGAAGTTTTTCATTTAATATTTATATTATATTTTATTTATTTATTTTTAGTTATTTATTTTAACTAACTAAAATAATTTTAATGGTTTCATTTCTATTTTTAAAAAAGTTTTTCATCATTATTTGAGTGGTTTTAGTTTTAGCACTGCTCTGTTGTGTGTAGAAGGTTCTTGACATCAGATCTCATTCTCTCGTGTGTGTGTGTGTGTGTGTGTGTGCAGCTCTTCTGGGAGAAGCGTTTGAAGGGATTGCGGTCGTCGGACGTGTCGGAGGAAGTGCTCAGGACTATGGATCTGCCCAAAGGCTTACAGAGTAAGATGTGTTTCAGTCTCGTTCCAGTGGCTTCTGTGTGTCGGTGTGTGTAATGCCTGTGGTGCCGTCATAGGTATCGGGCCGGACTCGTCGGATGAGACGCTGCTGTCGGCCATAGCGAGCGCCCTGCACATGAGTTCAGCGCCCATCACGGGTCAGACGTCCACGGCCGCGGAGAAGAACCCCGCCATATGGCTCAACACATCCCAGCCGCTCTGCAAAGCCTTCACCGTCACCGATGAAGACATCCGGTGAGATCCGTGTGTGTGTGTGTTCAGACTGGCCAGAGTATCTCACTCCACATTACTGCATGTGACACATCAAACGAGTCCGATGGACATTACCTCAAGCCTTTATAACTTATTATTACAATTATTTATAAAAATCATACAATGCATTATAAGGTGCTTTACAAGGCAATGCATGATTGCCTTGTAAAGCACCTTATGATGCATTGTATGATTTTTATAAATAATTGTAGTAATAAGTTATAATAAGCAGGGCTGTGATTCAATGTTGCACCTTTAGAAAGTAATAATGCATTACAAAACATGACAAACACGCAATGTCACATGTAACAAGGGATCTGCATATATTATAAGGCATTATATGATTATTTATGGGAAGTAGAGGTTCGGTACAGCGGGGAGAGAAGACGAAATATAAAACAGCTTTTTATTTATTTTTATTAAACTGTGAAATATTGATTCTAACTAAAAGCTCCTTAAAGACAATGCTATATAGGGAGCCCTTACTCGTACATTACTGTAATATTACAGGACAGAGCCCAAACTATTAGCCTAAATTCAGCTGATATTCATGTTCAGATATAATAATCAACACAACACTTCACATCAGGCAGTTTAACTTCTAAATCTAATTATAAAATGATGTTTTCACTCCAGTTGAAATATAATCATCTACACACAGTGTCTGTCATTCAAACACACATTAATAATCCAGACACCAGTGACCGGTCCAGTGGAATATAATGCATATATGGGCTAATCTAGGTCATATGTTCAGTGAGAGTGGCTTTCTGTAGTGCACTCACAGCTGTGGACACTGAGCGACTCCTGAGGGAATGTGATGCTGCGGGACACTGATCTCCAGCGGTTTTACTGACGTCTTCCCGCCGGTGAAACACTGAGCGATTACACCACATGTGATGCGCTTCTGTAAGTGTGTATCCTCAACACACCGTCAGATGCTCATTCATGTTTATTCTTTGACTATGACGATCGCGTTCACTCGTCTATACAGTGATCTGTCACGACATTAAAGAGCGTCAAAACGGCATTTCCTGATAAAATGGACAGAATGCTTCATATGTTCGTGTGGGAACTCGGATTGGGAATTGTACTACCGTACCGGAAGTCCTGTACGATATTGTGAATACATTTATGTATATTGCATTATACATGTTTTCTGATGCATGTGATTTAGCTTGATTTAGATTGGAAGCGTGTCCCGTTGTTCAAGACGTAATGTTTTCTGATAGGTTTGTTTCTGAGATCAGCCGGCCTGTTAATATTCCTTGATAATTGAGGAGTGATGCAAAGTTTGAAAGTTTTATGTATTCATTGAGTTCAGTCGAGGCGTGTTGCTCAGCGCTGGGATCGGGCGTCACAGTTCACGCCGAGCTAAAACCGTCCCGGGTCCTCATGAGATTGATCTGCGGGAGTCATTCCGCTCGGCTCCGAGGGTAAATTGGATGCTTGCTGTATGAAAAACACAAGTAAAATAAGATTTTTTTTCAGCTGTAGTTGTTTTCTGTCTGGCGTTCCTGCAGCATACTGATGAGACTCATCCTCCGCATACACTAATAGTGTGACTGGCAAATGTGATGTGAAAACAAATGTTTAGGGCTGGCACGATATTAGATTTTTCACACCACGGTTATTGTGGCCAAAAGAATTCATGATATCGATATATCGCAATATCTATAGAAACCACGGGGGGAGGGAAAGTTATCAGATTAATTTTGACTGTTTATTTAGTTTTTCTTTTTTACCTAACGAACATAATTGGATACTGGTAAACACAGGGCACGTGCATCTTCTTTGAAGCTCCCTATGAAATAACAAGAGAGAAAATACTGTCAACAGTAAGATCATCAGAACTGATACTTTAACCTGTTAACTTGTGTACCCGTATTTTAAGCTCTTTAACCCATTGTTGCGCTTTCATGGAAACGGTATTCCCTGGTGGCTGTGGCTCTTCCAGCAGGATAATGCTCCTGACACAAAGCACAAATGCTTCAGGAATGGTTTGAGGAGCACAACAACGAGTTTGAGGTGTTGACTTGACCTCCAAATTCCCCAGATATCAATCCAATCGAGCATCTGTGGGATGTGCTGAACAAACAAGTCCGATCCATGGAGGCCCCACCTCGCAACTTACAGGACTTAAAGGATCTGCTGCTAACATCTTGGTGCCAGATACCACAGCACACCTTCAGGGGTCTAGAGGAGTCCATCAGAGACGGGTCAGGGGACCAACACAATATTAGGTCATAATGTTATGCCTGATCGGTGTATATAAACCAATATTCAAAACATTTATGAATTCAATAAATAAATGTTTATTTTTTTATGGGTGGTATACATTTTCAAGTCATAATTGATTTGAACCTTATTTTTATATAACTTTTTTTAATCTCTCCTAGCAGTTCAATGTCTAAAGTCCAGTCCAAAACACAAGATGGCAGCAGATGCACACGCGTGACACAGAGCACACGCCAGCCATTAGAGGAAGGAAAGGCCAGGTTCAAATGAGCTGCGAGCGCACGAGGCTGCCGTGATTATGTGCTTTATTCTCGTCTTTATACCGAGAGATGCAGCGCGCCGTCCGTTCTGACGGAGCGAGTTCGTGCTCGGATCATTAGCATTCAGGACATGAGCAGCGAGCGCTAGCTCCTTCCTCTGCGTCTGCTAATGCTTCTGATGGTAATGCTGAGTTATATAAGAGGAAACCATGAGCAGCGACAAACAAGCTCCCATTAGAGAGTGTGTGTGTGTGGTTGAATCAGTGGGCGTCGCCTCCGGCTCATGTCAGATGCTTGTTTTTACAGTGTCTTTATTCTTTTGTACCTGATCCCAGTACAGACACACACCACACTTATGTTTAAGTCATTTTCCTCCGCCTCTGACCTTTACATTTAAAGATTCAGCCAAAAATGATCTTTCTGTCAGCGTTTGCTCGTCCTCGTGTCATTACAAACATTTTATTTTAGTCATTTCTGTTGTCTTTAAAGTTGTTTTGTTTTTTATTTCAGCTTTATTTCAGTTAACAAAATTATTTTTAATATTTTTTAATGTTATTTTATTTAAATTAACGAAAAGTTTTTCATCTAATATCTATATTTTTTCAGCTTTATTTTAGTTAACAAAACATTTAAGTTATATTTCTTTTTTTTTAATGATTTTTCTTTCGAATATTTATATTTATATAATTATTTTTAACAGTTTAATTTCTGTTTTCGTTAAAGTTTTTCTTCTAATATTGAAGAAAAATAAATTTGCCTTTAAAAAAAAAACGGAAATCGTTCGAAGTGCTAAAATTTGACTTTAACAATAGTAAAAAAGACAACAAAACTACACTGAAAATATAAAATACATTCAAATCACATTAATAAAAACTGTAATAGTATATAAATAATACTTCCCATTTTTGGAGACATTTCTCAAAGTATCTTGTGTTTGACAGATCATTTTTGTGTCAGTTATTGCTGATTTCATGCTGTACCTTTAAGACGTGTTTATGTAAATGAGTCGTAGCAGTTTAGTTCTGTGCCGTTCGTCGGGGCGAGTTGAGCCGCTGAAAGCCAGCAGGTGTTAATGGCTGTGATGTTATAAACAGTATTTCTGATGGTTTTTGCATCTCGAGCTCATGAAACGCTGCCAGCGTCGGCTGATCTGTGAACCCTGGCGTAGCAGAAGTGCTGTTAGTATTATTTTTAATTAGATATGAACCGTTTTAGAGACTGGTGTTTGTTTTTCATGTCAAAATGCATTGTGGGATTGGCTTCCCTGTGAAGGGGACATGCGCTCGGAGCGTCTGCTCAGACACTGAACATCAGACGCCAGCTCCTCCGTCTCCAAAGAGCACCAGAACACACTTTAACACCGCCAGGGGACGGAGGAGAGACAGCCGCCCGCCGGGGATTGTGGGTAGAGGTGATGGGAGACGGACTGATGTTCAGAGGAACTAAATCAATCAACTAAATATTATTTAAAAAAAATAATTTAAATAAAGCTGAAATAAAATTTAAAAAAAAATACAATAAAATAAAGAGTTACCCTAAAAATAAATAAATAGCTAAAACCGAAATAAAAATAAATGAAGCCTAAATACTAAAAATAAGATGAAATGTATAACACAATTATTAAATATTAAACAAAAATTAGAAATGTCTCTGGAAGTGAGTTGAAGTAAATAAAAAAATAAAATAAATGATTTAAATAAAATATAAATAAATAATATTATATTGATTTAAAATAAATAAATAAAAATAAGCACATAGCAAAATGACTAAAAACGCACCTAAAATGGAATTGAAGTCTTTATTACACATTCAGGTCTTTATTGACCCGGATCTATTCCCTACACGGATGGCTATAGTATAAAACTCTCCTGATCTTTTAATAGCAATTGCAAAAGAATAAAATAAAGCATGTTTCGTTACCTTTTGGAGGTTTGAATTTGAGCAGATGTTTTTCCCATCATCACAGCTCATTTCCTCATCATATTCATATTCACCATCTCATAATCCGTGAGTTTTGCTGAGATGCTTCCGATTCTTTTGTTTTCTGCCTGCGGCGATTATGAGTGAAGCATTAAATATACCTGTACTATTACAATCATTTTATTGTTGCTGTATTGTTTATAATGAATGGATTGAGGAGAACTGAGAAGGCTGGTGTCTATCCCGAGGGGGAGGGTGGTGTCGGATGTCCCGGTGGAGGTGTGTGTGTGTTTAGGGCGGCGAGGGAAGGGGTTATGAGAGGTGAGAGACACTGGAGATTGATTGACAGGCCGGAGGGGAGCAGATAAAGCGAGGTCAAAGACTGTCAGGATGCTTCTGTGTTTTGACTCCATCCCTCTTTCCTCCTCCTCGTCCTCAGGGAGCAGGAGCTGAAGGTCCATCAGGCCCGGCGCAGTCTGGAAGAAGCTCTGATGGCCGACACTTTGGCACGCGCCGCCGAATCCGGCCGAGACTCGGAGGACAGAGCGGCGTAGAGACCCGGCAGGTGAGGAGCAGAGCCTATTATATTATATTATATTATATTACATTATATTAATTATATTATATTATATTATATTATATTATATTATATTATATTATATTTATTATATTAATTATATTATATTATATTATATTATATTATATTATATTAATTACATTACATTACATTACATTACATTACATTACATTATATTATATTAATTATATTATATTATATTATATTAATTATATTAATTATATTATATTAATTATATTATATTATATTTATTATATTAATTATATTATATTAATTATATTATATTTATTATATTAATTATATTATATTATATTATATTATATTATATTATATTACATTACATTACATTATATTATATTAATTATATTATATTATATTATTAGTCTGAAAGAAGAACGTCATACACACCTAGGATGACTTGAGGGAGAGTAAATCATGGGGTAATTTTCATTTTTGGGTGAACTATCCCTTTAATAATCAGAGCGCGCGTGTCCGATGATTGCGGCGATGATGGAAACGTGCAGAAGTGGGTCTCGCTGCCATGAAATATTCACGGCCTCATTAAGACCCGGGTGAACAGAGTCACATCCCTTCAGCCTTGTCCTCCTCGCTCACCTCTTCATCATCATCATCCTCCTCCACTGATGCTTCCTTAAAGGGAATTAATAGTTAATGTTCCTTCGTTCCAGCCGGCTGTCAGCGCTCGTGGTTTAACCGTATCAGTTTTTACCTCCGCTTCAGCCGCACTGAAGGCCCGTCCGGCTCCTGAATGCTGATGCGCTCTGAGATGGATGTACGTCGACAGAAACACGCTTTCTGGAATAATCAGTCGGGCTGCTTCACTGAGCTCTCTCTCTCTCTGAGCAACACCAGACGGGCCGCTGGGTGGAATTAACACGCCGCTTTATTTCCAAAAGCTTTTATTTTTCATTTCATCGTGAGAGTAACTTTATTTTATTTTCACTGCCCTGCGTCTGTCTGTGTGAATAATAGTCTGTTCAGTTTCTTCCAAATACATTTGAGTATTTTGATGATTTGCACTGTCTCTCAGGCTGTACCATTAAGACATTTATACACCGATCAGGCATAACATTATGACCTAATATTGTGTTGGTCCCTCTTTTGCTGACCCGTCTCTGATGGACTCCTCTAGACCCCTGAAGGTGTGCTGTGGTGTCTGGCACCAAGATGTTAGCAGCAGATCCTTTAAGTCCTGTAAGTTGAGAGGTGGGGCCTCCATGGATCGGACTTGTTTGTTCAGCACATCCCACAGATGCTCGATTGGATTGAGATCTGGGGAATCTGGAGGCCAAGTCAACACCTCAAACTCGTTGTTGTGCTCCTCAAACCATTCCTGAAGCATTTGTGCTTTGTGGCAGGAGCATTATCCTGCTGGAAGAGCCACAGCCACCAGGGAATACCGTTTCCATGAAAGGTGTACATGGTCTCAACAATGCTTAGGTAGGTGGTACGTGTCAAAGTAACATCCACATGGATGGCAGGACCCAAGGTTTCCCAGCAGAACATTGCCCAAAGCATCACACTGCCTCCGCCGGCTTGCCTTCTTCCCATAGTGCATCCTGGTGCCATGTGTTCCCCAGGTAAGCGGCGCACACGCACCCGGCCATCCACGTGATGTAAAAGAACACGTGATTTCTCAGACCAGGCCACCTTCTTCCATTGCTCCGTGGTCCAGTTCTGATGCTCACGTGCCACTGTTGGAGCTTTCGGCGGTGGACAGGGGTCAGCATGGGCACCCTGACTGGTCAGCGGCTATGCAGCCCCATACGCAACAAACTGAGATGCTCTGTGTATTCTGACACCTTTCTATCAGAACCAGCATTAACTTCTGGAGCAGTTTGAGCTCCAGTAGCTCGTCTGTTTGATCGGACCACACGGGCCAGCCTTCGCTCCCCACGTGCATCAATGAGCCTTGGCCGCCCATGACCCTGTCTCCGGTTCTCCACTGTTCCTTCCTTGGAGCACTTTTGATAGATCCTGACCACTGCAGACCGGGAACACCCCACAAGAGCTGCAGTTTTGGAGATGCTCTGACCCAGTCGTCTAGCCATCACAATTTGGCCCTTCCTCGCTCAAATCCTTACGCTTGCCCATTTTTCCTGCTTCTGACACATCAACTTTGAGGACAAAATGTTCACTTGCTGCCTAATATATCCCACCCACTAACAGGTGATGGAGAGATCATCAGTGTTATTCACTTCACCGGTCATAATGTTATGCCTGATCGGTGTATGTACGTATGCATGCATGCAGCAGACCTCTTTTATGATTGGATATCCGCTGCACGTGAATGTGGGCGGTCATATGTTAATGAGCTTGTGATGTCACAGTCATATTTCCCATGATTGCACAGATGAAGGTCAGTAAAAGGTTACACATGTTAGCTGAAGCCGTCCGTCAGTGAATAGATGTCGTTTCTCTCTCGATGGGACTGAATGTGTTTATGACGCGTGTGAATGCCGAGAGGAGCTCTGACACAAAACACGCGCAGAAACCAATAGCATTTGCATTAATTGCACTGGCGGGTCACATGATGAATGAGTCCGTCCGCCGTATCGAGATGAGCAGCAGGCTTTCACACACTCCCTCGCGTTCCTCTGTGTGTGTAGATGATTGAAGCTTTTCTCATTTATTAGTGCAGCAGCTTTATTATAAAAACAAAACTATACAAAAGTAACTTTTTATATTAGTGCTGTCAAATCCATTATAAAAATTGAAGTTTGTGTGTATAATTATGTATATATAAATACACACACATGTACTGTTATATCAGTTACATATTACATGCATGTGTGTGTATTTATACACAACACACACACACACACGTTATGTAAACACAAACTTTTATTTTGGATGTGATTAATCAATTTGACCGCACTAATATAAATATAATAGGAAAATAAATAAGTTTAAAGGTGACACTTTACAAGTCAACATGAACTAACAATGAAAAATACTTAGTTTACTAAATAATACATTATTAAAATCAAAAGTTGTATCTGTTATTATAATATTGTAATAGATGCACAAACTCAAAACATGACAAAACCAAGAAAATTAAATGTATTTTGTCAGTCAGCTTTTATTTGAAGAAATGTCTACTGTACATTTGCATGTGAATTTTGCCTTTTGAAAATCGTTTCCAATTAAAAAAGTTATTTCTCATTTTCACTTAGTTTAATTTGATTGTACTAAAATAACTAAAGCTAAATAAATCATTTATATGCATATATATATATAACCCTTCAGCTATAATAGTGTCTCAGTGATGCTGTAACACCGGCGGTTTCTCGTCTCACATCATTTCTTCTTGAATTAGTGGAGTTTAATGAGGAAAATGTGTGAGGAAATGTGCACAGAATTAGTTTGATTCCACATAAAATGATTATTTCACATAATTGCTCTGATATTAATGTTTTATCTGTTAATTGCTGGCAGAGCGTCGCTTCAGTCGCTGACTTCTAATTACAACACGTTTAGACACGCGTGTTGGAGGACTCAGAGTCATGTCACACGAGAGATCGCACACGTCAGCGCATCAACACTATTAATCTTAATGTTAATCTAATGCATTTTTGAAATCAAAAGTTGCATCTGTTAATCTCATTTAATGTGATGGCATGAACTCTATTTTTACCTAGTCAAGATAAACTTTAAATGTTTTTTTGCAAAGGCTTGTTTGAAAGTTTAAATCGTTTGAAATGCCACGTATTTAGTTGATGTATTGACTGAATTGTCTGTGGGTCAGGGTGGAAGAACACTTCATTTCCCATAATGCATCACTTGTGTTGAATTGCTTTAAATTACTATTGAGCGAGGTTTAGACTGTCAGATGAGATGTTTGTGTGTGTATAAAGGGTTTATCGACTGTATTCACTGTTTAACAGCAGCTCAAGTCAGCAGTTTCCACTTCTTCCACCGTAGAAGCCCAAATATCCCAGAAACGCTCTTGATGACGTGTAAACTAAGGTCAGTAGTCGCAGTGAACTGGATCACTGCTTTGACCAATCTGGCTGCTTTATAATATTAAGCCAGCCGTTTTCAACCCTGAAACGCTCCGAATGCTTAATTAATGCTTCACACAAACTCTTAAATTACGGGGCAGTTTGTGTTAATTACCCCCTTTATCCTGAAATCTGAGCGCAAGTGAAAAGCTTCTGCTAATGAAGATGGAAATTACCGGATTGATTGAACACGCCTCTACGACTTAAAAGCGTTGATATTTATGTACATTTACACGTTACATTTTCTCTGCGTGTGCAAGATGTGATTAAAAACACATTTTATGATGATTAGGTTTGATTGTGCTTGTAAATATTTTCCCTGTATTAGGCCAAATTACTGCGGAAAACATTCAAACGGATAAAAGTGTTTTAATCTTCTTTATAATTGAATATGACAGCTTGCTGTACAGAATGAATTACAGCGGAAATCATGTTTACAATGGTGCATCTCTGTGATTTAACAATAAAAACACACGATTTCAAAAGCACAGTTAAAGAGTGTGTGTGTGTGTGTGTGTGTGTTTTCAGACTGAGGGACAAGGGAAAATAATGTCAATTAAAGCTGCAAGCAGCATTTATCGGGGTTCAAGCATTTAAGACCTTTAAGAACACATGCATAAGAAGATATTACATTTAGGAAAAGACCATTTACAGCCAATACAGGCAGTTTACCATAGGAAATGCATGGTTTCTAAAGCTTTTTAACAGTTATAGCGCCACCTATGGTCCGATCTCTATAAAAGTTTGTATGCTTCTTTAGAGTCATAAGCTGCACGTGCCCACCAATTTTCATGAAGTTTTGAGTTTTCCTTCAGTATAAATAGGCTATTTTGCCACACCCATTTTTTAAATGACCCTGTTATAGCGAACCAAAGTGCAAAGTTCAACTTTTTTTGGATAACTATTGATCAGGAGAGTCCAGAGAATTGTACTGCATTGGTTTTATTCAGATTGAGCAAAACACCTAGGACTAGTTTGCAAAAGTAGGTTTTTAACATAATTGTGAATATTTAATGAATGATTTGATTGACAGCAGTGGTTCTTGAGGCAAAGTTGTTCAGTATGAGGAGATAAATCTAATGATATGCATATTGTGTGAATATGTAAAACACCACGTGATTACAGAGGCTTAAAACTTGTTAGCGCCAACTCGTGGCCGGTTTCTTTCACAATTCTTACAGACCTCTGGGTCCATGAGTCGAACATGCCCACCGAGTTTCGTTCCGATCGGCCTCCGTTAACCTTGTCTAATAGGTGCTCAAACTTCATCGATCGATGGCGGCCATGTTTTTTGAGATATGCCAATGTCCTCATAGACTATCATGGCACCTTAGACAAAGGCAGTGCATGCCAATTTTCAAGTCAATCAAACTAACGGTCGGGTGGTTATAGCCATTTTCATGTTTTGTTCATGTTATAGCGCCACCAAGTGTCCAATCGCTGGGATTTTTGTCACGTGACCAAAGAATGAGCCTATACACATGAGTACAGAGTTTGGTGACAATAGCTCATTTTATTGTTGAGTTATAGCCATTTGGTAAAAGTGGCTCCACCCACATCGAACATTTTGGTGCCCCCTAGCGACCGTGAATCAAAATTTCAACTTTTTTAAATAATTATGGATAATCAGACTCCAGAGAATATTTTGGCACTGGTTTTGTTCCGATTGGGCAAAAAACCTAGAACTAGTTGACAAAAGTAGTTTTTTGACAAAATTCAAAATGGCGGACAATTTTTCATTGGCGGAAATGAAATCGGGGAGATACATTTTGTTTGTCATGAGCTCTGCTTTCCAATGATATAAGACACTTGTGACAAAGGGTTTAGGGTTTATGAGCCATTTCACGCTTTTGATCGCTGTAGCGCCCCCTATTGGCCAATGATTGTTAGGGCTTATGGTTTGGTCTGCACGATTCGTTCTACGGCGGAATAATAATAATAATAAAAATCCTTACAATTACAATAGGGTTTCAACTCTTCAACTCCTGATTACACAGAAAATGTTGCCAAATGAAATGTATTTGTAAGGCGTTTTTCACAACACACACTGCTTTAAAGCAGCTTTACAGAATGATGTTATTGTTTATAATATCTTAATATCTTCATACTGTATAGTCACATTTATCAGGTTAGAGCGGGACGATAATATAGTTACATTTTGAGACGATATAAACAATCATACTTAAGATTTGCTATATAGTAAATATCACTTTAAGAGATGCGTGTACTGTATGCGTGTAGATAAAGTTGGACATGCTTATATACTATATAACTTTATATAAAGAGCTGGGTGCCAATTTTGAGACGGTACAAACATTCAGACAGCTGAGATTTCGCTTTGAGTATATTTTATCCATCGAGCTTATAAATGCTGTGCAGAAATGACTGAACAGAATTTAAAAATTCCTTATGATGATGTGAATTTAACAATATCAACCCAAAATTAGATTATCTGCTATATTTTGGCAATACTTGAATCTATTGAAACGAAACCTGGTGCACTTCATCAGCACCAGGATCTGAGGGGACATGCCAAATTTGGGAACAGCGCCACCTACTGGTCATGAAAAATTGCTATTTTTGTTCAGAAAATCAGAGAGCATCTATTAACTTAGTTTACATGAGTTGCACATTCATTGATGGTGAATTATCATTTGTTTTCCAGATTTCTTTGTGCACTGGAGTCACGTGGACGTCCTGGAAATGATGTCATCAGTCTGCGTCAACAGCAGCTGAACCAAGCACACTTTCATAACCCATTACAAATAGCTTCAACCAAGGCCTTTTTCAACTAGAGCATATATTTTGATGTACATATCTATATATAATTGAAAACAATGCTTATTTTGTGTCAGACAGAAGTCACTAGAAAGAAAATACAGCTTTTATATGGACAAATGCAGAGCAATACTTCCTCACGTCAAATCAGGTTACCGCCGCTGGATTTGTATTGCAATTTTTTTTTTTTTTTTTGTCGTTGGTCGTACGGGATGTGCTCTCTTCAGGGTTTGTGACAAATAATTAATACATTTACAAACGTATGAATGAAAAACTGCTTATTTAAGAAAAAATTTTATACCTTGAGATAAAGATGTGTACATTTCTTGCATCATTCTAGAGAAAATAAATGATTATATTCACAAATATGCTCTTATGTTTTACTTCAACAGACATATACATTTTATTCAACATTCAACTGATGTGGTTTGAAGAAGTGCAGCACTGTGTGATATATGTGTGTGTGTGAGTGAGTGAGTGTGAGTGTGTGTGTGAGTGTGTGAGAGTGAGTGAGTGTGTGTGTGAGTGAGAGTGTGAGTGAGTGTGTGTGAGTGAGTGTGTGAGTGAGTGTGTGAGTGAGTGTGTGTGTGTGAGTGAGCGTGTGTGAGTGAGCGTGTGTGAGTGAGCGTGTGTGAGTGAGCGTGTGTGAGTGAGCGTGTGAGAGTGAGCGTGTGTGAGTGAGTGTGAGAGAGAGAGTGAGTGATCGTGAGTGAGAGAGAGTGAGAGAGAGTGTGTGTGTGTGTGTGAGAGAGAGTGTGTGTGTGAGTGTGTGAGAGTGAGTGAGTGTGTGTGTGTGAGTGAGAGTGTGAGTGAGTGTGTGTGAGTGAGTGTGTGAGTGAGTGTGTGTGTGAGTGAGTGTGTGTGAGTGAGCGTGTGTGAGTGAGCGTGTGTGAGTGAGCGTGTGAGAGTGAGCGTGTGTGAGTGAGTGTGAGAGAGAGTGAGTGATCGTGAGTGAGCGTGAGTGAGAGAGAGTGAGCGTGAGTGAGCGTGAGTGAGAGAGAGTGAGAGAGAGTGTGTGTGTGTGTGTGTGTGAGAGAGAGTGTGTGTGTGTGTGTGTGTGTGAGTGAGAGAGAGTGTGTGTGTGTGTGTGTGAGTGAGAGAGAGTGTGAGTGTGTGAGTTAGTGAGAGTGTGTGTGTGTATATATCTTGTGATTTTTATTTGTGATGTTGATTCTCTGTGATGTGTGTTTAGTGTCTTTATGAAATGCTCTTATTTTTAAATGCCACTTTTATTTGTTGAAGAAATTATTCAAAGTTGCAAAGCAAGAAATTAGTGTGGAACTCATAATTACACGTCATTATTAACGCTGCCACATCTGATTAGCAGCCTGACTGAACGAATGAACAAATCACAGTATCGGAATGAATTACATTTCATACGCTTTAACACTCCTGCTCATTTACACACGGCAGTGTTTATAATGTAGTGATCCGTGTTATTGATGTGTCGACTGCCTCTCGATCAATTCTTTGATCTCGTTTGCTGTGTGAGGATTAATAACTCGAGCCGGTTCTTCACCTGACGCTGGTCAGGCGTGATCATGTGATCTGGGCCTCGCTGCTATCCCATCACGATCATTTAATTGTGAACCTGTCATGAACACACAGTTTCAGCTGATTGTCCGTTTGTTCTTTCCCTCCGTTCAGTGGCTATAAAACATCCTGCCGCTGGAAAAATAACCCGGCGTTCCCGTATAAATCAAGACTAATCATTGGCCTGGCCAGCGGTGGTTTTTTGTTTTCGGTTGATTGTCCAATCAGTCACAGCGGTGGAGAAGAAGGCGGGGTCAGGAAAGGTCACAATACCACTGCTGATCTATAGATCATTCAGACGCTTTTGTTTCCTCCCACAAATCAACAGGAAGGACTGAAGAACTGCGGCTTTATGTTCCTGTGCAGACAGGAAGTTCATCATCAGGGTCAGTGGAGTGTATCGTCCATCCATCTCTTCAGGTCTCTGATCTATATGGGATTAAATTCCCGCCAAATGTACTGCAGTCACGGAGTACTTGAGCCAAGTAAGAAATGTTAACACCAAATACCATAAAGATTAACAATCATAGCAAGCGTGCACATTAAAAAGAGAAGTACCTCATGCATCTCAAAAAAGAGGAATTTAATTGTATGTCCATAGATGGTTTTACAGCTTGAAAGTCCTTGTAAAGTTTCAGATTAAACTCTTGCCTTCCTCTGTAAGAGTGAGCATCATCATGAGTTGCATTGGAGTCACTCTCCTCTTCCATTGATTGGCTGGAGGAGGAACTGTCAATCTAGAACTAGTGGACCAATGGTGACGCTTAAGCCCGTCCTAATTTAGATGAAACTCCAACTGCAAGATTTGGAAAAGTGCAGAACGTGGAAAGAAGAGCGAAGAGAAAAACAGCACAAGTGAGTGTGAGTGAGAGTGAGAGTGAGTGTGTGTGTGTGTGTGAGTGAGTGTGTGTGAGTGAGTTAGTGTGTATGTGAGAGAATGAGTATGAGTGAGTGTATGTGAGAGAGTGAGTATGTGAGTGAGTGACTGAGTGTGAGAGTGTGTGAGAGAGTGAGTATGTCAGTGAGTGTGTGTGAGAGAGTGAGTGTGTATGTTTGTGAGTGTGAGTGAGAGAGTGAGTGTGTATGTGAGTGTGAGTGAGAGAGTGAGTGTGAGTGAGAGAGTGAATGAGTGAGTGAGTGTGTGTGAGTGTGAGTGAGAGAGAGTGAGTGTGTATGTGAGAGAGTGAGTGTGAGTGAGAGAATGAGTGTGAGTGAGTGAGTGTGTGAGAGAGTGAGTGTGAGTGAGTGTGTGTGTGAGTGAGTGTGTGTGTGTGAGTGAGTGTGTGTGTGAGAGAGAGTGAGTGTGTATGTGAGTGAGTGAGAGAGAGTGAGTGTGAGTGAGTGAGTGTGTGTGTGTGTGAGAGAGAGTGAGTGTGTATGTGAGTGAGTGAGTGAGAGAGAGAGTGATTGAGTGTGAGTGAGAGAATGAGTGTGAGTGAGTGAGTGTGTGAGAGAGTGAGTGAGTGAGTGTGAGTGAGTGTGAGTGAGTGAGTGAGTGAGTGAGTGAGTGTGTGTGTGTGAGTGAGAGTGTGAGTGTGTGTGTGTGAGTGCAAGTGTGTGAGTGTGAGTGCAAGTGTGTGAGTGTGAGTGAGAGAGTGTGTGTGTGAGAGTGTGAGTGAGTGTGAGTGAGTGAGTGTGAGTGACAGTGTGTGTGTGTGTGTGTGTGTGAGAGTGTGAGTGAGAGAGTGTGTGTGAGTGTGAGAGAGTGAGTGTGTGTGTGAGTGAGACAGTGAGTGTGTATGTGAGAGAGTGTGTGAGTGTGAGTGAGTGAGTGAGTGAGAGAGAGTGTGAGTGAGTGTGTGTGAGAGAGTGAGTGTGAGTGAGTGTGTGTGTGAGTGTGTGTGTGTGTGAGTGAGTGTGTGTGTGAGAGAGAGTGAGTGTGTATGTGAGTGAGTGAGTGAGAGAGAGAGAGAGTGAGTGAGTGTGAGTGAGAGAATGAGTGTGAGTGAGTGAGTGTGTGAGAGAGTGAGTGAGTGAGTGAGTGTGAGTGAGTGAGTGAGTGAGTGAGTGAGTGAGTGTGTGTGTGTGTGTGTGTGTGAGTGAGAGTGTGAGTGTGAGTGCAAGTGTGTGAGTGTGAGTGAGAGAGTGTGTGTGTGTGAGTGTGAGAGTGTGAGTGTGAGTGTGTGTGTGTGTGTGTGAGAGTGTCAGTGAGAGAGTGTGTATGAGAGAGAGTGAGTGTGTGTGAGTGAGAGAGTGAGTGTGAGAGAGAGTGAGTGTGTGTGTGAGTGAGAGAGTGAGTGTGTGTGTGAGTGAGAGAGTGAGTGTGAGTGTGAGTGAGTGAGTGAGTGAGAGAGTGTGAGTGAGTGAGTGAGTGTGAGTGAGTGTGAGTGAGTGAGAGAGAGAGAGAGAGTGAGTGTGAGTGAGAGAGTGAGTGTGAGTGTGTGTGTGTGAGTGTGAGTGAGAGAGTAAGTGTGTATGAGAGAGTGAGTGTGAGTGTGTGTGTGTGTGAGTGTGAGTGAGAGAGTGAGTGTGTATGTGAGAGTGTGAGTGTGAGTGAGAGAGTGAGTGTGTGTGAGTGTGAGTGAGAGAGTGAGTGTGTATGTGAGAGAGTGAGTGTGAGTGAGAGTGAGTGTGTATGTGAGAGAGTGAGTTTGTGTGAGAGTGTGAGAGAGAGTGAGTGTGTATGTGAGAGTGTGTGAGTGTGAGTGAGAGAGTGAGTGAGTGTGTATGTGAGTGAGTGAGTGTGTGAGTGTGAGTGAGTGAGTGTGAGTGAGTGAGTGTGAGAGAGTGAGTGAGTGTGTGAGAGTGAGTGAGTGTGTATGTGAGAGAGTGAGTATGAGTGAGTGTGTATGTGAGAGAGTGAGTATGTGAGTGAGTGACTGAGTGTGAGTGTGTGTGAGAGAGTGAGTGAGAGAGTATGTGAGTGAGTGTGAGTGTGTGTGAGAGAGTGAGTGTGTATGTTTGTGAGTGTGAGTGAGTGAGAGAGTGAGTGTGTATGTGAGTGAGTGAGTGAGTGAGTGAGTGAGTGTGTGTGAGTGAGTGAGTGAGTGAGAGAGAGTGAGTGTGTATGTGTGTGAGTGAGTGTGTGTGAGAGAGAGAGTGAGTGTGAGTGAGTGAGTGTGTATGTGAGAGAGTGAGTGTGTGTGTGAGTGTGAGAGTGAGTGTGTGTGTGAGTGTGTGTGAGTGTGTGTGTGTGAGTGAGAGTGTGTGTGTGTGTGTGTGAGTGTGAGTGAGAGAGTGTGTATGAGAGAGAGTGTGTGTGAGTGAGAGAGTGAGTGTGTGAGAGAGTGAGTGTGTGTGTGAGTGAGAGAGTGAGTGTGTATGTGAGAGAGTGAGTGTGAGTGAGTGAGTGAGTGAGAGAGTGTGAGTGAGTGAGTGAGTGAGTGTGAGTGAGTGAGAGAGAGAGAGAGAGAGAGAGAGAGAGAGAGTGTGAGTGAGAGAGTGAGTGTGAGTGTGTGTGTGTGAGAGTGAGAGAGTGAGTGTGTATGAGAGAGTGAGTGTGAGTGTGTGTGTGTGTGTGAGAGTGTGAGTGAGAGAGTGAGTGTGTATGTGAGTGTGAGAGTGAGTGTGTGTGAGTGTGAGTGAGAGAGTGAGTGTGTATGTGAGAGTGTGAGTGAGTGTGAGTGAGATAGAGAGTGAGTGTGTGTGTGAGTGAGAGAGTGAGTGTGTATGTGAGAGAGTGAGTGAGTGAGTGAGTGAGAGAGAGTGAGTGAGTGTGAGTGAGTGAGTGTGAGTGAGTGAGAGAGAGAGAGAGAGAGAGAGTGAGTGTGAGTGAGAGAGTGAGTGTGAGTGTGTGTGTGTGAGAGTGAGAGAGTGAGTGTGTATGAGAGAGTGAGTGTGAGTGTGTGTGTGTGTGTGTGAGAGTGTGAGTGAGAGAGTGAGTGTGTATGTGAGAGTGTGAGTGTGTGTTGAGTGAGAGAGTGAGTGTGAGTGAGTGTGTGAGTGTGAGTGAGAGAGTGAGTGTGAGTGAGAGTGAGTGTGTATGTGAGAGTGAGTGTGAGTGTGTGTGTGTGAATGAGTGTGTATGTGAGAGAGTGAGTTTGTGTGAGAGTGTGAGAGAGAGTGAGTGTGTATGTGAGAGTGTGTGAGTGTGAGTGAGAGAGTGAGTGAGTGTGTATGTGAGTGAGTGAGTGAGTGTGAGTGAGTGAGTGTGAGAGAGTGAGAGAGTGAGTGAGTGTGTGAGAGTGAGAGAGTGAGTGAGTGTGTATGTGAGAGAGTGAGTATGAGTGAGTGTGTATGAGTGTGCACTGGCTCCCTATTAAACATCGCATACATTTTAAAATCTTGCTAATTACTTACAAATCACTAAATGGTTTAGCTCCCCAGTACTTGAGCGAGCTCTTAACGCATTATACTCCATCACGTCTATTGCGGTCTCAAAACTCTGGCCAGTTGATAATACCTAGAATATCAAAATCAACTGCAGGCGGTCGATTCTTTTCCTATTTAGCACCCAAACTCTGGAACAGCCTTCCTAGCATTGTTCGGGAAGCAGACACACTCTGTCAGTTTAAATCTAGACTAAAAACGCATCTCTTTACTATGGCATACACATAAAACATTTTAATTTATATTTTATTCAAATTGTTAGGCTGCATTAACTAGGTCAGCCGGAACCGGGAACACTTCCCATAACACCTGATGTACTCGTTACATCATAAGAGGAATGGCATCTACGCTAATGTTAGTCTCTCTGTTTATCCCGAGGTTTACTGCAGTCAGCCGGATCCGGGCCGTATCCAGATCAGATGGTGGACCAGCGCCCAGACATTACCAACTCATCCCTGAAGTGTCTGCAGAGACTGTGTCAATTAGTCTACCCTCTGAAATTGCTCATCGACATGGCAT
>JBBBJY010000207.1:0-72500 GCA_039654625.1 Rhinogobio ventralis | reverse complement strand
ACGACATGCAAACGCGTCTCGAGCGATCGGCGGTGATGAATGGAATCCGCGCTGAGCTTTGCTCGATCTCATAACACTCATCACTCTCGCGCTAATGGCGTCTGTGCCGCTCCTGCAAGGCGTCACCTGTCATTACAGGAAATGACACGTTCAATCAGAGACGACAAACACTCATTTCCTGCCGCTGCATTCGTCTCAAACAGCAGCTTCTGTTCGCTAATGATCATAGGCCGCTAAAGAACTGAATCATAAATAAACATCACACTTTATAACAGCTGTTACTTTCTCTAATGCATCATACATTCACTCGCAATTTATATCTTTTCTGAATGTAAATCTAGATCTGTCAAGCACTGTGATGTCTTAGAAAGTATGTTATGATCATAACTGCAAGTTATTAAAAATGCTATCAAGTATGAACTGGATATGATTCATATCATTCTGTAGTTTAAAATATGAAATAAAAGTAATTCCAGTGTTATTGTCAGTGTGAGAGTGTGTGTCAGGGTGAGAGTGTGTGTCAGGGTGAGTGTGTGTGTGTCAGGGTGAGTGAGTGTGTGTGTGTCAGTGTGAGAGTGTGTGTCAGGGTGAGTGTGAGAGTGTGTGTCAGTGTGAAAGTGTGTGTCAGGGTGAGTGTGTGTGTGTCAGGGTGAGTGAGTGTGTGTGTGTCAGTGTGAGAGTGTGTGTCAGGGTGAGTGTGTGTGTGTCAGGGTGAGTGAGTGTGTGTGTGTCAGTGTGAGAGTGTGTGTCAGGGTGAGTGTGAGAGTGTGTGTCAGTGTGAGAGTGTGTGTCAGGGTGAGTGTGTGTGTGTCAGGGTGAGTGAGTGTGTGTGTGTCAGTGTGAGAGTGTGTGTCAGGGTGAGTGTGAGAGTGTGTGTCAGTGTGAGAGTGTGTGTCAGGGTGAGAGTGTGTGTGTCAGGGTGAGTGAGTGTGTGTGTGTCAGTGTGAGAGTGTGTGTCAGGGTGAGTGTGAGAGTGTGTGTCAGTGTGAGAGTGTGTGTCAGGGTGAGTGTGTGTGTGTCAGTGTGAGAGTGTGTGTCAGGGTGAGTGTGTGTGTGTCAGGGTGAGTGAGTGTGTGTGTGTCAGTGTGAGAGTGTGTGTCAGGGTGAGTGTGAGAGTGTGTGTCAGTGTGAGAGTGTGTGTCAGGGTGAGTGTGTGTGTGTCAGGGTGAGTGTGTGTGTGTCAGGGTGAGTGAGTGTGTGTCAGGGTGAGTGAGTGTGTGTGTGTCAGTGTGAGAGTGTGTGTCAGGGTGAGTGTGAGAGTGTGTGTCAGTGTGAGAGTGTGTGTGTCAGGGTGAGTGTGTGTGTGTCAGGGTGAGTGAGTGTGTGTCAGGGTGAGTGAGTGTGTGTGTGTCAGTGTGAGAGTGTGTGTCAGGGTGAGTGTGAGAGTGTGTGTCAGTGTGAGAGTGTGTGTCAGGGTGAGAGTGTGTGTCAGGGTGAGTGTGTGTGTGTCAGGGTGAGTGTGTGTGTCAGGGTGAGTGAGTGTGTGTGTGTCAGTGTGAGAGTGTGTGTCACGGTGAGTGTGTCAGAGTGAGTGTGTGTGTGTCAGTGTGAGAGTGTGTGTCACGGTGAGTGTGTCAGAGTGAGTGTGAGAGTGTGTGTCAGTGTGAGTGTGTGTGTGTGTCAGTGTGAGAGTGTGTGTCAGGGTGAGTGTGTCAGAGTGAGTGTGAGAGTGTGTGTCAGTGTGAGTGTGTGTGTGTGAGTGTGTGTGTGTGTCAGTGTGAGAGTGTGTGTCAGGGTGAGTGTGAGAGTGTGTGTCAGTGTGAGTGTGTCAGTGTGAGTGTGTGTCAGTGTGAGTGTGTGTGTGTGAGTGTGTGTGTGTGTCAGTGTGAGAGTGTGTGTCAGGGTGAGTGTGAGAGTGTGTGTCAGTGTGAGTGTGTCAGTGTGAGTGTGTGTCAGTGTGAGTGTGTGTGTGTCAGTGTGAGAGTGTGTGTCAGGGTGAGTGTGTGTGTGTCAGTGTGAGAGTGTGTGTCAGTGTGAGTGTGTCAGTGTGAGTGTGTGTCAGTGTGAGTGTGTGTGTGTCAGTGTGAGAGTGTGTCAGTGTGAGAGTGTGTGTCAGTGTGAGAGTGTGTGTCAGTGTGAGTGTGTGTGTCAGGGTGAGTGTGAGTGTGTGTGTGAGTGTGTGTGTCAGTGTGAGAGTGTGTGTCAGTGTGAGAGTGTGTGTGAGTGTGTGTGTGTGTGTCAGTGTGAGAGTGTGTGTGTGTGTGTGTGTGTGTGAGTGTGTGAGTGAGAGAGAGTGAGTGTGTGTGTGTCAGTGTGAGAGTGTGTGTCAGTGTGAGAGTGTGTCAGTGTGAGAGTGTGTGTGTGTGTGTGTGTGTGAGTGTGTGTCAGTGTGAGAGTGTGTGTCAGTGTGAGAGTGAGTGTGTGTGTGTCAGTGTGAGAGTGTGTGTCAGTGTGAGAGTGTGTGTGTGTCAGTGTGAGAGTGTGTGTCAGTGTGTGTGTGTCAGTGTGAGAGTGTGTGTCAGTGTGAGAGTGTCTGTCAGGGTGAGTGTGTGTGAGTGTGAGAGTGTGTGTCAGTGTGAGTGTGTGTGTGTGTGTGTGAGTGTGTGTGTGTCAGTGTGAGAGTGTGTGTCAGTGTGAGAGTGTCTGTCAGGGTGAGTGTGTGTGTGTGTGTGTGTCAGTGTGAGAGTGTGAGTGTGAGAGTGTGTGTCAGTGTGAGTGTGTGTGTGAGTGTGTGTGTGTCAGTGTGAGTGTGTGTGTGTCAGGGTGAGTGTGTGTGTGTCAGTGTGAGAGTGTGTCAGTGTGAGAGTGTGTGTGAGTGTGTGAGAGAGAGAGTGAGTGTGTGTGTGTCAGTGTGAGAGTGTTTGTGTGAGTGTGTGTGTCAGTGTGAGAGTGTGTGTGTTTGTATGAGTGTGTGAGAGAGAGAGTGAGTGTGTGTGTGTCAGTGTGAGAGTGTGTCAGTGTGAGAGAGAGAGTAAGTGTGTGTGTGTCAGTGTGAGAGTGTGTGTCAGTGTTGTTCAGATGATCAAACCTTTAACTGAAGTAAAGTGACACTAGTTCTGGTTTAATTGGTGAACGTGTGTCGCCGGTCCTCGACTGATAATGAACGGTGAGCTGTTGTTTCTGCTGATTCATACCGTCTTCATGAGGACAGCTGATCTGTGTGTGTGTGTGTGTGTGTGTGTGTGTGTGTGTTTGATTTGGACAGAACGGTTAAATTAATTTGCCCTCCAGGAGCGGCTACTCGACCAAACTACCATCATAAACCGGCAGGACCGCCAGCGGCCTCATTAGATTCTATTAACCTACCAGTGACAACTCTTCAGAGAGAGACAGACAATAACAAGATCTAGTGTGTGTGTGAGTGTGCATGCGTGTGTGAGTGAGTGTGTGTGTGTGTGTGTGTGTGCGTGTGTGTGTGTGCGTGTGCGTGTGTGTGTGTGTGTGCGTGTGTGTGCGTGCGTGTGTGTGAGTGTGTGAGTGAGTGTGTGTGTGCGTGTGTGTGTGTGCGTGTGTCTGCGTGTGTGAGTGCATTTATTCATTTAGCAGATGATTTTATCCACAGCGACTTGAAAATGAGAGAAAAACATCAGCGATTCAAGCAGACGCTGAATAAAAGAGAACTGAACATAAACGAACACTAATGTGGTCAACAACAACAAAAACTGTCAAAACATCATTACTCTGCTCACCAATTAACACACACACACTCACACACTCACACACACACTCACACACTCACACACTCACACACACACTCACAAATAAACTCACTCACAAATAAACTCACTCACAAATAAACTGTGTGAGTGAGTGTGTGTGAGTGAGTGAGTGAGTGAGTGAGTGTGTGAGTGAGTGAGTGAGTGTGTATGAGTGAGTGAGTGAGTGTGCGTGTGCGTGTGCGAGTGAGTGTGTGAGTGAGTGTGTGTGAGTGAGTGTGTGAGTGTGCGTGTGTGTGTGCATGTGCGTGCATGTGTGAGTGAGTGTGTGTGAGTGAGTGAGTGAGTGTGTGTGAGTGAGTGTGAGTGAGTGTGTGAGTGTGCGTGTGTGTGTGAGTGAGTGTGTGAGTGTGTGAGTGTGTGTGTCTGAGTAAGTGAGTTTATTTGTGTGTGTGTGAGTGTGTGTGTGTGTGAGTGAGTGAGTGAGTTTATTTGTGAGTGTGTGTGTGAGTGTGTGAGTGAGTTTATTTGTGAGTGTGTGTGTGAGTGTGTGAGTGAGTGTGTGAGTGTGTGAGTGTGTGTGTGTTAATTGGTGAGCAGAGTAATGATGTTTTGACAATTTTTGTTGTTGTTGACCAAATTAGTGTTTCTTTTATGTTCAGTTCTCTTTTATTCAGCGTCTGCTTGAATCGCTGATGTTTTTCTCTCATTTTCAAGTCGCTGTGGATAAAATCATCTGCTAAATGAATAAATGCAACACAACATCTGCTTTTATCAGCGTTTAACCCACAGCCTTTCTCTGTGCTGAGATCAGATCCATAACACACACATTACAGGACCAAGACAATTATCAAAGAAAAAAAGGTAGGGCGGGACTTGGTTCTATGCATCGGTTGTTGATTGGCTGTTGAGAGGTGGGCGTGGCTGTCGATTGTAAGAAAGGGGCGGGGTTTAAGCACATGCCGTCTTTAAGAAACAGCCCGGCTCTGCAGAATGAAGATAAATTAGAGAATTGATGTCTCTTTTAATTAACGAGTCAGTGGCAGAGCAAAGCATTGTGGGAACTGTCTGCCGTGTGATTGATTCCGCTTTTATTCAGTTCTTTTATGCACTGAATGTGTTTTTTTTTAAAAGGCCTTAGAATGAGGTGTAATTTACTCTGAGATTCTGTCACGATCATGTCGCGTCGCCGCCGCTCCAGAAACACCTTCAGTTCATCGGCGGTGAGACGCGGAGCCAGAGACATTAATCAGGAGATAACAGAGACACCCGCAACAGGAAATGAAGACATTAGTGTCTTCCTGCGAGGCAGAATTAAGCAGAAAACACTGAGTCGGCCTGAGCTTCGCTTGATTATGCAGATGAAAAATGTCTTATTAAAGTATATACAACATGGCATTAATGCGTGCTGAGCGCGTCTCCAGATGAATTAAGTTGGTTGGAGTTAGCCAGTCGTGAACGGGGCTTTATTGCCGGAGGGGCGAGATTTGAAGCAGCAGACTCTCAAATTGCTTTTCTGTGTTTCATATATCTGCACTGACAACATCTGAGAGGCGTCTCGCGGGTGAAAGAGACCATAATGGAGAATCCAGAGCTCTTCGTACTGGAGGAGATTCTCGTGTCATCGGTCAGACGCCGCGCGTCCTCATTAGCAGCGTGTGATGATGCATCGCTGTGTGTTTAAGGGTTGTTTGTGTAACAGGCCATGAGGGAATATGCGGGAACACACACACGCCCACACTGCTTCTGTTTGGCCTTTTGTGACTGTTTTATTACAGAGTAATAACTTTGTACTGTATTTAGCATCCGCCATTGATCATGTGTTCTTTAGGTGGCACTTCACTGTATATTAGTACACAGACGTCACGGTTCGGTACAACAAGAAAAGCATCAAATCCCCAATGCTAGGTTTCTTTTCATTTACTTTGAACAGACAGTAGTACACATAACAGTCGGCATTTAGTCCCCTAGTTGTACAGCACAGCCTCCTTTAGTGTAGTAAACACTGAGCAGTGAACACAGCGCTCTCTTGCATAGGAAGCATGGGAAGGTTACTTTTAAAATGTATTTCACTACATACTATTAAAGGGGACATATTATGCCCCTTCTCACAAGATGTAATATAAATCTCTGGTGTCCCCAGAATGTGTGTGAAGTTTCAGCTCAAAATACCTCCAGATCATTTATTATCGCTGGTCAAATTTGCCCCTATTTGGGTGTGAGCAAAAACACACCGTTTTTGTGTGTCCCTTTAAATGCAAATGAGCTGCTGCTCCCCGCCCCCCTTCCAAAAGAGGGCAGAGCCTTTACACGAGCTTCAGATACTCCATCAACAACAAAACAGGCCAATCTCACTCAGCCAAAATGTCAGAAATAAGCAGTTGTGGAGCAGCCGTACATGTTTGAGCCGGAGTCGACACAGACGAGAGACTCAGGAAGAGCTCGACACTTTTACACTGAATGCTTAGTGGATCATTTATGTAACGTTAGTTGTTGAGTTGCGTTGATTCAACTCATCTACTAGCATGTGCCGTCATGTTAATCTATAAACTGTTGTGCTCGTGTAGGAACTCAACACGTCCGTCACCCGACTATACAATGCATAATAAATGTGTGTCTATGAATGACACAGACGGTGAGTGTTTTCAGGATCAAACTAACGACACAACTCTAGTCTCTGTGAATACAGTCAGAGACGATGCTAACTTTAGCCATATTAGCTGTACAGCGTTCAGCTCATTCAGAAAGGACATGTGCAAACATTCACAGAATATGAAGTGCCATCCTCACTTGTTCTGCTATGAAGTTAGAGCCGAAGCGTTGGTATTGACCCTCGTTCGTGCATAAAATGATGTGCTCAAATATATAACATTTTCCCGTCATTCTTCGGCACAGTTCCTTCATAAATGAACTTCACCCACGGTGTCCTCAGTGGCTCTGATGCCGTAGTCTGAGAGACTTGTGTGTTCGCTGGTTCATCAACAGAACATTAGTCATGTAAACAGAGATGGCGTCTCTGTGCTTCTCACTCAGGGGCGTGTCTCTGCTAAAAGGGCCAATCATCAACATTCATGGGCGGGGCTTCCCTTCTCTTATTTAGTGAAATGTTTGTGAGATAATGTTTAGAGTTGTCTCACTAAGTCAAAAAACATCCCGAGAAATGAATGCAGCCCTTTGGAAGATTCAGCTTGAAGGCCGGTTAGCGCCCTCTGGAGGAGGACACCATATCGCATCTTTGCAGGTAATGGGGACAGATAGGCTTGTGTGCATTTGTGAATCAAGGCCGTGGAACGACAGTCTCAAAAGATTCCACAAATACAAAATGCGTATTTATGGACATTCTTAAGAACACCAATGCATTGTACAGATAAAGCATTGCCGTGTGTGTGGATCTTGTGCATGCATTTGTGGGAGGTTTTGATATTGTTTTCACTCCATAGTTTTCCTCTGCATATTATTTTAAACAACATCAGTTTTTATCTCGGGCAGCACAAAATGAACAAATATGATCTTTAAACAAAATAAGAAAAATGTACACATCATCCTGTGCAAAAGTGTTCACCCCCTGCTCTTAATGCATTGAGTTTCATGGACGCTTGTTTCCGCCACGACTTTAATTGCGACTTTTTATCTCACAATTCTGACTTTTTTTCCTCACAAATGCGTGTTATAAAGTCAGAATTGTGAGATAAATGTCGCAATGACCTAAACAAATGACTGAACATGAAAGCAGTCGTGGATCATCAGGGAATGACAGGGGTTTGTGCATTTTTGAATGTGGCAATTTGTATAAATTCAGTAATTTCGTCTTGTGGAGTGTGAACATCTATTATGTGAAATAGCTTATTCAGGACAGCACTAAATAAAAGTAACATGCCATTTTTATCATCTCAGATCCCTCTCATTTTGTTAAAATTATAAAAATTTTGCATATTCTGCAAGGGTTATGAATCTTATGAGCAGAAAGATGAACGAAGAGGAGAGATCCATCCATCCATCATCCACCCATCCATCATCCATCCAACCAACCATCCATCATCCATCCACCAACTCACTCACTCATCCACCCACTCACTCATCCATCCACCCAACCATCCATCCACCCATCCATCTACCTACCCACCCATCCATCATCCATCCATCCATCCATCCATCCATCCACCCATCCATCCATCCATCCAAGTCAAGTCAAGTCAAGTCAAGTCAAGTCAACTTTATTTATATAGCGCTTTTTACAATGCAGATTGTTTCAAAGCAGCTTCACAGTGTTAAACAGGAAAATAATGAACAGAATTTGATTCGGCTGTACAGCCGCTCTGGAGAAAACACTGATGTCATCAGCTCATTTCAATTATCATATATATTCAAGTAATGTAGCTGATATAGTTAATTTAGTTTAGTAATTACATTTATTTGGATATTTATTTGAAAATTTAGTGTCCCCAACTGAGCAAGCCAGAGGCAACAGTGGCAAGGAACCAAAAATAAACCTTGGGAGAAACCAGGCTCAGTCGGGGTGCCAGTTCTCCTCTGGCCAATTAACAAACAGTGTATGATTATTATTTTGGCAGCCTTATAGGTCAGAAGTAATATTAGATCGGAATATTCTAAAGATCGGAGGCATCACGCCGGAGACGGGTTTATTGAGGATGGCGTGTCGATTAAACAATTATTAAATAGGAATATTCGAAATATCGGAGTCATCACGCCGGAGATGGATCCATTGAGGATGCCATGTCGATGAGCAATTTCAGAGGGTAGTCTAATTGACACGGTCTCTGCAGACACTTCAGGGATGAGCTGGTAATGTCTGGGCGCTGGTCCACCATCTGATCCGGAATACGGCCCTGATCCGGCTGACTGCAGTAAACCTTGGGATAAACAGAGAGACTAACATTAGCGTAGATGCCATTCCTCTTATGATGTAACGAATACATCAGGTGTTATGGGAAGTGTTCCCGGTTCCGGCTGACCTAGTTAATGCAGCCTAACAATTTGAATAAAATATCAATTAAAAATATTTTATGTGTATGCCATAGTAAAGAGATGCGTTTTTAGTCTAGATTTAAACTGACAGAGTGTGTCTGCTTCCCGAACAATGCTAGGAAGGCTGTTCCAGAGTTTGGGTGCTAAATAGGAAAAGGATCGACCGCCTGCAGTTGATTTTGATATTCTAGGTATTATCAACTGGCCAGAGTTTTGAGACCGCAATAGACGTGATGGAGTATAATGCGTTAAGAGCTCGCTCAAGTACTGGGGAGCTAAACCATTTAGTGCTTTGTAAGTAATTAGCAAGATTTTAAAATGTATGCAATGCTTAATAGGGAGCCAGTGCAGTGTTGACAGAACCGGGCTAATATGGTCATACTTCCTGGTTCTAGTAAGAACTCGAGCTGCTGCGTTTTGGACCAGCTGCAGTTTATTTATTAAGCGAGCAGGGCAACCACCCAGTAGAGAATTACAATAATCTAGCCTTGAGCTCATGAACGCATGAACTAACTGTTCAGCATTTTGCATTGAAAGCATATGCCGTAATTTAGATATATTTTTAAGATGGTAGAATGCAGTTTTACAGATGCTAGAAACGTGGCTTTCAAATGAGAGATTGGTATCAAAGAGCACACCCAGGTTCCTAACTGACGACGAGGACTTGACAGAGCAGCCATCAAGTGTTAGACAGTATTCTAGGTTACTACATGTGGAGTTTTTTTGTCCAATAATTAAAAATTCAGTTTTTTCTGAATTAAGTTGCAGGAAATTACTAGTCATCCAATTTTTTATATCAGCTATGCATTCCGTTAATCTTGTGAATTGGTAAGTTTCGTCAGGGCGTGAAGAAATATAGAGCTGAGTATCGTCAGCATAACAATGAAAACTAACGCCATGCTTCCTAATGATATCTCCCAGTGGTAGCATGTACAGGGTGAAGAGCAACGGTCCTAGCACTGAGCCCTGCGGTACTCCATACTGAACTTGTGATCGGTGTGAGATCTCTTCATTTACTGCTACAAACTGATAACGGTCAGATAAGTATGATTTAAATCATGCCAATGCAATTCCACTAATGCCAACATAATTTTCGAGTCTATTTAAAAGAATGTTGTGGCCGATGGTATCGAATGCAGCGCTAAGATCGAGTAACACTAACAGAGAGATACAACCACGATCAGATGATAAGAGTAAATCATTTGTAACTCTAATGAGAGCAGTCTCAGTACTATAATACGGTTTAAATCCTGACTGGAAATCCTCACAGATACCATTTCTTTCTAAAAAGGACCATAATTGTGAGGACAGTTGCGGTTTTTTAATAAGTGGTTTAATAATAGCCAACTTAAAAGTTTTCGGTACATATCCTAAAGTCAAGGATGAATTAATGATATTAAGAAGAGGATCTATGACCTCTGGAAGCATCTCTTTTAGTAGTTTAGTCGGTATAGAGTCGAGCATACATGTTGTTGATTTAGATGATTTAACGAGTTTAGCCAATTCTTCTTCACCTATAGCAGTGAATGAATGTAATTTTTCCAGTGACACTACAATGCTCTGTCTGATGTGATACAGTAGTAGACGGCTGCATGGTTATCATTTTTTTCCTAATATTATCAATCTTACAAGTAAAGAAGTTCATAACGTCATTACTGCTGTGCTGTTGGCAGACATCAGAAGTTGAAGCTTTATCTTTGGTTAATTTAGACACTGTATCGAATAAATACCTAGGGTTGTGTTTGTTTTCTTCTAAGAGAGTCGAGAAATAAGCAGATCTAGCAGTTTTTACGGCCTTTCTGTATGAAATCATGCTCTCTTTCCACGAAATGCGAAAAACTTCCAGTTTTGTTTTCTTCCAGCTGCGCTCCATTTTTCTGGCTGCTGTTTCAAGGGCCCGGGTGTGCTCGTTGTACCACGGCGTTGGACTATTTTCTTTAATCTTCTTTAAGATCTGCGATGTCATCGCTCTGCTGCAGAATTTCAACGGTATCAACATTTATTCCATGTGACAATATTAGGTCTAGAGTATGTTTACGGCGATGAGTGGGTCCTGATACGTGTTGCCTAACTCCAATAGAGTTTAGAATGTCTCTAAATGCCAATCCCAAGTTGAAAGAGTCTCTATGTGCTGGGATTTATCTGACTTCTGTGACGCGAGACAGCTAGCAGACGGTCGGGTAAGCCAGTCCGTCTGCTTCCTGACCTGGGCCCTAGTTAGTCAAGGTTTAGCTTTAAGACTATGTGCCAAATTACTAGAGAGAAGAGCGGCACCACCCCAGGAGGAATGGATACTATCTCTTTTCAACAGGTCAGGTCTGTCCCAAAAGCTTTTCCAATTGTCTATGAACCCTGTTATTTTGCGGACACCACTTAGACAACCAGCCATTGAGTGATGATAGTTTGCTAAGTATCTCATCACTCCTTTTAACGGGGAGGGGACCAGAGCAAAAAATACGATTAGCCATCATACTTGCGAGTTCACACACCTCTTTAATGTTAATTTTGGTGATGTCCGACTGGCGAAGTCGAACATCGTTTGTGCCGACATGAATAATAATCTTAGAGAATTTACGATTAAATTTGCTTTGATGTCAGGCGCTCTGGCTTCCGGTAAACATGTGACTATGGTGGCTGGTGTCTCTATTTTCACGTTCCGTGTAATAGAATCGCCAATAACTAGGGCACTTTCAACAGGATTCTCAGTGGGTGCATCACTGAGTGGGGAGAACCTGTTTGATGTTCTAATCGGAACGGAAGAGTGTTTTTTTGATCCGCGACTATGCCGTCTCACTGTCACCCAGTTGCCCTGCTGCACGGGCTCTACAGCCGGAACCGAACAATGTACAGATTTCACTAAGCTAGTCGCATCCAAAGCAGTGTCTAAAGCTGTTTCGTTCTCACTACTCTCAAATAAAGTCTGGATGCGTGTCTCTAATTCTGAAATCTTCTCCGTCAGCCTGACTATCTCCTTACATTTATCACATGTGAAGCCCTGTTCACCAACGGAGACAGATATACTAAACATGAAACATGTAGTGCAGGTGACAATAAAAGGAGAAGACATGGCTTACCGTATTTGTTGATTAATCCAACTTACCACAGTTGTTTGATGGACTAGTAAAGGCACAAGAGACAAAAACAGGAAACCCGGATGCACGTATGGCAGGCTAACAGGCTAGTGAAATGCTAACGCGTTGTGAAATGCTAACACGTTGTGATAGTGATTTAGATTAAAAGCTAACAATGTCAATTTTAACGTGATAGGCAATATAAACAATATATGGGTGAGTGGGTCCATCCACCCACTCACCCATCCATCATCCATCCATCCACCCAACCATCCATCCACTCACTCACTCACTCACTCACTCACTCATCCACCCACTCACTCACTCACCCCATCCATCCACCCACCCAACCATCCACCCATCTATCCATCCATCCATTCATCCACCCGCCATCCACCCATCTATCCATCCATCCATTCATCCACCCGCCATCCATCTATACATCCATCCATCCATCCAACCATCCACCCACCCACCCATCCATCATCCATCCACCCATCCACCCATCCACCCATCCATCATCCATCCACCCAACCATCCACCCATCCATCTACCTACCCACCCACCCATCCACCCATCCATCCATCCATCCACCCACCCATCCATCATCCATCCACCCAACCATCCATCTACCTACCCACGCATCTATCATCCACCCACCCACCCATCCATCTACCTACCCACGCATCTATCATCCACCCACCCACCCATCCATCTACCTACCCAACCATCCATCCATCCACCCATCTATCATCCATCCACCCAACCATCCATCCATCCATCTATTCACCCATCCATCCACCCACCCATCCATCCATCCAGCCACCCACCCACCCAACCATCCATCCATCCACCCACCCACTCACCCATCCATCATCCATCCATCCACCCAACCATCCATCCACTCACTCACTCACTCACTCACTCATCCACCCACTCACTCACTCACTCCAACCATCCACCCATCTATCCATCCATCCATTCATCCACCCGCCATCCATCATCCATCCATCCATCCACCCATCCATCCACCCACCCATCCATCATCTATCCACCCACCCATCATCTATACATCAGTAATATGTGCATGAGCGACTAGTTAATAGTGAGAATTGAACATTAAATAAAGTGTTTCCTTTTTCCTCTGTTGTCATTTGTCAGACTGGTGTATATAATAGTGATGTAGGGAATATAACCATTAGATCACAAAAAACACGTTAGGAAAACAGAAAGATTTATTGATGATGAATGTATATAATCAATATGCCGTAACTAGATCATAACCATCATATGATTGTTTGGGACGACATGCTGCTCTCCAGGTTTTTCACATCTTATGAAGTTCATTGTGTTTTTGTCTTTGGCTGCTGACTGGAGGCTTTGAGACATTAATGCACCGTTTTCTGTAAAGCTGCTTTGGAACAACATGGATTATGAAAAGAGCTGTAGAAATAAAAATGACTTGACATTGAGGACGCGTAGAGCAGCTAATCCACAGTTACCATTCACTTACTCTTACACTTACTCATTTAGCAGACGCTGTTATCCAGAGACTTACAAATGAGGACCATCACGAGCAATTCATCATAAGAGCCACAATATTCATAACACAAGCTAGTGGTGAAACGCAAAAAAACCGAGGAAGTTTATTTTGAAACAGAAGTTATTATAGTAAGTGTCTTTGATTAGATGCCATGGACCCCCAAATATGAACATCCTCGTGTGAGGGACCATCTGTCGTTTATAATCGCCTAATTAATACACTAAAAGATTCATATATAAGTTACTTTATATATATTTTCTACTCACTATAAGAATGTACTGTTAAATGTATCATTTATTTGTTTATTTAAATCTAATTTTTATTAATTTATATTAATCACATTTTTATTAATTTATTTTAATCTAATTTATTTATTTTTATTTTATAATTTAATTTTACATGTATATTTGCCATATTTTTAATAGAGGTTGAAATTATGACATTAAAAGTCATAATTCTTACTTAAAAATTCATAATTGACATAAATTGACGTCTAAATTATGAGTTAAAATTATGACATAAGTCTACTAGGACATACTAGGTAATAATTATAAGATGAAAAGTCAAAATTATGACATACTACTGAGAAATTATTCATTTATTTTAATTTTATCATTCTTTAAAATAAAATAAAAATTGGTAATTTAACATTCAATCATTTATTTATTGAATCTAATATATTTGTTTTTAGGCACATTTATAAATAAGAAATTAACTACATTTATAATAAAGCAAATGTATTTATTTACTTATAAAACATGTAAAATATGTTAATTTAATAACTTATTTATTTGAATCTAAAAATGTATTTCCATTTTTCCTGTTTTTTCTCTAGACTTTCCCACGGACCCCCGTCACTCCCTGAGGGTCCCTGGATTAAAGGACATGTAATATCCAGAACCGGATCTGAATGGCACTGATGTCAGAGACGGGTACGGAACACAGAACCGGTTTCAGGAACAGGAGTGGCTCGTCCGTCCGTCCTCTGCGGCTCCTGACAGGTTGTGCGGTCGATTCAGTCGAGCTGAAGGGAAGGTGATAATTGCGGCCGAGACTCCCGGTGTGTCCCAATCCCTGTCCTCGCTCTCTCCTCCTGCTCATCCTGACCCTGTTCACAACGCTCACAACATTATTCATTATCAATGGGATTAGAAGTGTGACTGTTGGGTTTACAGGCTGACGTGATGGTGTTCTGTGTGTATATGATCACACACACACACACACACACACACACACACACACACAAACACACACACACACACACACACTCACACTCACACTCACACACACACACACACACACACACACAAACACACACACAAATTTCACTCAAAAATTGCTAGTGAATTTCACAAATGATTACAAATAAACTGCAAGTAACACAAAAAAAAATCATAATTCTGACATATAATTTGAAATTATGACATACTAAATCGAAATTATGAGTTATGAGACATTAACAAGTCATAATTCTTACTTTAAAATTCATTATTGACATGTCTAAATTATGACTGTAAAATTATAACATATTAAGTCGAAATTATGATTTAAATCCGTAAAGTCATAATTTTGACTTAAAATTCATAATTATGACAAAAAGTTGAAATTATGACAAAAGGTTAAAGTTATGACATACAAAGTAGAAATTATGATTTAAATAGTCTTAATTAGAACTTTAAAAAGTCAAAATAATTCATAATTAGAATTCAAAATTATGACAGTCATAATTATAACTTTTTATCTCATAATTTCTATTTTTTTTAAATCTCATAATTATGACTCATAATTGTCAACTTTATCTCAATTTCAACTTATGACTGTTATAATTTTAGCTTTTATTTCATAATTAATGTATTCCAAAGCATGATTTTCCCTGTTGTGGCAGTGATGGGCTATGAAATATTAATGCGAGCAGCAGGTCCAGTGTCCGGCCTGATGCAGCTCAAACACTGGACGGAGGCGCTGTGTGTGTGTTTGATTTGCACTTGACCTGAGCGGATGGTCAGGCTGAGATTGAGCTCCTGCTGTACACACACTCTTCAGCTGATCTCCCGTCATAACCTCAGGCCTCCTCATCCCGTGTCTGTCTTTATCAATATTTAATGTGTTATCGTTTGTTTCCTCCGGCTGGACGGTGATGCTTAACTCAATCTAGTTATCATCTGAGACAGAAACATCTTTTTGAATTTTGCTTTTGTGCAAAACGGCTGTTTGGAATTTGATGCATTGCATTGCATTTATTTTTTACATACATTTTATTTATTTGTGAAATATTATTTGGGTCATTCCGTGTCAGATCAAGCAAATTTTGGAAACTTCCCCGGCTCAAATTTTTGATCTTTGTTCATATTTTTTGATGAAAGTGATGAAAGCCTAAATATTAAATGTCACAGATGTATATTGACTGAGTAATCACTGTTTTGTAGAGATCTTGAGATCTTTGAGATCTGGAGCCAAATTACAGGGGTGTAAACATGACTTTAGAAAGATGGCAGCTTCATTATTTTACTTTCACACAGAGATTGGTAGATCTATTAGTGAAATCTGTTGACTTTATCAATCTGTGTTGCATTATATGCCAACGGTGACCGTTCAAACATGGGGGAAAAGCACTTCTTGTGTTTTTTGCCCCAAGTTTGCATGCCTGTAACTCAAGACGTATTAAAGATGTCTTGATATCCTTTTAGATTCTGGTTCTTAGTAAACTTCTCTTTTGGTTTTCTCTTATTTTAAAGGCCCTCGATTGTTCAGTCCCAGAGATATTAGGGTCTTAATGCAGCTCCATGAGTCAATTGTACACATATTCAATGGTCAAAAACTAAATGTGGGTCACTTTGCATACAGCTGATACTTTTGTCTTTTTAAGAGGAATATCTAAAGAACAAATAATGTTGAAACTAGAAATGTATCTCGTTTTATTCTATCAGCTCAATTGCATAGAACAGTCCTGTCTGAGTGCCATAAATGTGCTTTTCCCCAAGTTGGCATGCCTGTAACTCCAGAAGTATTAAAGATTTATTTATTTATTTCAGGGACAATGCATATTAATAAACATTTCTGTCAATATGCCAGAGTTAGCCAGAAGGCTATTTTCCACCTGCAGTCCCTAGACAGATGGTAAAAAGTCACCCTAAAAGAGAGTAAAATTACATATTTACATAATATAACAATTACAATATAATTGTCTCAAAAGATATCTCAATATGACTTTAGATTCTGGTTCTTAGCCAACTTTTCTTTTGGCGTGTTCATTTTAAGGGTCCTATATGGTTCATTTCCAGAGATATGGGGATCTCAATGCGGCTCCATGCTGAATATTACCCAATTCAGTGGTTGAAAACCAAATGTGAGTCCGTTTGCACACAGCTGGTACTTATTGTGTTTAAAGAAGAATGTCTGAAGAATAACTGTTGAAACTAGAAAAGTAGTTTCCCTCTAAATCCCTTTTGGTTTTCAACCATTGGAAATTTGTAAAAAGAAATCTATATTTTTAGTCATAATTTCGACTTTTTGTCATAAAAGGCTCTTAAGTCATAATTTCATCTTTTCATCTCAGTTATGACTTAATATCATAATTTCATCTTTCCATCTCAGTTATGACTTAATGTCATAATATCGACTTTTTGTCATAAATGGCTCTTAAGTCATAATTTCATCTTTTCATCTCAGTTATGACTTAATATCATAATTTCATCTTTCCATCTCAGTTATGACAATGTCATAATTTCGACTTTTTGTCATAAATGGCTCTTAAGTCATAATTTCATCTTTTCATCTCAGTTATGACTTAATGTCATAATTTCGACTTTTTGTCATAAATGGCTCTTAAGTCATAATTTCATCTTTTCATCTCAGTTATGACAGTCATAATTTCGACTTTTGTCATAAATGGCTCTTAAGTCATAATTTCATGTTTTCATCTCAGTTATGACTTAATGTCATAATTTCGACTTTTTGTCATAAATGGCTCTTAAGTCATAATTTCATCTTTTCATCTCAGTTATGACAGTCATAATTTCGACTTTTGTCATAAATGGCTCTTAAGTCATAATTTCATGTTTTCATCTCAGTTATGACTTAATGTCATAATTTCGACTTTTTGTCATAAATGGCTCTTAAGTCATAATTTCATCTCTTCATCTCAGTTATGAATTAATGTCATAATATCGACTTTTTGTCATAAATGGTTTCTTAAGTCATAATTTCATCTTTTCATCTCAGTTATGACTTAATATCATAATTTCATCTTTCCATCTCAGTTATGACAATGTCATAATTTCGACTTTTTGTCATAAATGGCTCTTAAGTCATAATTTCATCTTTTCATCTCAGTTATGACTTAATGTCATAATATCGACTTTTTGTCATAAATGGCTTCTTAAGTCATAATTTCATCTTTTCATCTCAGTTATTAGTTAATGTCATAATTTCATCTTTTCATCTCAGTTATGACTTAATGTCATAATTTCGACTTTTTGTCATAAATGGCTCTTAAGTCATAATTTCATGTTTTCATCTCAGTTATGACTTAATGTCATAATTTCATCTTTTCATCTCAGTTATGACTTAATGTCATAATTTCGACTTTTTGTCATAAATGGCTCTTAAGTCATAATTTCATCTTTTCATCTCAGTTATGACAATGTCATAATATCGACTTTTTGTCATAAATGGCTCTTAAGTCATAATTTCATCTTTTCATCTCAGTTATGACAATGTCATAATATCGACTTTTTGCCATAAATGGCTTCTTAAGTCATAATTTCATCTTTTCATCTCAGTTATGACAGTCATAATTTCATCTTTTCATCTCAGTTATGACTTAATGTCATAATTTCGACTTTTTGTCATAAAAGGCTCTTAAGTCATAATTTCATCTTTCCATCTCAGTTATGACTTAATGTCATAATTTCGACTTTTTGTCATAAATGGCTCAAGTCATAATTTCATCTTTTCATCTCAGTTATGACTTAGTCATAATTTCGACTTTTTGTCATAAATGGCTCTTAAGTCATAATTTCATCTTTCCATCTCAGTTATGACTTAATGTCATAATTTCATCTTTTCATCTCAGTTATGAGTTAATGTCATAATTTCAACTTTTTGCCATAAATGGCTCTTAAGTCATAATTTCATCTTTCCATCTCAGTTATGAGTTAATGTCATAATTTCATCTTTTCATCTCAGTTATGACAATGTCATAATATCGACTTTTTGTCATAAATGGCTCTTAAGTCATAATTTCATCTTTTCATCTCAGTTATGACAGTCATAATTTCGACTTTTTGTCATAAAAGGCTCTTAAGTCATAATTTCATCTTTTCATCTCAGTTATGACAATGTCATAATATCGACTTTTTGTCATAAATGGCTCTTAAGTCATAATTTCATCTTTTCATCTCAGTTATGACTTAATGTCATAATTTCGACTTTTTGTCATAAATGGCTTCTTAAGTCATAATTTCATCTTTTCATCTCAGTTATGACTTAATATCATAATTTCATCTTTCCATCTCAGTTATGACAATGTCATAATTTCGACTTTTTGTCATAAATGGCTCTTAAGTCATAATTTCATCTTTTCATCTCAGTTATGACAATGTCATAATTTCGACTTTTTGTCATAAAAGGCTCTTAAGTCATAATTTCATCTTTTCATCTCAGTTATGACAATGTCATAATTTCGACTTTTTGTCATAAAAGGCTCTTAAGTCATAATTTCATCTTTTCATCTCAGTTATGACTTAATATCATAATTTCATCTTTCCATCTCAGTTATGACAATGTCATAATTTCGACTTTTTGTCATAAATGGCTTCTTAAGTCATAATTTCATCTTTTCATCTCAGTTATGACAGTCATAATTTCGACTTTTTGTCATAAAAGGCTCTTAAGTCATAATTTCATCTTTTCATCTCAGTTATGACAATGTCATAATTTCGACTTTTTGTCATAAATGGCTTCTTAAGTCATAATTTCATCTTTTCATCTCAGTTATGACTTAATGTCATAATTTCAACTTTTTGTCATAAATGGCTTCTTAAGTCATAATTTCATCTTTTCATCTCAGTTATGACAGTCATAATTTCGACTTTTTGTCATAAAAGGCTCTTAAGTCATAATTTCATCTTTTCATCTCAGTTATGACTTAATATCATAATTTCATCTTTCCATCTCAGTTATGACTTAATGTCATAATATCGACTTTTTGCCATAAATGGCTTCTTAAGTCATAATTTCATCTTTCCATGTCAGTTATGACAGTCATAATTTCGACTTTTTGCCATAAATGGCTCTTAAGTCATAATTTCATCTTTTCATCTCAGTTATGACAATGTCATAATTTCGACTTTTTGTCATAAATGGCTCTTAAGTCATAATTTCATCTTTTCATCTCAGTTATGACTTAATGTCATAATTTCGACTTTTTGCCATAAATGGCTTCTTAAGTCATAATTTCATCTTTCCATGTCAGTTATGACAGTCATAATTTCGACTTTTTGTCATAAATGGCTCTTAAGTCATAATTTCATCTTTCCATCTCAGTTATGACTTAATGTCATAATTTCGACTTTTTGTCATAAATGGCTCTTAAGTCATAATTTCATCTTTTCATCTCAGTTATGACAATGTCATAATTTCGACTTTTTGTCATAAATGGCTCTTAAGTCATAATTTCATGTTTTCATCTCAGTTATGACTTAATGTTATAATATCGACTTTTTGTCATAAATGGCTCTTAAGTCATAATTTCATCTTTTCATCTCAGTTATGACTTAATGTCATAATTTCGACTTTTTGTCATAAATGGCTTCTTAAGTCATAATTTCATCTTTTCATCTCAGTTATGACTTAATATCATAATTTCATCTTTCCATCTCAGTTATGACAGTCATAATTTCGACTTTTTGTCATAAATGGCTTCTTAAGTCATAATTTCATCTTTTCATCTCAGTTATGACAGTCATAATTTCGACTTTTTGTCATAAAAGGCTCTTAAGTCATAATTTCATCTTTTCATCTCAGTTATGACTTAATATCATAATTTCATCTTTCCATCTCAGTTATGACTTAATGTCATAATATCGACTTTTTGCCATAAATGGCTCTTAAGTCATAATTTCATCTTTTCATCTCAGTTATGACAGTCATAATTTCGACTTTTTGTCATAAATGGCTCTTAAGTCATAATTTCATCTTTCCATCTCAGTTATGACTTAATGTCATAATATCGACTTTTTGCCATAAATGGCTTCTTAAGTCATAATTTCATCTTTCCATCTCAGTTATGACAGTCATAATTTCGACTTTTTGTCATAAATGGCTTCTTAAGTCATAATTTCATCTTTTCATCTCAGTTATGACTTAATGTCATAATTTCGACTTTTTGTCATAAATGGCTTCTTAAGTCATAATTTCATCTTTTCATCTCAGTTATGACTTAATATCATAATTTCATCTTTCCATCTCAGTTATGACAATGTCATAATTTCGACTTTTTGTCATAAATGGCTCTTAAGTCATAATTTCATCTTTTCATCTCAGTTATGACTTAATGTCATAATTTCGACTTTTTGTCATAAAAGGCTCTTAAGTCATAATTTCATCTTTTCATCTCAGTTATGACTTAATATCATAATATCGACTTTTTGTCATAAATGGCTTCTTAAGTCATAATTTCATCTTTTCATCTCAGTTATGACTTAATGTCATAATATCGACTTTTTGCCATAAATGGCTTCTTAAGTCATAATTTCATCTTTCCATCTCAGTTATGACAATGTCATAATTTCGACTTTTTGCCATAAATGGCTTCTTAAGTCATAATTTCATCTTTCCATCTCAGTTATGACAATGTCATAATTTCGACTTTTTGTCATAAATGGCTCTTAAGTCATAATTTCATCTTTTCATCTCAGTTATGACAATGTCATAATTTCGACTTTTTGTCATAAATGGCTTCTTAAGTCATAATTTCATCTTTTCATCTCAGTTATGACAATGTCATAATTTCGACTTTTTGTCATAAATGGCTCTTAAGTCATAATTTCATCTTTCCATCTCAGTTATGACAATGTCATAATTTCGACTTTTTGCCATAAATGGCTTCTTAAGTCATAATTTCATCTTTCCATCTCAGTTATGACAATGTCATAATTTCGACTTTTTGTCATAAATGGCTCTTAAGTCATAATTTCATCTTTTCATCTCAGTTATGACAATGTCATAATTTCGACTTTTTGTCATAAATGGCTTCTTAAGTCATAATTTCATGTTTTCATCTCAGTTATGACTTAATGTCATAATATCGAGTTTTTGTCATAAATGGCTCTTAAGTCATAATTTCATCTTTCCATCTCAGTTATGACTTAATGTCATAATTTCGACTTTTTGTCATAAATGGCTCTTAAGTCATAATTTCATCTTTTCATCTCAGTTATGACAATGTCATAATTTCGACTTTTTGTCATAAATGGCTCTTAAGTCATAATTTCATCTTTCCATCTCAGTCATGACTTAATGTCATAATATCGACTTTTTGTCATAAATGGCTTCTTAAGTCATAATTTCATCTTTTCATCTCAGTTATGACTTAATATCATAATTTCATCTTGCCATCTCAGTTATGACTTAATGTCATAATTTCGACTTTTTGTCATAAATGGCTCTTAAGTCATAATTTCATCTTTTCATCTCAGTTATGACTTAATGTCATAATTTCGACTTTTTGTCATAAATGGCTCTTAAGTCATAATTTCTTCTTTTCATCTCAGTTATGACAATGTCATAATTTCGACTTTTTGTCATAAATGGCTCTTAAGTCATAATTTCATCTTTTCATCTCAGTTATGACTTAATGTCATAATTTCATCTTGCCATCTCAGTTATGACTTAATGTCATAATTTCGACTTTTTGTCATAAATGGCTCTTAAGTCATAATTTCATCTTTTCATCTCAGTTATGACAATGTCATAATTTCGACTTTTTGTCATAAATGGCTCTTAAGTCATAATTTCATCTTTTCATCTCAGTTATGACTTAATGTCATAATTTCGACTTTTTGTCATAAATGGCTCTTAAGTCATAATTTCTTCTTTTCATCTCAGTTATGACTTAATGTCATAATTTCGACTTTTTGTCATAAATGGCTCTTAAGTCATAATTTCATCTTTTCATCTCAGTTATGACAATGTCATAATTTCGACTTTTTGTCATAAATGGCTCTTAAGTCATAATTTCATCTTTTCATCTCAGTTATGACTTAATGTCATAATATCGACTTTTTGTCATAAATGGCTTCTTAAGTCATAATTTCATCTTTTCATCTCAGTTATGACTTAATATCATAATTTCATCTTGCCATCTCAGTTATGACTTAATGTCATAATTTCGACTTTTTGTCATAAATGGCTCTTAAGTCATAACTTCATCTTTTCATCTCAGTTATGACAGTCATAATTTCGACTTTTTGTCATAAAAGGCTCTTAAGTCATAATTTCATCTTTTCATCTCAGTTATGACAGTCATAATTTCGACTTTTTGTCATAAATGGCTCTTAAGTCATAATTTCATCTTTTCATCTCAGTTATGACAATGTCATAATTTCGACTTTTTGTCATAAATGGCTCTTAAGTCATAAGTTCATGTTTTCATCTCAGTTATGACAGTCATAATTTCGACTTTTTGTCATAAATGGCTCTTTAGTCATAATTTCATCTTTTCATCTCAGTTATGACTTAATGTCATAATTTCGACTTTTTGTCATAAATGGCTCTTAAGTCATAATTTCATCTTTCCATCTCAGTCATGACTTAATGTCATAATTTCGACTTTTTGTCATAAAAGGCTCTTAAGTCATAATTTCATCTTTTCATCTCAGTTATGACTTAATGTCATAATTTCGACTTTTTGTCATAAATGGCTCTTAAGTCATAATTTCATCTTTTCATCTCAGTTATGACTTAATGTCATAATTTCAACTTTTTGTCATAAATGGCTCTTAAGTCATAATTTCATCTTTTCATCTCAGTTATGACTTAATGTCATAATTTCAACTTTTTGTCATAAATGGCTCTTAAGTCATAATTTCATCTTTTCATCTCAGTTATGACTTAATATCATAATTTCATCTTGCCATCTCAGTTATGACTTAATGTCATAATTTCGACTTTTTGTCATAAAAGGCTCTTAAGTCATAATTTCATCTTTTCATCTCAGTTATGACTTAATGTCATAATATCGACTTTTTGTTATAAATGGCTTCTTAAGTCATAATTTCATCTTTTCATCTCAGTTATGACTTAATATCATAATTTCATCTTGCCATCTCAGTTATGACTTAATGTCATAATTTCGACTTTTTGTCATAAAAGGCTCTTAAGTCATAATTTCATCTTTTCATCTCAGTTATGACTTAATGTCATAATTTCGACTTTTTGTCATAAATGGCTCTTAAGTCATAATTTCATCTTTTCATCTCAGTTATGACTTAATGTCATAATTTCAACTTTTTGTCATAAATGGCTCTTAAGTCATAATTTCATCTTTTCATCTCAGTTATGACTTAATGTCATAATTTCGACTTTTTGTCATAAAAGGCTCTTAAGTCATAATTTCATCTTTTCATCTCAGTTATGACTTAATGTCATAATTTCGACTTTTTGTCATAAATGGCTCTTAAGTCATAATTTCATCTTTTCATCTCAGTTATGACTTAATGTCATAATTTCAACTTTTTGTCATAAATGGCTCTTAAGTCATAATTTCATCTTTTCATCTCAGTTATGACTTAATGTCATAATTTCAACTTTTTGTCATAAATGGCTCTTAAGTCATAATTTCATCTTTTCATCTCAGTTATGACTTAATGTCATAATTTCGACTTTTTGTCATAAAAGGCTCTTAAGTCATAATTTCATCTTTTCATCTCAGTTATGACTTAATGTCATAATTTCGACTTTTTGTCATAAATGGCTCTTAAGTCATAATTTCATCTTTTCATCTCAGTTATGACTTAATGTCATAATTTCAACTTTTTGTCATAAATGGCTTAAGTCATAATTTCATCTTTTCATCTCAGTTATGACAGTCATAATTTCGACTTTTTGTCATAAAAGGCTCTTAAGTCATAATTTCATCTTTTCATCTCAGTTATGACTTAATATCATAATTTCATCTTTCCATCTCAGTTATGACTTAATGTCATAATATCGACTTTTTGCCATAAATGGCTTCTTAAGTCATAATTTCATCTTTCCATCTCAGTTATGACAATGTCATAATTTCGACTTTTTGTCATAAATGGCTTCTTAAGGCATAATTTCATGTTTTCATCTCAGTTATGACAGTCATAATTTCGACTTTTTGTCATAAATGGCTCTTAAGTCATAATTTCATCTTTTCATCTCAGTTATGACTTAATGTCATAATTTCGACTTTTTGTCATAAATGGCTTCTTAAGTCATAATTTCATGTTTTCATCTCAGTTATGACTTAATGTCATAATATCGACTTTTTGCCATAAATGGCTCTTAAGTCATAATTTCATCTTTTCATCTCAGTTATGACTTAGTCATAATTGCGACTTTTTGTCATAAATGGCTCTTAAGTCATAATTTCATCTTTTCATCTCAGTTATGACAGTCATAATTTCGACTTTTTGTCATAAAAGGCTCTTAAGTCATAATTTCATCTTTTCATCTCAGTTATGACAATGTCATAATTTCGACTTTTTGTCATAAATGGCTCAAGTCATAATTTCATCTTTCCATCTCAGTTATGACTTAGTCATAATTGCGACTTTTTGTCATAAATGGCTCTTAAGTCATAATTTCATCTTTCCATCTCAGTTATGACTTAGTCATAATTGCGACTTTTTGTCATAAATGGCTCTTAAGTCATAATTTCATCTTTTCATCTCAGTTATGACAGTCATAATTTCGACTTTTTGTCATAAATGGCTCAAGTCATAATTTCATCTTTCCATCTCAGTTATGAGTTAATGTCATAATTTCATCTTTTCATCTCAGTTATGACTTAGTCATAATTTCGATTTTTTGCCATAAATGGCTCTTAAGTCATAATTTCATCTTTCCATCTCAGTTATGACTTAATGTCATAATTTCGACTTTTTGTCATAAAAGGCTCTTAAGTCATAATTTCATCTTTTCATCTCAGTTATGACAATGTTATAATTTCATCTTTTCATCTCAGTTATGACTTAATGTCATAATTTCGACTTTTTGTCATAAATGGCTCTTAAGTCATAATTTCATCTTTCCATCTCAGTTATGACTTAATGTCATAATTTCATCTTTTCATCTCAGTTATGAGTTAATGTCATAATTTCAACTTTTTGCCATAAATGGCTCTTAAGTCATAATTTCATCTTTCCATCTCAGTTATGAGTTAATGTCATAATTTCATCTTTTCATCTCAGTTATGACTTAATGTCATAATTTCGACTTTTTGTCATAAATGGCTTCTTAAGTCATAATTTCATCTTTTCATCTCAGTTATGACTTAATGTCATAATATCGACTTTTTGTCATAAAAGGCTCTTAAGTCATAATTTCATCTTTTCATCTCAGTTATGACAGTCATAATTTCGACTTTTTGTCATAAAAGGCTCTTAAGTCATAATTTCATCTTTTCATCTCAGTTATGAGTTAATGTCATAATTTCAACTTTTTGCCATAAATGGCTCTTAAGTCATAATTTCATCTTTCCATCTCAGTTATGAGTTAATGTCATAATTTCATCTTTTCATCTCAGTTATGACAGTCATAATATCGACTTTTTGTCATAAAAGGCTCTTAAGTCATAATTTCATCTTTTCATCTCAGTTATGACAGTCATAATTTCGACTTTTTGTCATAAATGGCTCTTAAGTCATAATTTCATCTTTTCATCTCAGTTATGACTTAATGTCATAATTTCATCTTGCCATCTCAGTTATGACTTAATGTCATAATTTCGACTTTTTGTCATAAATGGCTCTTAAGTCATAATTTCATCTTTTCATCTCAGTTATGACAATGTCATAATTTCGACTTTTTGTCATAAATGGCTCTTAAGTCATAATTTCATCTTTTCATCTCAGTTATGACTTAATGTCATAATTTCGACTTTTTGTCATAAATGGCTCTTAAGTCATAATTTCTTCTTTTCATCTCAGTTATGACTTAATGTCATAATTTCGACTTTTTGTCATAAATGGCTCTTAAGTCATAATTTCATCTTTTCATCTCAGTTATGACAATGTCATAATTTCGACTTTTTGTCATAAATGGCTCTTAAGTCATAATTTCATCTTTTCATCTCAGTTATGACTTAATGTCATAATATCGACTTTTTGTCATAAATGGCTTCTTAAGTCATAATTTCATCTTTTCATCTCAGTTATGACTTAATATCATAATTTCATCTTGCCATCTCAGTTATGACTTAATGTCATAATTTCGACTTTTTGTCATAAATGGCTCTTAAGTCATAACTTCATCTTTTCATCTCAGTTATGACAGTCATAATTTCGACTTTTTGTCATAAAAGGCTCTTAAGTCATAATTTCATCTTTTCATCTCAGTTATGACAGTCATAATTTCGACTTTTTGTCATAAATGGCTCTTAAGTCATAATTTCATCTTTTCATCTCAGTTATGACAATGTCATAATTTCGACTTTTTGTCATAAATGGCTCTTAAGTCATAAGTTCATGTTTTCATCTCAGTTATGACAGTCATAATTTCGACTTTTTGTCATAAATGGCTCTTTAGTCATAATTTCATCTTTTCATCTCAGTTATGACTTAATGTCATAATTTCGACTTTTTGTCATAAATGGCTCTTAAGTCATAATTTCATCTTTCCATCTCAGTCATGACTTAATGTCATAATTTCGACTTTTTGTCATAAAAGGCTCTTAAGTCATAATTTCATCTTTTCATCTCAGTTATGACTTAATGTCATAATTTCGACTTTTTGTCATAAATGGCTCTTAAGTCATAATTTCATCTTTTCATCTCAGTTATGACTTAATGTCATAATTTCAACTTTTTGTCATAAATGGCTCTTAAGTCATAATTTCATCTTTTCATCTCAGTTATGACTTAATGTCATAATTTCAACTTTTTGTCATAAATGGCTCTTAAGTCATAATTTCATCTTTTCATCTCAGTTATGACTTAATATCATAATTTCATCTTGCCATCTCAGTTATGACTTAATGTCATAATTTCGACTTTTTGTCATAAAAGGCTCTTAAGTCATAATTTCATCTTTTCATCTCAGTTATGACTTAATGTCATAATATCGACTTTTTGTTATAAATGGCTTCTTAAGTCATAATTTCATCTTTTCATCTCAGTTATGACTTAATATCATAATTTCATCTTGCCATCTCAGTTATGACTTAATGTCATAATTTCGACTTTTTGTCATAAAAGGCTCTTAAGTCATAATTTCATCTTTTCATCTCAGTTATGACTTAATGTCATAATTTCGACTTTTTGTCATAAATGGCTCTTAAGTCATAATTTCATCTTTTCATCTCAGTTATGACTTAATGTCATAATTTCAACTTTTTGTCATAAATGGCTCTTAAGTCATAATTTCATCTTTTCATCTCAGTTATGACTTAATGTCATAATTTCGACTTTTTGTCATAAAAGGCTCTTAAGTCATAATTTCATCTTTTCATCTCAGTTATGACTTAATGTCATAATTTCGACTTTTTGTCATAAATGGCTCTTAAGTCATAATTTCATCTTTTCATCTCAGTTATGACTTAATGTCATAATTTCAACTTTTTGTCATAAATGGCTCTTAAGTCATAATTTCATCTTTTCATCTCAGTTATGACTTAATGTCATAATTTCAACTTTTTGTCATAAATGGCTCTTAAGTCATAATTTCATCTTTTCATCTCAGTTATGACTTAATGTCATAATTTCGACTTTTTGTCATAAAAGGCTCTTAAGTCATAATTTCATCTTTTCATCTCAGTTATGACTTAATGTCATAATTTCGACTTTTTGTCATAAATGGCTCTTAAGTCATAATTTCATCTTTTCATCTCAGTTATGACTTAATGTCATAATTTCAACTTTTTGTCATAAATGGCTTAAGTCATAATTTCATCTTTTCATCTCAGTTATGACAGTCATAATTTCGACTTTTTGTCATAAAAGGCTCTTAAGTCATAATTTCATCTTTTCATCTCAGTTATGACTTAATATCATAATTTCATCTTTCCATCTCAGTTATGACTTAATGTCATAATATCGACTTTTTGCCATAAATGGCTTCTTAAGTCATAATTTCATCTTTCCATCTCAGTTATGACAATGTCATAATTTCGACTTTTTGTCATAAATGGCTTCTTAAGGCATAATTTCATGTTTTCATCTCAGTTATGACAGTCATAATTTCGACTTTTTGTCATAAATGGCTCTTAAGTCATAATTTCATCTTTTCATCTCAGTTATGACTTAATGTCATAATTTCGACTTTTTGTCATAAATGGCTTCTTAAGTCATAATTTCATGTTTTCATCTCAGTTATGACTTAATGTCATAATATCGACTTTTTGCCATAAATGGCTCTTAAGTCATAATTTCATCTTTTCATCTCAGTTATGACTTAGTCATAATTGCGACTTTTTGTCATAAATGGCTCTTAAGTCATAATTTCATCTTTTCATCTCAGTTATGACAGTCATAATTTCGACTTTTTGTCATAAAAGGCTCTTAAGTCATAATTTCATCTTTTCATCTCAGTTATGACAATGTCATAATTTCGACTTTTTGTCATAAATGGCTCAAGTCATAATTTCATCTTTCCATCTCAGTTATGACTTAGTCATAATTGCGACTTTTTGTCATAAATGGCTCTTAAGTCATAATTTCATCTTTCCATCTCAGTTATGACTTAGTCATAATTGCGACTTTTTGTCATAAATGGCTCTTAAGTCATAATTTCATCTTTTCATCTCAGTTATGACAGTCATAATTTCGACTTTTTGTCATAAATGGCTCAAGTCATAATTTCATCTTTCCATCTCAGTTATGAGTTAATGTCATAATTTCATCTTTTCATCTCAGTTATGACTTAGTCATAATTTCGATTTTTTGCCATAAATGGCTCTTAAGTCATAATTTCATCTTTCCATCTCAGTTATGACTTAATGTCATAATTTCGACTTTTTGTCATAAAAGGCTCTTAAGTCATAATTTCATCTTTTCATCTCAGTTATGACAATGTTATAATTTCATCTTTTCATCTCAGTTATGACTTAATGTCATAATTTCGACTTTTTGTCATAAATGGCTCTTAAGTCATAATTTCATCTTTCCATCTCAGTTATGACTTAATGTCATAATTTCATCTTTTCATCTCAGTTATGAGTTAATGTCATAATTTCAACTTTTTGCCATAAATGGCTCTTAAGTCATAATTTCATCTTTCCATCTCAGTTATGAGTTAATGTCATAATTTCATCTTTTCATCTCAGTTATGACTTAATGTCATAATTTCGACTTTTTGTCATAAATGGCTTCTTAAGTCATAATTTCATCTTTTCATCTCAGTTATGACTTAATGTCATAATATCGACTTTTTGTCATAAAAGGCTCTTAAGTCATAATTTCATCTTTTCATCTCAGTTATGACAGTCATAATTTCGACTTTTTGTCATAAAAGGCTCTTAAGTCATAATTTCATCTTTTCATCTCAGTTATGAGTTAATGTCATAATTTCAACTTTTTGCCATAAATGGCTCTTAAGTCATAATTTCATCTTTCCATCTCAGTTATGAGTTAATGTCATAATTTCATCTTTTCATCTCAGTTATGACAGTCATAATATCGACTTTTTGTCATAAAAGGCTCTTAAGTCATAATTTCATCTTTTCATCTCAGTTATGACAGTCATAATTTCGACTTTTTGTCATAAAAGGCTCTTAAGTCATAATTTCATCTTTTCATCTCAGTTATGACAATGTCATAATTTCGACTTTTTGTCATAAATGGCTCTTAAGTCATAATTTCATGTTTTCATCTCAGTTATGACTTAATGTCATAATATCGACTTTTTGTCATAAATGGCTCTTAAGTCATAATTTCATTTTTTCATCTCAGTTATGACTTAATGTCATAATTTCGACTTTTTGTCATAAATGGCTTCTTAAGTCATAATTTCATCTTTTCATCTCAGTTATGACTTAATGTCATAATTTCATCTTTCCATCTCAGTTATGACAGTCATATTTCGACTTTTTGTCATAAATGGCTCTTAAGTCATAATTTCATTTTTTCATCTCAGTTATGACAATGTCATAATTTCGACTTTTTGTCATAAATGGCTCTTAAGTCATAATTTCATCTTTTCATCTCAGTTATGACAATGTCATAATTTCGACTTTTTGTCATAAAAGGCTCTTAAGTCATAATTTCATCTTTTCATCTCAGTTATGACAGTCATAATTTCGACTTTTTGTCATAAATGGCTCTTAAGTCATAATTTCATTTTTTCATCTCAGTTATGACAATGTCATAATTTCGACTTTTTGTCATAAATGGCTCTTAAGTCATAATTTCATCTTTTCATCTCAGTTATGACAATGTCATAATTTCGACTTTTTGTCATAAAAGGCTCTTAAGTCATAATTTCATCTTTTCATCTCAGTTATGACTTAATGTCATAATTTCGACTTTTTGTCATAAAAGGCTCTTAAGTCATAATTTCATCTTTTCATCTCAGTTATGACTTAATGTCATAATATCGACTTTTTGTCATAAATGGCTCTTAAGTCATAATTTCATCTTTTCATCTCAGTTATGACTTAATATCATAATTTCATCTTTCCATCTCAGTTATGACAATGTCATAATTTCGACTTTTTGTCATAAATGGCTCTTAAATCATAATTTCATCTTTTCATCTCAGTTATGACTTAATATCATAATTTCATCTTTCCATCTCAGTTATGACAATGTCATAATTTCGACTTTTTGTCATAAATGGCTCTTAAGTCATAATTTCATCTTTTCATCTCAGTTATGACAATGTCATAATTTCGACTTTTTGTCATAAAAGGCTCTTAAGTCATAATTTCATCTTTTCATCTCAGTTATGACTTAATGTCATAATTTCGACTTTTTGTCATAAAAGGCTCTTAAGTCATAATTTCATCTTTTCATCTCAGTTATGACTTAATGTCATAATATCGACTTTTTGTCATAAATGGCTCTTAAGTCATAATTTCATCTTTTCATCTCAGTTATGACTTAATATCATAATTTCATCTTTCCATCTCAGTTATGACTTAATGTCATAATTTCATCTTTTCATCTCAGTTATGACTTAATGTCATAATATCGACTTTTTGTCATAAATGGCTCTTAAGTCATAATTTCATCTTTTCATCTCAGTTATGACTTAATGTCATAATTTCGACTTTTTGTCATAAATGGCTCTTAAGTCATAATTTCATCTTTTCATCTCAGTTATGACTTAATGTCATAATATCGACTTTTTGTCATAAATGGCTCTTAAGTCATAATTTCATCTTTTCATCTCAGTTATGACTTAATGTCATAATATCGACTTTTTGTCATAAATGGCTCTTAAGTCATAATTTCATCTTTTCATCTCAGTTATGACTTAATGTCATAATTTCAACTTTTTGTCATAAATGGCTTCTTAAGTCATAATTTCATCTTTTCATCTCAGTTATGACTTAATGTCATAATTTCAACTTTTTGTCATAAATGGCTTCTTAAGTCATAATTTCATCTTTTCATCTCAGTTATGACAGTCATAATTTCGACTTTTTGTCATAAAAGGCTCTTAAGTCATAATTTCATCTTTTCATCTCAGTTATGACTTAATATCATAATTTCATCTTTCCATCTCAGTTATGACTTAATGTCATAATATCGACTTTTTGCCATAAATGGCTTCTTAAGTCATAATTTCATCTTTCCATGTCAGTTATGACAGTCATAATTTCGACTTTTTGCCATAAATGGCTTCTTAAGTCATAATTTCATCTTTCCATCTCAGTTATGACTTAATGTCATAATTTCGACTTTTTGTCATAAATGGCTTCTTAAGGCATAATTTCATGTTTTCATCTCAGTTATGACAGTCATAATTTCAACTTTTTGTCATAAATGGCTCTTAAGTCATAATTTCATCTCTTCATCTCAGTTATGACAATGTCATAATTTCGACTTTTTGTCATAAATGGCTCTTAAGTCATAATTTCATGTTTTCATCTCAGTTATGACTTAATGTTATAATATCGACTTTTTGTCATAAATGGCTCTTAAGTCATAATTTCATCTTTTCATCTCAGTTATGACTTAATGTCATAATTTCGACTTTTTGTCATAAATGGCTTCTTAAGTCATAATTTCATCTTTTCATCTCAGTTATGACTTAATATCATAATTTCATCTTTCCATCTCAGTTATGACTTAATGTCATAATTTCGACTTTTTGTCATAAAAGGCTCTTAAGTCATAATTTCATCTTTTCATCTCAGTTATGACTTAATGTCATAATTTCGACTTTTTGTCATAAATGGCTTCTTAAGTCATAATTTCATCTTTTCATCTCAGTTATGACTTAATATCATAATTTCATCTTTCCATCTCAGTTATGACTTAATGTCATAATTTCGACTTTTTGTCATAAATGGCTCTTAAGTCATAATTTCATCTTTTCATCTCAGTTATGACTTAATGTCATAATATCGACTTTTTGTCATAAATGGCTCTTAAGTCATAATTTCATCTTTTCATCTCAGTTATGACTTAATATCATAATTTCATCTTTCCATCTCAGTTATGACTTAATGTCATAATTTCATCTTTTCATCTCAGTTATGACTTAATGTCATAATATCGACTTTTTGTCATAAATGGCTCTTAAGTCATAATTTCATCTTTTCATCTCAGTTATGACTTAATGTCATAATTTCGACTTTTTGTCATAAATGGCTTCTTAAGTCATAATTTCATCTTTCCATGTCAGTTATGACAGTCATAATTTCGACTTTTTGTCATAAATGGCTTCTTAAGGCATAATTTCATGTTTTCATCTCAGTTATGACAGTCATAATTTCGACTTTTTGTCATAAATGGCTCTTAAGTCATAATTTCATCTTTTCATCTCAGTTATGACTTAATGTCATAATTTCGACTTTTTGTCATAAATGGCTCTTAAGTCATAATTTCATCTCTTCATCTCAGTTATGACAATGTCATAATTTCGACTTTTTGTCATAAATGGCTCTTAAGTCATAATTTCATGTTTTCATCTCAGTTATGACTTAATGTTATAATATCGACTTTTTGTCATAAATGGCTCTTAAGTCATAATTTCATCTTTTCATCTCAGTTATGACTTAATGTCATAATTTCGACTTTTTGTCATAAATGGCTTCTTAAGTCATAATTTCATCTTTTCATCTCAGTTATGACTTAATATCATAATTTCATCTTTCCATCTCAGTTATGACTTAGTCATAATTTCGATTTTTTGCCATAAATGGCTCTTAAGTCATAATTTCATCTTTCCATCTCAGTTATGACTTAATGTCATAATTTCGACTTTTTGTCATAAAAGGCTCTTAAGTCATAATTTCATCTTTTCATCTCAGTTATGACAATGTTATAATTTCATCTTTTCATCTCAGTTATGACTTAATGTCATAATTTCGACTTTTTGTCATAAATGGCTCAAGTCATAATTTCATCTTTTCATCTCAGTTATGACTTAGTCATAATTTCGACTTTTTGTCATAAATGGCTCTTAAGTCATAATTTCATCTTTCCATCTCAGTTATGACTTAATGTCATAATTTCATCTTTTCATCTCAGTTATGAGTTAATGTCATAATTTCAACTTTTTGCCATAAATGGCTCTTAAGTCATAATTTCATCTTTCCATCTCAGTTATGAGTTAATGTCATAATTTCATCTTTTCATCTCAGTTATGACAATGTCATAATATCGACTTTTTGTCATAAATGGCTCTTAAGTCATAATTTCATCTTTTCATCTCAGTTATGACAGTCATAATTTCGACTTTTTGTCATAAAAGGCTCTTAAGTCATAATTTCATCTTTTCATCTCAGTTATGACTTAATGTCATAATTTCGACTTTTTGTCATAAAAGGCTCTTAAGTCATAATTTCATCTTTTCATCTCAGTTATGACAATGTCATAATTTCGACTTTTTGTCATAAATGGCTCTTAAGTCATAATTTCATGTTTTCATCTCAGTTATGACTTAATGTCATAATATCGACTTTTTGTCATAAATGGCTCTTAAGTCATAATTTCATCTTTTCATCTCAGTTATGACTTAATGTCATAATTTCGACTTTTTGTCATAAATGGCTTCTTAAGTCATAATTTCATCTTTTCATCTCAGTTATGACTTAATGTCATAATTTCATCTTTCCATCTCAGTTATGACAATGTCATAATTTCGACTTTTTGTCATAAATGGCTCTTAAGTCATAATTTCATCTTTTCATCTCAGTTATGACAATGTCATAATTTCGACTTTTTGTCATAAAAGGCTCTTAAGTCATAATTTCATCTTTTCATCTCAGTTATGACTTAATGTCATAATTTCGACTTTTTGTCATAAAAGGCTCTTAAGTCATAATTTCATCTTTTCATCTCAGTTATGACTTAATGTCATAATATCGACTTTTTGTCATAAATGGCTCTTAAGTCATAATTTCATCTTTTCATCTCAGTTATGACTTAATATCATAATTTCATCTTTCCATCTCAGTTATGACAATGTCATAATTTCGACTTTTTGTCATAAATGGCTCTTAAGTCATAATTTCATCTTTTCATCTCAGTTATGACAATATCATAATTTCATCTTTCCATCTCAGTTATGACAATGTCATAATTTCGACTTTTTGTCATAAATGGCTCTTAAGTCATAATTTCATCTTTTCATCTCAGTTATGACAATGTCATAATTTCGACTTTTTGTCATAAAAGGCACTTAAGTCATAATTTCATCTTTTCATCTCAGTTATGACTTAATGTCATAATTTCGACTTTTTGTCATAAAAGGCTCTTAAGTCATAATTTCATCTTTTCATCTCAGTTATGACTTAATGTCATAATATCGACTTTTTGTCATAAATGGCTCTTAAGTCATAATTTCATCTTTTCATCTCAGTTATGACTTAATATCATAATTTCATCTTTCCATCTCAGTTATGACTTAATGTCATAATATCGACTTTTTGTCATAAATGGCTCTTAAGTCATAATTTCATCTTTTCATCTCAGTTATGACTTAATGTCATAATTTCGACTTTTTGTCATAAATGGCTTCTTAAGTCATAATTTCATCTTTTCATCTCAGTTATGACTTAATGTCATAATTTCAACTTTTTGTCATAAATGGCTTCTTAAGTCATAATTTCATCTTTTCATCTCAGTTATGACTTAATGTCATAATTTCAACTTTTTGTCATAAATGGCTTCTTAAGTCATAATTTCATCTTTTCATCTCAGTTATGACAGTCATAATTTCGACTTTTTGTCATAAAAGGCTCTTAAGTCATAATTTCATCTTTTCATCTCAGTTATGACTTAATATCATAATTTCATCTTTCCATCTCAGTTATGACTTAATGTCATAATATCGACTTTTTGCCATAAATGGCTTCTTAAGTCATAATTTCATCTTTCCATGTCAGTTATGACAGTCATAATTTCGACTTTTTGCCATAAATGGCTCTTAAGTCATAATTTCATCTTTTCATCTCAGTTATGACAGTCATAATTTCGACTTTTTGTCATAAAAGGCTCTTAAGTCATAATTTCATCTTTTCATCTCAGTTATGACTTAATGTCATAATTTCGACTTTTTGTCATAAAAGGCTCTTAAGTCATAATTTCATCTTTTCATCTCAGTTATGACAATGTCATAATTTCGACTTTTTGTCATAAATGGCTCTTAAGTCATAATTTCATGTTTTCATCTCAGTTATGACTTAATGTCATAATATCGACTTTTTGTCATAAATGGCTCTTAAGTCATAATTTCATCTTTTCATCTCAGTTATGACTTAATGTCATAATTTCGACTTTTTGTCATAAATGGCTTCTTAAGTCATAATTTCATCTTTTCATCTCAGTTATGACTTAATGTCATAATTTCATCTTTCCATCTCAGTTATGACAATGTCATAATTTCGACTTTTTGTCATAAATGGCTCTTAAGTCATAATTTCATCTTTTCATCTCAGTTATGACAATGTCATAATTTCGACTTTTTGTCATAAAAGGCTCTTAAGTCATAATTTCATCTTTTCATCTCAGTTATGACTTAATGTCATAATTTCGACTTTTTGTCATAAAAGGCTCTTAAGTCATAATTTCATCTTTTCATCTCAGTTATGACTTAATGTCATAATATCGACTTTTTGTCATAAATGGCTCTTAAGTCATAATTTCATCTTTTCATCTCAGTTATGACTTAATATCATAATTTCATCTTTCCATCTCAGTTATGACAATGTCATAATTTCGACTTTTTGTCATAAATGGCTCTTAAGTCATAATTTCATCTTTTCATCTCAGTTATGACAATATCATAATTTCATCTTTCCATCTCAGTTATGACAATGTCATAATTTCGACTTTTTGTCATAAATGGCTCTTAAGTCATAATTTCATCTTTTCATCTCAGTTATGACAATGTCATAATTTCGACTTTTTGTCATAAAAGGCACTTAAGTCATAATTTCATCTTTTCATCTCAGTTATGACTTAATGTCATAATTTCGACTTTTTGTCATAAAAGGCTCTTAAGTCATAATTTCATCTTTTCATCTCAGTTATGACTTAATGTCATAATATCGACTTTTTGTCATAAATGGCTCTTAAGTCATAATTTCATCTTTTCATCTCAGTTATGACTTAATATCATAATTTCATCTTTCCATCTCAGTTATGACTTAATGTCATAATATCGACTTTTTGTCATAAATGGCTCTTAAGTCATAATTTCATCTTTTCATCTCAGTTATGACTTAATGTCATAATTTCGACTTTTTGTCATAAATGGCTTCTTAAGTCATAATTTCATCTTTTCATCTCAGTTATGACTTAATGTCATAATTTCAACTTTTTGTCATAAATGGCTTCTTAAGGCATAATTTCATCTTTTCATCTCAGTTATGACAGTCATAATTTCGACTTTTTGTCATAAATGGCTCTTAAGTCATAATTTCATCTTTTCATCTCAGTTATGACTTAATGTCATAATTTCGACTTTTTGTCATAAATGGCTCTTAAGTCATAATTTCATCTCTTCATCTCAGTTATGACAATGTCATAATTTCGACTTTTTGTCATAAATGGCTCTTAAGTCATAATTTCATGTTTTCATCTCAGTTATGACTTAATGTTATAATATCGACTTTTTGTCATAAATGGCTCTTAAGTCATAATTTCATCTTTTCATCTCAGTTATGACTTAATGTCATAATTTCGACTTTTTGTCATAAATGGCTTCTTAAGTCATAATTTCATCTTTTCATCTCAGTTATGACTTAATATCATAATTTCATCTTTCCATCTCAGTTATGACTTAGTCATAATTTCGATTTTTTGCCATAAATGGCTCTTAAGTCATAATTTCATCTTTCCATCTCAGTTATGACTTAATGTCATAATTTCGACTTTTTGTCATAAAAGGCTCTTAAGTCATAATTTCATCTTTTCATCTCAGTTATGACAATGTTATAATTTCATCTTTTCATCTCAGTTATGACTTAATGTCATAATTTCGACTTTTTGTCATAAATGGCTCAAGTCATAATTTCATCTTTTCATCTCAGTTATGACTTAGTCATAATTTCGACTTTTTGTCATAAATGGCTCTTAAGTCATAATTTCATCTTTCCATCTCAGTTATGACTTAATGTCATAATTTCATCTTTTCATCTCAGTTATGAGTTAATGTCATAATTTCAACTTTTTGCCATAAATGGCTCTTAAGTCATAATTTCATCTTTCCATCTCAGTTATGAGTTAATGTCATAATTTCATCTTTTCATCTCAGTTATGACAATGTCATAATATCGACTTTTTGTCATAAATGGCTCTTAAGTCATAATTTCATCTTTTCATCTCAGTTATGACAGTCATAATTTCGACTTTTTGTCATAAAAGGCTCTTAAGTCATAATTTCATCTTTTCATCTCAGTTATGACTTAATGTCATAATTTCGACTTTTTGTCATAAAAGGCTCTTAAGTCATAATTTCATCTTTTCATCTCAGTTATGACAATGTCATAATTTCGACTTTTTGTCATAAATGGCTCTTAAGTCATAATTTCATGTTTTCATCTCAGTTATGACTTAATGTCATAATATCGACTTTTTGTCATAAATGGCTCTTAAGTCATAATTTCATCTTTTCATCTCAGTTATGACTTAATGTCATAATTTCGACTTTTTGTCATAAATGGCTTCTTAAGTCATAATTTCATCTTTTCATCTCAGTTATGACTTAATGTCATAATTTCATCTTTCCATCTCAGTTATGACAATGTCATAATTTCGACTTTTTGTCATAAATGGCTCTTAAGTCATAATTTCATCTTTTCATCTCAGTTATGACAATGTCATAATTTCGACTTTTTGTCATAAAAGGCTCTTAAGTCATAATTTCATCTTTTCATCTCAGTTATGACTTAATGTCATAATTTCGACTTTTTGTCATAAAAGGCTCTTAAGTCATAATTTCATCTTTTCATCTCAGTTATGACTTAATGTCATAATATCGACTTTTTGTCATAAATGGCTCTTAAGTCATAATTTCATCTTTTCATCTCAGTTATGACTTAATATCATAATTTCATCTTTCCATCTCAGTTATGACAATGTCATAATTTCGACTTTTTGTCATAAATGGCTCTTAAGTCATAATTTCATCTTTTCATCTCAGTTATGACAATATCATAATTTCATCTTTCCATCTCAGTTATGACAATGTCATAATTTCGACTTTTTGTCATAAATGGCTCTTAAGTCATAATTTCATCTTTTCATCTCAGTTATGACAATGTCATAATTTCGACTTTTTGTCATAAAAGGCACTTAAGTCATAATTTCATCTTTTCATCTCAGTTATGACTTAATGTCATAATTTCGACTTTTTGTCATAAAAGGCTCTTAAGTCATAATTTCATCTTTTCATCTCAGTTATGACTTAATGTCATAATATCGACTTTTTGTCATAAATGGCTCTTTAGTCATAATTTCATCTTTTCATCTCAGTTATGACTTAATATCATAATTTCATCTTTCCATCTCAGTTATGACTTAATGTCATAATATCGACTTTTTGTCATAAATGGCTCTTAAGTCATAATTTCATCTTTTCATCTCAGTTATGACTTAATGTCATAATTTCGACTTTTTGTCATAAATGGCTTCTTAAGTCATAATTTCATCTTTTCATCTCAGTTATGACTTAATGTCATAATTTCAACTTTTTGTCATAAATGGCTTCTTAAGTCATAATTTCATCTTTTCATCTCAGTTATGACTTAATGTCATAATTTCAACTTTTTGTCATAAATGGCTTCTTAAGTCATAATTTCATCTTTTCATCTCAGTTATGACAGTCATAATTTCGACTTTTTGTCATAAAAGGCTCTTAAGTCATAATTTCATCTTTTCATCTCAGTTATGACTTAATATCATAATTTCATCTTTCCATCTCAGTTATGACTTAATGTCATAATATCGACTTTTTGCCATAAATGGCTTCTTAAGTCATAATTTCATCTTTCCATGTCAGTTATGACAGTCATAATTTCGACTTTTTGCCATAAATGGCTCTTAAGTCATAATTTCATCTTTTCATCTCAGTTATGACAGTCATAATTTCGACTTTTTGTCATAAAAGGCTCTTAAGTCATAATTTCATCTTTTCATCTCAGTTATGACTTAATGTCATAATTTCGACTTTTTGTCATAAAAGGCTCTTAAGTCATAATTTCATCTTTTCATCTCAGTTATGACAATGTCATAATTTCGACTTTTTGTCATAAATGGCTCTTAAGTCATAATTTCATGTTTTCATCTCAGTTATGACTTAATGTCATAATATCGACTTTTTGTCATAAATGGCTCTTAAGTCATAATTTCATCTTTTCATCTCAGTTATGACTTAATGTCATAATTTCGACTTTTTGTCATAAATGGCTTCTTAAGTCATAATTTCATCTTTTCATCTCAGTTATGACTTAATGTCATAATTTCATCTTTCCATCTCAGTTATGACAATGTCATAATTTCGACTTTTTGTCATAAATGGCTCTTAAGTCATAATTTCATCTTTTCATCTCAGTTATGACAATGTCATAATTTCGACTTTTTGTCATAAAAGGCTCTTAAGTCATAATTTCATCTTTTCATCTCAGTTATGACTTAATGTCATAATTTCGACTTTTTGTCATAAAAGGCTCTTAAGTCATAATTTCATCTTTTCATCTCAGTTATGACTTAATGTCATAATATCGACTTTTTGTCATAAATGGCTCTTAAGTCATAATTTCATCTTTTCATCTCAGTTATGACTTAATATCATAATTTCATCTTTCCATCTCAGTTATGACAATGTCATAATTTCGACTTTTTGTCATAAATGGCTCTTAAGTCATAATTTCATCTTTTCATCTCAGTTATGACAATGTCATAATTTCGACTTTTTGTCATAAAAGGCACTTAAGTCATAATTTCATCTTTTCATCTCAGTTATGACTTAATGTCATAATTTCGACTTTTTGTCATAAAAGGCTCTTAAGTCATAATTTCATCTTTTCATCTCAGTTATGACTTAATGTCATAATATCGACTTTTTGTCATAAATGGCTCTTAAGTCATAATTTCATCTTTTCATCTCAGTTATGACTTAATATCATAATTTCATCTTTCCATCTCAGTTATGACTTAATGTCATAATATCGACTTTTTGTCATAAATGGCTCTTAAGTCATAATTTCATCTTTTCATCTCAGTTATGACTTAATGTCATAATTTCGACTTTTTGTCATAAATGGCTTCTTAAGTCATAATTTCATCTTTTCATCTCAGTTATGACTTAATGTCATAATTTCAACTTTTTGTCATAAATGGCTTCTTAAGTCATAATTTCATCTTTTCATCTCAGTTATGACTTAATGTCATAATTTCAACTTTTTGTCATAAATGGCTTCTTAAGTCATAATTTCATCTTTTCATCTCAGTTATGACAGTCATAATTTCGACTTTTTGTCATAAAAGGCTCTTAAGTCATAATTTCATCTTTTCATCTCAGTTATGACTTAATATCATAATTTCATCTTTCCATCTCAGTTATGACTTAATGTCATAATATCGACTTTTTGCCATAAATGGCTTCTTAAGTCATAATTTCATCTTTCCATGTCAGTTATGACAGTCATAATTTCGACTTTTTGCCATAAATGGCTTCTTAAGTCATAATTTCATCTTTCCATCTCAGTTATGACTTAATGTCATAATTTCGACTTTTTGTCATAAATGGCTTCTTAAGGCATAATTTCATGTTTTCATCTCAGTTATGACAGTCATAATTTCGACTTTTTGTCATAAATGGCTCTTAAGTCATAATTTCATCTCTTCATCTCAGTTATGACAATGTCATAATTTCGACTTTTTGTCATAAATGGCTCTTAAGTCATAATTTCATGTTTTCATCTCAGTTATGACTTAATGTTATAATATCGACTTTTTGTCATAAATGGCTTCTTAAGTCATAATTTCATCTTTTCATCTCAGTTATGACTTAATGTCATAATTTCGACTTTTTGTCATAAATGGCTTCTTAAGTCATAATTTCATCTTTTCATCTCAGTTATGACTTAATGTCATAATTTCGACTTTTTGTCATAAATGGCTTCTTAAGTCATAATTTCATCTTTTCATCTCAGTTATGACTTAATGTCATAATTTCGACTTTTTGTCATAAATGGCTCTTAAGTCATAATTTCATCTTTTCATCTCAGTTATGACTTAATGTCATAATTTCGACTTTTTGTCATAAATGGCTTCTTAAGTCATAATTTCATCTTTTCATCTCAGTTATGACTTAATATCATAATTTCATCTTTCCATCTCAGTTATGACTTAATGTCATAATTTCGACTTTTTGTCATAAAAGGCTCTTAAGTCATAATTTCATCTTTTCATCTCAGTTATGACTTAATGTCATAATTTCGACTTTTTGTCATAAATGGCTCTTAAGTCATAATTTCATGTTTTCATCTCAGTTATGACTTAATGTTATAATATCGACTTTTTGTCATAAATGGCTCTTAAGTCATAATTTCATGTTTTCATCTCAGTTATGACAGTCATAATTTCGACTTTTTGTCATAAATGGCTCTTAAGTCATAATTTCATCTTTTCATCTCAGTTATGACTTAATGTCATAATTTCGACTTTTTGTCATAAATGGCTCTTAAGTCATAATTTCATCTCTTCATCTCAGTTATGACAATGTCATAATTTCGACTTTTTGTCATAAATGGCTCTTAAGTCATAATTTCATGTTTTCATCTCAGTTATGACTTAATGTTATAATATCGACTTTTTGTCATAAATGGCTCTTAAGTCATAATTTCATCTTTTCATCTCAGTTATGACTTAATGTCATAATTTCGACTTTTTGTCATAAATGGCTTCTTAAGTCATAATTTCATCTTTTCATCTCAGTTATGACAATGTCATAATTTCGACTTTTTGTCATAAAAGGCACTTAAGTCATAATTTCATCTTTTCATCTCAGTTATGACTTAATGTCATAATTTCGACTTTTTGTCATAAAAGGCACTTAAGTCATAATTTCATCTTTTCATCTCAGTTATGACTTAATGTCATAATATCGACTTTTTGTCATAAATGGCTCTTAAGTCATAATTTCATCTTTTCATCTCAGTTATGACTTAATATCATAATTTCATCTTTCCATCTCAGTTATGACTTAATGTCATAATATCGACTTTTTGTCATAAATGGCTCTTAAGTCATAATTTCATCTTTTCATCTCAGTTATGACTTAATGTCATAATTTCGACTTTTTGTCATAAATGGCTTCTTAAGTCATAATTTCATCTTTTCATCTCAGTTATGACTTAATGTCATAATTTCAACTTTTTGTCATAAATGGCTTCTTAAGTCATAATTTCATCTTTTCATCTCAGTTATGACTTAATGTCATAATTTCAACTTTTTGTCATAAATGGCTTCTTAAGTCATAATTTCATCTTTTCATCTCAGTTATGACAGTCATAATTTCGACTTTTTGTCATAAAAGGCTCTTAAGTCATAATTTCATCTTTTCATCTCAGTTATGACTTAATATCATAATTTCATCTTTCCATCTCAGTTATGACTTAATGTCATAATATCGACTTTTTGCCATAAATGGCTTCTTAAGTCATAATTTCATCTTTCCATGTCAGTTATGACAGTCATAATTTCGACTTTTTGCCATAAATGGCTTCTTAAGTCATAATTTCATCTTTCCATCTCAGTTATGACTTAATGTCATAATTTCGACTTTTTGTCATAAATGGCTTCTTAAGGCATAATTTCATGTTTTCATCTCAGTTATGACAGTCATAATTTCGACTTTTTGTCATAAATGGCTCTTAAGTCATAATTTCATCTCTTCATCTCAGTTATGACAATGTCATAATTTCGACTTTTTGTCATAAATGGCTCTTAAGTCATAATTTCATGTTTTCATCTCAGTTATGACTTAATGTTATAATATCGACTTTTTGTCATAAATGGCTCTTAAGTCATAATTTCATCTTTTCATCTCAGTTATGACTTAATGTCATAATTTCGACTTTTTGTCATAAATGGCTTCTTAAGTCATAATTTCATCTTTTCATCTCAGTTATGACTTAATATCATAATTTCATCTTTCCATCTCAGTTATGACTTAATGTCATAATTTCGACTTTTTGTCATAAAAGGCTCTTAAGTCATAATTTCATCTTTTCATCTCAGTTATGACTTAATGTCATAATTTCGACTTTTTGTCATAAATGGCTCTTAAGTCATAATTTCATGTTTTCATCTCAGTTATGACTTAATGTTATAATATCGACTTTTTGTCATAAATGGCTCTTAAGTCATAATTTCATGTTTTCATCTCAGTTATGACAGTCATAATTTCGACTTTTTGTCATAAATGGCTCTTAAGTCATAATTTCATCTTTTCATCTCAGTTATGACTTAATGTCATAATTTCGACTTTTTGTCATAAATGGCTCTTAAGTCATAATTTCATCTCTTCATCTCAGTTATGACAATGTCATAATTTCGACTTTTTGTCATAAATGGCTCTTAAGTCATAATTTCATGTTTTCATCTCAGTTATGACTTAATGTTATAATATCGACTTTTTGTCATAAATGGCTCTTAAGTCATAATTTCATCTTTTCATCTCAGTTATGACTTAATGTCATAATTTCGACTTTTTGTCATAAATGGCTTCTTAAGTCATAATTTCATCTTTTCATCTCAGTTATGACTTAATATCATAATTTCATCTTTCCATCTCAGTTATGACTTAGTCATAATTTCGATTTTTTGCCATAAATGGCTCTTAAGTCATAATTTCATCTTTCCATCTCAGTTATGACTTAATGTCATAATTTCGACTTTTTGTCATAAAAGGCTCTTAAGTCATAATTTCATCTTTTCATCTCAGTTATGACAATGTTATAATTTCATCTTTTCATCTCAGTTATGACTTAATGTCATAATTTCGACTTTTTGTCATAAATGGCTCAAGTCATAATTTCATCTTTTCATCTCAGTTATGACTTAGTCATAATTTCGACTTTTTGTCATAAATGGCTCTTAAGTCATAATTTCATCTTTCCATCTCAGTTATGACTTAATGTCATAATTTCATCTTTTCATCTCAGTTATGAGTTAATGTCATAATTTCAACTTTTTGCCATAAATGGCTCTTAAGTCATAATTTCATCTTTCCATCTCAGTTATGAGTTAATGTCATAATTTCATCTTTTCATCTCAGTTATGACAATGTCATAATATCGACTTTTTGTCATAAATGGCTCTTAAGTCATAATTTCATCTTTTCATCTCAGTTATGACAGTCATAATTTCGACTTTTTGTCATAAAAGGCTCTTAAGTCATAATTTCATCTTTTCATCTCAGTTATGACTTAATGTCATAATTTCGACTTTTTGTCATAAATGGCTTCTTAAGTCATAATTTCATCTTTTCATCTCAGTTATGACTTAATGTCATAATTTCATCTTTCCATCTCAGTTATGACAATGTCATAATTTCGACTTTTTGTCATAAATGGCTCTTAAGTCATAATTTCATCTTTTCATCTCAGTTATGACAATGTCATAATTTCGACTTTTTGTCATAAAAGGCTCTTAAGTCATAATTTCATCTTTTCATCTCAGTTATGACTTAATGTCATAATTTCGACTTTTTGTCATAAAAGGCTCTTAAGTCATAATTTCATCTTTTCATCTCAGTTATGACTTAATGTCATAATATCGACTTTTTGTCATAAATGGCTCTTAAGTCATAATTTCATCTTTTCATCTCAGTTATGACTTAATATCATAATTTCATCTTTCCATCTCAGTTATGACAATGTCATAATTTCGACTTTTTGTCATAAATGGCTCTTAAGTCATAATTTCATCTTTTCATCTCAGTTATGACTTAATATCATAATTTCATCTTTCCATCTCAGTTATGACAATGTCATAATTTCGACTTTTTGTCATAAATGGCTCTTAAGTCATAATTTCATCTTTTCATCTCAGTTATGACAATGTCATAATTTCGACTTTTTGTCATAAAAGGCTCTTAAGTCATAACTTCATCTTTTCATCTCAGTTATGACTTAATGTCATAATTTCGACTTTTTGTCATAAAAGGCTCTTAAGTCATAACTTCATCTTTTCATCTCAGTTATGACTTAATGTCATAATTTCGACTTTTTGTCATAAAAGGCTCTTAAGTCATAATTTCATCTTTTCATCTCAGTTATGACTTAATATCATAATTTCATCTTTCCATCTCAGTTATGACTTAATGTCATAATTTCATCTTTTCATCTCAGTTATGACTTAATGTCATAATATCGACTTTTTGTCATAAATGGCTCTTAAGTCATAATTTCATCTTTTCATCTCAGTTATGACTTAATGTCATAATATCGACTTTTTGTCATAAATGGCTCTTAAGTCATAATTTCATCTTTTCATCTCAGTTATGACTTAATATCATAATTTCATCTTTCCATCTCAGTTATGACTTAATGTCATAATTTCGACTTTTTGTCATAAAAGGCTCTTAAGTCATAATTTCATCTTTTCATCTCAGTTATGACAATGTTATAATTTCATCTTTTCATCTCAGTTATGACTTAATGTCATAATTTCGACTTTTTGTCATAAATGGCTCAAGTCATAATTTCATCTTTTCATCTCAGTTATGACTTAGTCATAATTTCGACTTTTTGTCATAAATGGCTCTTAAGTCATAATTTCATCTTTCCATCTCAGTTATGACTTAATGTCATAATTTCATCTTTTCATCTCAGTTATGAGTTAATGTCATAATTTCAACTTTTTGCCATAAATGGCTCTTAAGTCATAATTTCATCTTTCCATCTCAGTTATGAGTTAATGTCATAATTTCATCTTTTCATCTCAGTTATGACAATGTCATAATATCGACTTTTTGTCATAAATGGCTCTTAAGTCATAATTTCATCTTTTCATCTCAGTTATGACAGTCATAATTTCGACTTTTTGTCATAAAAGGCTCTTAAGTCATAATTTCATCTTTTCATCTCAGTTATGACTTAATGTCATAATTTCGACTTTTTGTCATAAATGGCTTCTTAAGTCATAATTTCATCTTTTCATCTCAGTTATGACTTAATGTCATAATTTCATCTTTCCATCTCAGTTATGACAATGTCATAATTTCGACTTTTTGTCATAAATGGCTCTTAAGTCATAATTTCATCTTTTCATCTCAGTTATGACAATGTCATAATTTCGACTTTTTGTCATAAAAGGCTCTTAAGTCATAATTTCATCTTTTCATCTCAGTTATGACTTAATGTCATAATTTCGACTTTTTGTCATAAAAGGCTCTTAAGTCATAATTTCATCTTTTCATCTCAGTTATGACTTAATGTCATAATATCGACTTTTTGTCATAAATGGCTCTTAAGTCATAATTTCATCTTTTCATCTCAGTTATGACTTAATATCATAATTTCATCTTTCCATCTCAGTTATGACAATGTCATAATTTCGACTTTTTGTCATAAATGGCTCTTAAGTCATAATTTCATCTTTTCATCTCAGTTATGACTTAATATCATAATTTCATCTTTCCATCTCAGTTATGACAATGTCATAATTTCGACTTTTTGTCATAAATGGCTCTTAAGTCATAATTTCATCTTTTCATCTCAGTTATGACAATGTCATAATTTCGACTTTTTGTCATAAAAGGCTCTTAAGTCATAACTTCATCTTTTCATCTCAGTTATGACTTAATGTCATAATTTCGACTTTTTGTCATAAAAGGCTCTTAAGTCATAACTTCATCTTTTCATCTCAGTTATGACTTAATGTCATAATTTCGACTTTTTGTCATAAAAGGCTCTTAAGTCATAATTTCATCTTTTCATCTCAGTTATGACTTAATATCATAATTTCATCTTTCCATCTCAGTTATGACTTAATGTCATAATTTCATCTTTTCATCTCAGTTATGACTTAATGTCATAATATCGACTTTTTGTCATAAATGGCTCTTAAGTCATAATTTCATCTTTTCATCTCAGTTATGACTTAATGTCATAATTTCGACTTTTTGTCATAAATGGCTTCTTAAGTCATAATTTCATCTTTTCATCTCAGTTATGACTTAATGTCATAATTTCAACTTTTTGTCATAAATGGCTTCTTAAGTCATAATTTCATCTTTTCATCTCAGTTATGACTTAATGTCATAATTTCAACTTTTTGTCATAAATGGCTTCTTAAGTCATAATTTCATCTTTTCATCTCAGTTATGACAGTCATAATTTCGACTTTTTGTCATAAAAGGCTCTTAAGTCATAATTTCATCTTTTCATCTCAGTTATGACTTAATATCATAATTTCATCTTTCCATCTCAGTTATGACTTAATGTCATAATATCGACTTTTTGCCATAAATGGCTCTTAAGTCATAATTTCATCTTTTCATCTCAGTTATGACAGTCATAATTTCGACTTTTTGTCATAAAAGGCTCTTAAGTCATAATTTCATCTTTCCATCTCAGTTATGACTTAATGTCATAATATCGACTTTTTGCCATAAATGGCTTCTTAAGTCATAATTTCATCTTTCCATCTCAGTTATGACAGTCATAATTTCGACTTTTTGCCATAAATGGCTTCTTAAGTCATAATTTCATGTTTTCATCTCAGTTATGACTTAATGTCATAATATCGACTTTTTGCCATAAATGGCTGTTAAGTCATAATTTCATCTTTTCATCTCAGTTATGACAGTCATAATTTCGACTTTTTGTCATAAATGGCTTCTTAAGTCATAATTTCATCTTTTCATCTCAGTTATGACTTAATATCATAATTTCATCTTTCCATCTCAGTTATGACAATGTCATAATTTCGACTTTTTGTCATAAATGGCTCTTAAGTCATAATTTCATCTTTTCATCTCAGTTATGACTTAATGTCATAATTTCGACTTTTTGTCATAAAAGGCTCTTAAGTCATAATTTCATCTTTTCATCTCAGTTATGACTTAATATCATAATATCGACTTTTTGTCATAAATGGCTTCTTAAGTCATAATTTCATCTTTTCATCTCAGTTATGACTTAATGTCATAATATCGACTTTTTGCCATAAATGGCTTCTTAAGTCATAATTTCATCTTTCCATCTCAGTTATGACAATGTCATAATTTCGACTTTTTGTCATAAATGGCTCTTAAGTCATAATTTCATCTTTTCATCTCAGTTATGACAATGTCATAATTTCGACTTTTTGTCATAAATGGCTCTTAAGTCATAATTTCATCTTTTCATCTCAGTTATGACAATGTCATAATTTCGACTTTTTGTCATAAATGGCTCTTAAGTCATAATTTCATCTTTTCATCTCAGTTATGACTTAATGTCATAATATCGACTTTTTGCCATAAATGGCTTCTTAAGTCATAATTTCATCTTTCCATCTCAGTTATGACAGTCATAATTTCGACTTTTTGCCATAAATGGCTTCTTAAGTCATAATTTCATCTTTCCATCTCAGTTATGACAATGTCATAATTTCGACTTTTTGTCATAAATGGCTCTTAAGTCATAATTTCATCTTTTCATCTCAGTTATGACAATGTCATAATTTCGACTTTTTGTCATAAATGGCTCTTAAGTCATAATTTCATCTTTCCATCTCAGTCATGACTTAATGTCATAATATCGACTTTTTGTCATAAATGGCTTCTTAAGTCATAATTTCATCTTTTCATCTCAGTTATGACTTAATATCATAATTTCATCTTGCCATCTCAGTTATGACTTAATGTCATAATTTCGACTTTTTGTCATAAATGGCTCTTAAGTCATAATTTCATCTTTTCATCTCAGTTATGACTTAATGTCATAATTTCGACTTTTTGTCATAAATGGCTCTTAAGTCATAATTTCTTCTTTTCATCTCAGTTATGACTTAATGTCATAATTTCGACTTTTTGTCATAAATGGCTCTTAAGTCATAATTTCATCTTTTCATCTCAGTTATGACAATGTCATAATTTCGACTTTTTGTCATAAATGGCTCTTAAGTCATAATTTCATGTTTTCATCTCAGTTATGACTTAATGTCATAATATCGACTTTTTGTCATAAATGGCTTCTTAAGTCATAATTTCATCTTTTCATCTCAGTTATGACTTAATATCATAATTTCATCTTGCCATCTCAGTTATGACTTAATGTCATAATTTCGACTTTTTGTCATAAATGGCTCTTAAGTCATAATTTCATCTTTTCATCTCAGTTATGACAGTCATAATTTCGACTTTTTGTCATAAAAGGCTCTTAAGTCATAATTTCATCTTTTCATCTCAGTTATGACAGTCATAATTTCGACTTTTTGTCATAAATGGCTCTTAAGTCATAATTTCATCTTTTCATCTCAGTTATGACAGTCATAATTTCGACTTTTTGTCATAAATGGCTCTTAAGTCATAATTTCATGTTTTCATCTCAGTTATGACAATGTCATAATTTCGACTTTTTGTCATAAATGGCTCTTAAGTCATAAGTTCATGTTTTCATCTCAGTTATGACAGTCATAATTTCGACTTTTTGTCATAAATGGCTCTTTAGTCATAATTTCATCTTTTCATCTCAGTTATGACTTAATGTCATAATTTCGACTTTTTGTCATAAATGGCTCTTAAGTCATAATTTCATCTTTCCATCTCAGTCATGACTTAATGTCATAATTTCGACTTTTTGTCATAAAAGGCTCTTACGTCATAATTTCATCTTTTCATCTCAGTTATGACTTAATGTCATAATATCGACTTTTTGTTATAAATGGCTTCTTAAGTCATAATTTCATCTTTTCATCTCAGTTATGACTTAATATCATAATTTCATCTTGCCATCTCAGTTATGACTTAATGTCATAATTTCGACTTTTTGTCATAAAAGGCTCTTAAGTCATAATTTCATCTTTTCATCTCAGTTATGACTTATTGTCATAATATCGACTTTTTGTCATAAATGGCTCTTAAGTCATAATTTCATCTTTTCATCTCAGTTATGACTTAATGTCATAATTTCGACTTTTTGTCATAAAAGGCTCTTAAGTCATAATTTCATCTTTTCATCTCAGTTATGACTTAATGTCATAATTTCGACTTTTTGTCATAAATGGCTCTTAAGTCATAATTTCATCTTTTCATCTCAGTTATGACTTAATGTCATAATTTCAACTTTTTGTCATAAATGGCTTAAGTCATAATTTCATCTTTTCATCTCAGTTATGACAGTCATAATTTCGACTTTTTGTCATAAAAGGCTCTTAAGTCATAATTTCATCTTTTCATCTCAGTTATGACTTAATATCATAATTTCATCTTTCCATCTCAGTTATGACTTAATGTCATAATATCGACTTTTTGCCATAAATGGCTTCTTAAGTCATAATTTCATCTTTCCATCTCAGTTATGACAATGTCATAATTTCGACTTTTTGTCATAAATGGCTCTTAAGTCATAATTTCATCTTTTCATCTCAGTTATGACTTAATGTCATAATTTCGACTTTTTGTCATAAATGGCTTCTTAAGTCATAATTTCATGTTTTCATCTCAGTTATGACTTAATGTCATAATATCGACTTTTTGCCATAAATGGCTCTTAAGTCATAATTTCATCTTTTCATCTCAGTTATGACTTAGTCATAATTGCGACTTTTTGTCATAAATGGCTCTTAAGTCATAATTTCATCTTTTCATCTCAGTTATGACAGTCATAATTTCGACTTTTTGTCATAAAAGGCTCTTAAGTCATAATTTCATCTTTTCATCTCAGTTATGACAATGTCATAATTTCGACTTTTTGTCATAAATGGCTCAAGTCATAATTTCATCTTTCCATCTCAGTTATGACTTAGTCATAATTGCGACTTTTTGTCATAAATGGCTCTTAAGTCATAATTTCATCTTTCCATCTCAGTTATGACTTAGTCATAATTGCGACTTTTTGTCATAAATGGCTCTTAAGTCATAATTTCATCTTTTCATCTCAGTTATGACAGTCATAATTTCGACTTTTTGTCATAAATGGCTCAAGTCATAATTTCATCTTTCCATCTCAGTTATGAGTTAATGTCATAATTTCATCTTTTCATCTCAGTTATGACTTAGTCATAATTTCGATTTTTTGCCATAAATGGCTCTTAAGTCATAATTTCATCTTTCCATCTCAGTTATGACTTAATGTCATAATTTCGACTTTTTGTCATAAAAGGCTCTTAAGTCATAATTTCATCTTTTCATCTCAGTTATGACAATGTTATAATTTCATCTTTTCATCTCAGTTATGACTTAATGTCATAATTTCGACTTTTTGTCATAAATGGCTCTTAAGTCATAATTTCATCTTTCCATCTCAGTTATGACTTAATGTCATAATTTCATCTTTTCATCTCAGTTATGAGTTAATGTCATAATTTCAACTTTTTGCCATAAATGGCTCTTAAGTCATAATTTCATCTTTCCATCTCAGTTATGAGTTAATGTCATAATTTCATCTTTTCATCTCAGTTATGACAGTCATAATATCGACTTTTTGTCATAAAAGGCTCTTAAGTCATAATTTCATCTTTTCATCTCAGTTATGACAGTCATAATTTCGACTTTTTGTCATAAAAGGCTCTTAAGTCATAATTTCATCTTTTCATCTCAGTTATGAGTTAATGTCATAATTTCAACTTTTTGCCATAAATGGCTCTTAAGTCATAATTTCATCTTTCCATCTCAGTTATGAGTTAATGTCATAATTTCATCTTTTCATCTCAGTTATGACAGTCATAATATCGACTTTTTGTCATAAAAGGCTCTTAAGTCATAATTTCATCTTTTCATCTCAGTTATGACAGTCATAATTTCGACTTTTTGTCATAAAAGGCTCTTAAGTCATAATTTCATCTTTTCATCTCAGTTATGACAATGTCATAATTTCGACTTTTTGTCATAAATGGCTCTTAAGTCATAATTTCATGTTTTCATCTCAGTTATGACTTAATGTCATAATATCGACTTTTTGTCATAAATGGCTCTTAAGTCATAATTTCATTTTTTCATCTCAGTTATGACTTAATGTCATAATTTCGACTTTTTGTCATAAATGGCTTCTTAAGTCATAATTTCATCTTTTCATCTCAGTTATGACTTAATGTCATAATTTCATCTTTCCATCTCAGTTATGACAGTCATAATTTCGACTTTTTGTCATAAATGGCTCTTAAGTCATAATTTCATTTTTTCATCTCAGTTATGACAATGTCATAATTTCGACTTTTTGTCATAAATGGCTCTTAAGTCATAATTTCATCTTTTCATCTCAGTTATGACAATGTCATAATTTCGACTTTTTGTCATAAAAGGCTCTTAAGTCATAATTTCATCTTTTCATCTCAGTTATGACAGTCATAATTTCGACTTTTTGTCATAAATGGCTCTTAAGTCATAATTTCATTTTTTCATCTCAGTTATGACAATGTCATAATTTCGACTTTTTGTCATAAATGGCTCTTAAGTCATAATTTCATCTTTTCATCTCAGTTATGACAATGTCATAATTTCGACTTTTTGTCATAAAAGGCTCTTAAGTCATAATTTCATCTTTTCATCTCAGTTATGACTTAATGTCATAATTTCGACTTTTTGTCATAAAAGGCTCTTAAGTCATAATTTCATCTTTTCATCTCAGTTATGACTTAATGTCATAATATCGACTTTTTGTCATAAATGGCTCTTAAGTCATAATTTCATCTTTTCATCTCAGTTATGACTTAATATCATAATTTCATCTTTCCATCTCAGTTATGACAATGTCATAATTTCGACTTTTTGTCATAAATGGCTCTTAAATCATAATTTCATCTTTTCATCTCAGTTATGACTTAATATCATAATTTCATCTTTCCATCTCAGTTATGACAATGTCATAATTTCGACTTTTTGTCATAAATGGCTCTTAAGTCATAATTTCATCTTTTCATCTCAGTTATGACAATGTCATAATTTCGACTTTTTGTCATAAAAGGCTCTTAAGTCATAATTTCATCTTTTCATCTCAGTTATGACTTAATGTCATAATTTCGACTTTTTGTCATAAAAGGCTCTTAAGTCATAATTTCATCTTTTCATCTCAGTTATGACTTAATGTCATAATATCGACTTTTTGTCATAAATGGCTCTTAAGTCATAATTTCATCTTTTCATCTCAGTTATGACTTAATATCATAATTTCATCTTTCCATCTCAGTTATGACTTAATGTCATAATTTCATCTTTTCATCTCAGTTATGACTTAATGTCATAATATCGACTTTTTGTCATAAATGGCTCTTAAGTCATAATTTCATCTTTTCATCTCAGTTATGACTTAATGTCATAATTTCGACTTTTTGTCATAAATGGCTCTTAAGTCATAATTTCATCTTTTCATCTCAGTTATGACTTAATGTCATAATATCGACTTTTTGTCATAAATGGCTCTTAAGTCATAATTTCATCTTTTCATCTCAGTTATGACTTAATGTCATAATTTCGACTTTTTGTCATAAATGGCTCTTAAGTCATAATTTCATCTTTTCATCTCAGTTATGACTTAATGTCATAATATCGACTTTTTGTCATAAATGGCTCTTAAGTCATAATTTCATCTTTTCATCTCAGTTATGACTTAATGTCATAATATCGACTTTTTGTCATAAATGGCTCTTAAGTCATAATTTCATCTTTTCATCTCAGTTATGACTTAATGTCATAATTTCAACTTTTTGTCATAAATGGCTTCTTAAGTCATAATTTCATCTTTTCATCTCAGTTATGACTTAATGTCATAATTTCAACTTTTTGTCATAAATGGCTTCTTAAGTCATAATTTCATCTTTTCATCTCAGTTATGACAGTCATAATTTCGACTTTTTGTCATAAAAGGCTCTTAAGTCATAATTTCATCTTTTCATCTCAGTTATGACTTAATATCATAATTTCATCTTTCCATCTCAGTTATGACTTAATGTCATAATATCGACTTTTTGCCATAAATGGCTTCTTAAGTCATAATTTCATCTTTCCATGTCAGTTATGACAGTCATAATTTCGACTTTTTGCCATAAATGGCTTCTTAAGTCATAATTTCATCTTTCCATCTCAGTTATGACTTAATGTCATAATTTCGACTTTTTGTCATAAATGGCTTCTTAAGGCATAATTTCATGTTTTCATCTCAGTTATGACAGTCATAATTTCGACTTTTTGTCATAAATGGCTCTTAAGTCATAATTTCATCTCTTCATCTCAGTTATGACAATGTCATAATTTCGACTTTTTGTCATAAATGGCTCTTAAGTCATAATTTCATGTTTTCATCTCAGTTATGACTTAATGTTATAATATCGACTTTTTGTCATAAATGGCTCTTAAGTCATAATTTCATCTTTTCATCTCAGTTATGACTTAATGTCATAATTTCGACTTTTTGTCATAAATGGCTTCTTAAGTCATAATTTCATCTTTTCATCTCAGTTATGACTTAATATCATAATTTCATCTTTCCATCTCAGTTATGACTTAATGTCATAATTTCATCTTTTCATCTCAGTTATGACTTAATGTCATAATATCGACTTTTTGTCATAAATGGCTCTTAAGTCATAATTTCATCTTTTCATCTCAGTTATGACTTAATGTCATAATTTCGACTTTTTGTCATAAATGGCTTCTTAAGTCATAATTTCATCTTTCCATGTCAGTTATGACAGTCATAATTTCGACTTTTTGTCATAAATGGCTTCTTAAGGCATAATTTCATGTTTTCATCTCAGTTATGACAGTCATAATTTCGACTTTTTGTCATAAATGGCTCTTAAGTCATAATTTCATCTTTTCATCTCAGTTATGACTTAATGTCATAATTTCGACTTTTTGTCATAAATGGCTCTTAAGTCATAATTTCATCTCTTCATCTCAGTTATGACAATGTCATAATTTCGACTTTTTGTCATAAATGGCTCTTAAGTCATAATTTCATGTTTTCATCTCAGTTATGACTTAATGTTATAATATAGACTTTTTGTCATAAATGGCTCTTAAGTCATAATTTCATCTTTTCATCTCAGTTATGACTTAATGTCATAATTTCGACTTTTTGTCATAAATGGCTTCTTAAGTCATAATTTCATCTTTTCATCTCAGTTATGACTTAATATCATAATTTCATCTTTCCATCTCAGTTATGACTTAGTCATAATTTCGATTTTTTGCCATAAATGGCTCTTAAGTCATAATTTCATCTTTCCATCTCAGTTATGACTTAATGTCATAATTTCGACTTTTTGTCATAAAAGGCTCTTAAGTCATAATTTCATCTTTTCATCTCAGTTATGACAATGTTATAATTTCATCTTTTCATCTCAGTTATGACTTAATGTCATAATTTCGACTTTTTGTCATAAATGGCTCAAGTCATAATTTCATCTTTTCATCTCAGTTATGACTTAGTCATAATTTCGACTTTTTGTCATAAATGGCTCTTAAGTCATAATTTCATCTTTCCATCTCAGTTATGACTTAATGTCATAATTTCATCTTTTCATCTCAGTTATGAGTTAATGTCATAATTTCAACTTTTTGCCATAAATGGCTCTTAAGTCATAATTTCATCTTTCCATCTCAGTTATGAGTTAATGTCATAATTTCATCTTTTCATCTCAGTTATGACAATGTCATAATATCGACTTTTTGTCATAAATGGCTCTTAAGTCATAATTTCATCTTTTCATCTCAGTTATGACAGTCATAATTTCGACTTTTTGTCATAAAAGGCTCTTAAGTCACAATTTCATCTTTTCATCTCAGTTATGACTTAATGTCATAATTTCGACTTTTTGTCATAAAAGGCTCTTAAGTCATAATTTCATCTTTTCATCTCAGTTATGACAATGTCATAATTTCGACTTTTTGTCATAAATGGCTCTTAAGTCATAATTTCATGTTTTCATCTCAGTTATGACTTAATGTCATAATATCGACTTTTTGTCATAAATGGCTCTTAAGTCATAATTTCATCTTTTCATCTCAGTTATGACTTAATGTCATAATTTCGACTTTTTGTCATAAATGGCTTCTTAAGTCATAATTTCATCTTTCCATCTCAGTTATGACAATGTCATAATTTCGACTTTTTGTCATAAATGGCTCTTAAGTCATAATTTCATCTTTTCATCTCAGTTATGACAATGTCATAATTTCGACTTTTTGTCATAAAAGGCTCTTAAGTCATAATTTCATCTTTTCATCTCAGTTATGACTTAATGTCATAATTTCGACTTTTTGTCATAAAAGGCTCTTAAGTCATAATTTCATCTTTTCATCTCAGTTATGACTTAATGTCATAATATCGACTTTTTGTCATAAATGGCTCTTAAGTCATAATTTCATCTTTTCATCTCAGTTATGACTTAATATCATAATTTCATCTTTCCATCTCAGTTATGACAATGTCATAATTTCGACTTTTTGTCATAAATGGCTCTTAAGTCATAATTTCATCTTTTCATCTCAGTTATGACTTAATATCATAATTTCATCTTTCCATCTCAGTTATGACAATGTCATAATTTCGACTTTTTGTCATAAATGGCTCTTAAGTCATAATTTCATCTTTTCATCTCAGTTATGACAATGTCATAATTTCGACTTTTTGTCATAAAAGGCACTTAAGTCATAATTTCATCTTTTCATCTCAGTTATGACTTAATGTCATAATTTCGACTTTTTGTCATAAAAGGCTCTTAAGTCATAATTTCATCTTTTCATCTCAGTTATGACTTAATGTCATAATATCGACTTTTTGTCATAAATGGCTCTTAAGTCATAATTTCATCTTTTCATCTCAGTTATGACTTAATATCATAATTTCATCTTTCCATCTCAGTTATGACTTAATGTCATAATATCGACTTTTTGTCATAAATGGCTCTTAAGTCATAATTTCATCTTTTCATCTCAGTTATGACTTAATGTCATAATTTCGACTTTTTGTCATAAATGGCTCTTAAGTCATAATTTCATCTTTTCATCTCAGTTATGACTTAATGTCATAATATCGACTTTTTGTCATAAATGGCTCTTAAGTCATAATTTCATCTTTTCATCTCAGTTATGACTTAATGTCATAATTTCAACTTTTTGTCATAAATGGCTTCTTAAGTCATAATTTCATCTTTTCATCTCAGTTATGACTTAATGTCATAATTTCAACTTTTTGTCATAAATGGCTTCTTAAGTCATAATTTCATCTTTTCATCTCAGTTATGACAGTCATAATTTCGACTTTTTGTCATAAAAGGCTCTTAAGTCATAATTTCATCTTTTCATCTCAGTTATGACTTAATATCATAATTTCATCTTTCCATCTCAGTTATGACTTAATGTCATAATATCGACTTTTTGCCATAAATGGCTTCTTAAGTCATAATTTCATCTTTCCATGTCAGTTATGACAGTCATAATTTCGACTTTTTGCCATAAATGGCTTCTTAAGTCATAATTTCATCTTTCCATCTCAGTTATGACTTAATGTCATAATTTCGACTTTTTGTCATAAATGGCTTCTTAAGGCATAATTTCATGTTTTCATCTCAGTTATGACAGTCATAATTTCGACTTTTTGTCATAAATGGCTCTTAAGTCATAATTTCATCTCTTCATCTCAGTTATGACAATGTCATAATTTCGACTTTTTGTCATAAATGGCTCTTAAGTCATAATTTCATGTTTTCATCTCAGTTATGACTTAATGTTATAATATCGACTTTTTGTCATAAATGGCTCTTAAGTCATAATTTCATCTTTTCATCTCAGTTATGACTTAATGTCATAATTTCGACTTTTTGTCATAAATGGCTTCTTAAGTCATAATTTCATCTTTTCATCTCAGTTATGACTTAATATCATAATTTCATCTTTCCATCTCAGTTATGACTTAATGTCATAATTTCGACTTTTTGTCATAAAAGGCTCTTAAGTCATAATTTCATCTTTTCATCTCAGTTATGACTTAATGTCATAATTTCGACTTTTTGTCATAAATGGCTCTTAAGTCATAATTTCATGTTTTCATCTCAGTTATGACTTAATGTTATAATATCGACTTTTTGTCATAAATGGCTCTTAAGTCATAATTTCATGTTTTCATCTCAGTTATGACAGTCATAATTTCGACTTTTTGTCATAAATGGCTCTTAAGTCATAATTTCATCTTTTCATCTCAGTTATGACTTAATGTCATAATTTCGACTTTTTGTCATAAATGGCTCTTAAGTCATAATTTCATCTCTTCATCTCAGTTATGACAATGTCATAATTTCGACTTTTTGTCATAAATGGCTCTTAAGTCATAATTTCATGTTTTCATCTCAGTTATGACTTAATGTTATAATATCGACTTTTTGTCATAAATGGCTCTTAAGTCATAATTTCATCTTTTCATCTCAGTTATGACTTAATGTCATAATATCGACTTTTTGTCATAAATGGCTCTTAAGTCATAATTTCATCTTTTCATCTCAGTTATGACTTAATGTCATAATTTCGACTTTTTGTCATAAATGGCTTCTTAAGTCATAATTTCATGTTTTCATCTCAGTTATGACTTAATGTCATAATATCGACTTTTTGTCATAAATGGCTCTTAAGTCATAATTTCATCTTTTCATCTCAGTTATGACTTAATGTCATAATTTCGACTTTTTGTCATAAATGGCTTCTTAAGTCATAATTTCATCTTTCCATCTCAGTTATGACAATGTCATAATTTCGACTTTTTGTCATAAATGGCTCTTAAGTCATAATTTCATCTTTTCATCTCAGTTATGACAATGTCATAATTTCGACTTTTTGTCATAAAAGGCTCTTAAGTCATAATTTCATCTTTTCATCTCAGTTATGACTTAATGTCATAATTTCGACTTTTTGTCATAAAAGGCTCTTAAGTCATAATTTCATCTTTTCATCTCAGTTATGACTTAATGTCATAATATCGACTTTTTGTCATAAATGGCTCTTAAGTCATAATTTCATCTTTTCATCTCAGTTATGACTTAATATCATAATTTCATCTTTCCATCTCAGTTATGACAATGTCATAATTTCGACTTTTTGTCATAAATGGCTCTTAAGTCATAATTTCATCTTTTCATCTCAGTTATGACTTAATATCATAATTTCATCTTTCCATCTCAGTTATGACAATGTCATAATTTCGACTTTTTGTCATAAATGGCTCTTAAGTCATAATTTCATCTTTTCATCTCAGTTATGACAATGTCATAATTTCGACTTTTTGTCATAAAAGGCACTTAAGTCATAATTTCATCTTTTCATCTCAGTTATGACTTAATGTCATAATTTCGACTTTTTGTCATAAAAGGCTCTTAAGTCATAATTTCATCTTTTCATCTCAGTTATGACTTAATGTCATAATATCGACTTTTTGTCATAAATGGCTCTTAAGTCATAATTTCATCTTTTCATCTCAGTTATGACTTAATATCATAATTTCATCTTTCCATCTCAGTTATGACTTAATGTCATAATATCGACTTTTTGTCATAAATGGCTCTTAAGTCATAATTTCATCTTTTCATCTCAGTTATGACTTAATGTCATAATTTCGACTTTTTGTCATAAATGGCTCTTAAGTCATAATTTCATCTTTTCATCTCAGTTATGACTTAATGTCATAATATCGACTTTTTGTCATAAATGGCTCTTAAGTCATAATTTCATCTTTTCATCTCAGTTATGACTTAATGTCATAATTTCAACTTTTTGTCATAAATGGCTTCTTAAGTCATAATTTCATCTTTTCATCTCAGTTATGACTTAATGTCATAATTTCAACTTTTTGTCATAAATGGCTTCTTAAGTCATAATTTCATCTTTTCATCTCAGTTATGACAGTCATAATTTCGACTTTTTGTCATAAAAGGCTCTTAAGTCATAATTTCATCTTTTCATCTCAGTTATGACTTAATATCATAATTTCATCTTTCCATCTCAGTTATGACTTAATGTCATAATATCGACTTTTTGCCATAAATGGCTTCTTAAGTCATAATTTCATCTTTCCATGTCAGTTATGACAGTCATAATTTCGACTTTTTGCCATAAATGGCTTCTTAAGTCATAATTTCATCTTTTCATCTCAGTTATGACTTAATGTCATAATTTCGACTTTTTGTCATAAATGGCTTCTTAAGGCATAATTTCATGTTTTCATCTCAGTTATGACAGTCATAATTTCGACTTTTTGTCATAAATGGCTCTTAAGTCATAATTTCATCTCTTCATCTCAGTTATGACAATGTCATAATTTCGACTTTTTGTCATAAATGGCTCTTAAGTCATAATTTCATGTTTTCATCTCAGTTATGACTTAATGTTATAATATCGACTTTTTGTCATAAATGGCTCTTAAGTCATAATTTCATCTTTTCATCTCAGTTATGACTTAATGTCATAATTTCGACTTTTTGTCATAAATGGCTTCTTAAGTCATAATTTCATCTTTTCATCTCAGTTATGACTTAATATCATAATTTCATCTTTCCATCTCAGTTATGACTTAATGTCATAATTTCGACTTTTTGTCATAAAAGGCTCTTAAGTCATAATTTCATCTTTTCATCTCAGTTATGACTTAATGTCATAATTTCGACTTTTTGTCATAAATGGCTCTTAAGTCATAATTTCATGTTTTCATCTCAGTTATGACTTAATGTTATAATATCGACTTTTTGTCATAAATGGCTCTTAAGTCATAATTTCATGTTTTCATCTCAGTTATGACAGTCATAATTTCGACTTTTTGTCATAAATGGCTCTTAAGTCATAATTTCATCTTTTCATCTCAGTTATGACTTAATGTCATAATTTCGACTTTTTGTCATAAATGGCTCTTAAGTCATAATTTCATCTCTTCATCTCAGTTATGACAATGTCATAATTTCGACTTTTTGTCATAAATGGCTCTTAAGTCATAATTTCATGTTTTCATCTCAGTTATGACTTAATGTTATAATATCGACTTTTTGTCATAAATGGCTCTTAAGTCATAATTTCATCTTTTCATCTCAGTTATGACTTAATGTCATAATTTCGACTTTTTGTCATAAATGGCTTCTTAAGTCATAATTTCATCTTTTCATCTCAGTTATGACTTAATATCATAATTTCATCTTTCCATCTCAGTTATGACTTAGTCATAATTTCGATTTTTTGCCATAAATGGCTCTTAAGTCATAATTTCATCTTTCCATCTCAGTTATGACAATGTTATAATTTCATCTTTTCATCTCAGTTATGACTTAATGTCATAATTTCGACTTTTTGTCATAAATGGCTCAAGTCATAATTTCATCTTTTCATCTCAGTTATGACTTAGTCATAATTTCGACTTTTTGTCATAAAAGGCTCTTAAGTCATAATTTCATCTTTTCATCTCAGTTATGACTTAATGTCATAATTTCATCTTTCCATCTCAGTTATGACTTAATGTCATAATTTCGACTTTTTGTCATAAAAGGCTCTTAAGTCATAATTTCATCTTTTCATCTCAGTTATGACAATGTTATAATTTCATCTTTTCATCTCAGTTATGACTTAATGTCATAATTTCGACTTTTTGTCATAAATGGCTCAAGTCATAATTTCATCTTTTCATCTCAGTTATGACTTAGTCATAATTTCGACTTTTTGTCATAAATGGCTCTTAAGTCATAATTTCATCTTTCCATCTCAGTTATGAGTTAATGTCATAATTTCATCTTTTCATCTCAGTTATGACAATGTCATAATATCGACTTTTTGCCATAAATGGCTCTTAAGTCATAATTTCATCTTTTCATCTCAGTTATGACAGTCATAATTTCGACTTTTTGTCATAAAAGGCTCTTAAGTCATAATTTCATCTTTTCATCTCAGTTATGACTTAATGTCATAATTTCGACTTTTTGTCATAAAAGGCTCTTAAGTCATAATTTCATCTTTTCATCTCAGTTATGACAATGTCATAATTTCGACTTTTTGTCATAAATGGCTCTTAAGTCATAATTTCATGTTTTCATCTCAGTTATGACTTAATGTCATAATATCGACTTTTTGTCATAAATGGCTCTTAAGTCATAATTTCATCTTTTCATCTCAGTTATGACTTAATGTCATAATTTCGACTTTTTGTCATAAATGGCTTCTTAAGTCATAATTTCATCTTTTCATCTCAGTTATGAGTTAATGTCATAATTTCATCTTTTCATCTCAGTTATGACAATGTCATAATTTCGACTTTTTGTCATAAATGGCTCTTAAGTCATAATTTCATCTTTTCATCTCAGTTATGACAATGTCATAATTTCGACTTTTTGTCATAAAAGGCTCTTAAGTCATAATTTCATCTTTTCATCTCAGTTATGACAATGTCATAATTTCGACTTTTTGTCATAAAAGGCTCTTAAGTCATAATTTCATCTTTTCATCTCAGTTATGACTTAATGTCATAATATCGACTTTTTGTCATAAATGGCTCTTAAGTCATAATTTCATCTTTTCATCTCAGTTATGACTTAATATCATAATTTCATCTTTCCATCTCAGTTATGACAATGTCATAATTTCGACTTTTTGTCATAAATGGCTCTTAAGTCATAATTTCATCTTTTCATCTCAGTTATGACTTAATATCATAATTTCATCTTTCCATCTCAGTTATGACAATGTCATAATTTCGACTTTTTGTCATAAATGGCTCTTAAGTCATAATTTCATCTTTTCATCTCAGTTATGACAATGTCATAATTTCGACTTTTTGTCATAAAAGGCTCTTAAGTCATAACTTCATCTTTTCATCTCAGTTATGACTTAATGTCATAATATCGACTTTTTGTCATAAATGGCTCTTAAGTCATAATTTCATCTTTTCATCTCAGTTATGACTTAATATCATAATTTCATCTTTCCATCTCAGTTATGACTTAATGTCATAATTTCATCTTTTCATCTCAGTTATGACTTAATGTCATAATTTCGACTTTTTGTCATAAATGGCTCTTAAGTCATAATTTCATCTTTTCATCTCAGTTATGACTTAATGTCATAATATCGACTTTTTGTCATAAATGGCTCTTAAGTCATAATTTCATCTTTTCATCTCAGTTATGACTTAATGTCATAATTTCGACTTTTTGTCATAAATGGCTTCTTAAGTCATAATTTCATCTTTTCATCTCAGTTATGACTTAATGTCATAATTTCAACTTTTTGTCATAAATGGCTTCTTAAGTCATAATTTCATCTTTTCATCTCAGTTATGACTTAATGTCATAATTTCAACTTTTTGTCATAAATGGCTTCTTAAGTCATAATTTCATCTTTTCATCTCAGTTATGACTTAATGTCATAATATCGACTTTTTGTCATAAATGGCTCTTAAGTCATAATTTCATCTTTTCATCTCAGTTATGACTTAATATCATAATTTCATCTTTCCATCTCAGTTATGACTTAATGTCATAATTTCATCTTTTCATCTCAGTTATGACTTAATGTCATAATATCGACTTTTTGTCATAAATGGCTCTTAAGTCATAATTTCATCTTTTCATCTCAGTTATGACTTAATGTCATAATTTCGACTTTTTGTCATAAATGGCTTCTTAAGTCATAATTTCATCTTTTCATCTCAGTTATGACTTAATGTCATAATTTCAACTTTTTGTCATAAATGGCTTCTTAAGTCATAATTTCATCTTTTCATCTCAGTTATGACTTAATGTCATAATTTCAACTTTTTGTCATAAATGGCTTCTTAAGTCATAATTTCATCTTTTCATCTCAGTTATGACAGTCATAATTTCGACTTTTTGTCATAAAAGGCTCTTAAGTCATAATTTCATCTTTCCATCTCAGTTATGACTTAATATCATAATTTCAACTTTTTGTCATAAATGGCTTCTTAAGTCATAATTTCATCTTTTCATCTCAGTTATGACTTAATGTCATAATTTCAACTTTTTGTCATAAATGGCTTCTTAAGTCATAATTTCATCTTTTCATCTCAGTTATGACTTAATGTCATAATTTCAACTTTTTGTCATAAATGGCTTCTTAAGTCATAATTTCATCTTTTCATCTCAGTTATGACAGTCATAATTTCGACTTTTTGTCATAAAAGGCTCTTAAGTCATAATTTCATCTTTTCATCTCAGTTATGACTTAATATCATAATTTCATCTTTCCATCTCAGTTATGACTTAATGTCATAATTTCATCTTTTCATCTCAGTTATGACTTAATGTCATAATATCGACTTTTTGTCATAAATGGCTCTTAAGTCATAATTTCATCTTTTCATCTCAGTTATGACTTAATGTCATAATTTCGACTTTTTGTCATAAATGGCTTCTTAAGTCATAATTTCATCTTTTCATCTCAGTTATGACTTAATGTCATAATTTCAACTTTTTGTCATAAATGGCTTCTTAAGTCATAATTTCATCTTTTCATCTCAGTTATGACTTAATGTCATAATTTCAACTTTTTGTCATAAATGGCTTCTTAAGTCATAATTTCATCTTTTCATCTCAGTTATGACAGTCATAATTTCGACTTTTTGTCATAAAAGGCTCTTAAGTCATAATTTCATCTTTCCATCTCAGTTATGACTTAATGTCATAATATCGACTTTTTGCCATAAATGGCTTCTTAAGTCATAATTTCATCTTTCCATGTCAGTTATGACAGTCATAATTTCGACTTTTTGCCATAAATGGCTTCTTAAGTCATAATTTCATCTTTCCATCTCAGTTATGACTTAATGTCATAATTTCGACTTTTTGTCATAAATGGCTTCTTAAGGCATAATTTCATGTTTTCATCTCAGTTATGACAGTCATAATTTCGACTTTTTGTCATAAATGGCTCTTAAGTCATAATTTCATCTCTTCATCTCAGTTATGACAATGTCATAATTTCGACTTTTTGTCATAAATGGCTCTTAAGTCATAATTTCATGTTTTCATCTCAGTTATGACTTAATGTTATAATATCGACTTTTTGTCATAAATGGCTCTTAAGTCATAATTTCATGTTTTCATCTCAGTTATGACTTAATGTTATAATTTCGACTTTTTGTCATAAATGGCTCTTAAGTCATAATTTCATCTTTTCATCTCAGTTATGACTTAATGTCATAATTTCGACTTTTTGTCATAAATGGCTTCTTAAGTCATAATTTCATCTTTTCATCTCAGTTATGACTTAATATCATAATTTCATCTTTCCATCTCAGTTATGACTTAATGTCATAATTTCGACTTTTTGTCATAAAAGGCTCTTAAGTCATAATTTCATCTTTTCATCTCAGTTATGACTTAATGTCATAATTTCGACTTTTTGTCATAAAAGGCTCTTAAGTCATAATTTCATCTTTTCATCTCAGTTATGACTTAATGTCATAATATCGACTTTTTGTCATAAATGGCTCTTAAGTCATAATTTCATCTTTTCATCTCAGTTATGACTTAATATCATAATTTCATCTTTCCATCTCAGTTATGACTTAATGTCATAATTTCATCTTTTCATCTCAGTTATGACTTAATGTCATAATATCGACTTTTTGTCATAAATGGCTCTTAAGTCATAATTTCATCTTTTCATCTCAGTTATGACTTAATGTCATAATTTCGACTTTTTGTCATAAATGGCTTCTTAAGTCATAATTTCATCTTTTCATCTCAGTTATGACTTAATGTCATAATTTCAACTTTTTGTCATAAATGGCTTCTTAAGTCATAATTTCATCTTTTCATCTCAGTTATGACTTAATGTCATAATTTCAACTTTTTGTCATAAATGGCTTCTTAAGTCATAATTTCATCTTTTCATCTCAGTTATGACAATGTCATAATTTCGACTTTTTGTCATAAAAGGCTCTTAAGTCATAATTTCATCTTTTCATCTCAGTTATGACAATGTCATAATTTCGACTTTTTGTCATAAAAGGCTCTTAAGTCATAATTTCATCTTTTCATCTCAGTTATGACTTAATGTCATAATATCGACTTTTTGTCATAAATGGCTCTTAAGTCATAATTTCATCTTTTCATCTCAGTTATGACTTAATATCATAATTTCATCTTTCCATCTCAGTTATGACAATGTCATAATTTCGACTTTTTGTCATAAATGGCTCTTAAGTCATAATTTCATCTTTTCATCTCAGTTATGACTTAATATCATAATTTCATCTTTCCATCTCAGTTATGACAATGTCATAATTTCGACTTTTTGTCATAAATGGCTCTTAAGTCATAATTTCATCTTTTCATCTCAGTTATGACAATGTCATAATTTCGACTTTTTGTCATAAAAGGCTCTTAAGTCATAACTTCATCTTTTCATCTCAGTTATGACTTAATGTCATAATATCGACTTTTTGTCATAAATGGCTCTTAAGTCATAATTTCATCTTTTCATCTCAGTTATGACTTAATATCATAATTTCATCTTTCCATCTCAGTTATGACTTAATGTCATAATTTCATCTTTTCATCTCAGTTATGACTTAATGTCATAATTTCGACTTTTTGTCATAAATGGCTCTTAAGTCATAATTTCATCTTTTCATCTCAGTTATGACTTAATGTCATAATATCGACTTTTTGTCATAAATGGCTCTTAAGTCATAATTTCATCTTTTCATCTCAGTTATGACTTAATGTCATAATTTCGACTTTTTGTCATAAATGGCTTCTTAAGTCATAATTTCATCTTTTCATCTCAGTTATGACTTAATGTCATAATTTCAACTTTTTGTCATAAATGGCTTCTTAAGTCATAATTTCATCTTTTCATCTCAGTTATGACTTAATGTCATAATTTCAACTTTTTGTCATAAATGGCTTCTTAAGTCATAATTTCATCTTTTCATCTCAGTTATGACTTAATGTCATAATATCGACTTTTTGTCATAAATGGCTCTTAAGTCATAATTTCATCTTTTCATCTCAGTTATGACTTAATATCATAATTTCATCTTTCCATCTCAGTTATGACTTAATGTCATAATTTCATCTTTTCATCTCAGTTATGACTTAATGTCATAATATCGACTTTTTGTCATAAATGGCTCTTAAGTCATAATTTCATCTTTTCATCTCAGTTATGACTTAATGTCATAATTTCGACTTTTTGTCATAAATGGCTTCTTAAGTCATAATTTCATCTTTTCATCTCAGTTATGACTTAATGTCATAATTTCAACTTTTTGTCATAAATGGCTTCTTAAGTCATAATTTCATCTTTTCATCTCAGTTATGACTTAATGTCATAATTTCAACTTTTTGTCATAAATGGCTTCTTAAGTCATAATTTCATCTTTTCATCTCAGTTATGACAGTCATAATTTCGACTTTTTGTCATAAAAGGCTCTTAAGTCATAATTTCATCTTTCCATCTCAGTTATGACTTAATATCATAATTTCAACTTTTTGTCATAAATGGCTTCTTAAGTCATAATTTCATCTTTTCATCTCAGTTATGACTTAATGTCATAATTTCAACTTTTTGTCATAAATGGCTTCTTAAGTCATAATTTCATCTTTTCATCTCAGTTATGACTTAATGTCATAATTTCAACTTTTTGTCATAAATGGCTTCTTAAGTCATAATTTCATCTTTTCATCTCAGTTATGACAGTCATAATTTCGACTTTTTGTCATAAAAGGCTCTTAAGTCATAATTTCATCTTTTCATCTCAGTTATGACTTAATATCATAATTTCATCTTTCCATCTCAGTTATGACTTAATGTCATAATTTCATCTTTTCATCTCAGTTATGACTTAATGTCATAATATCGACTTTTTGTCATAAATGGCTCTTAAGTCATAATTTCATCTTTTCATCTCAGTTATGACTTAATGTCATAATTTCGACTTTTTGTCATAAATGGCTTCTTAAGTCATAATTTCATCTTTTCATCTCAGTTATGACTTAATGTCATAATTTCAACTTTTTGTCATAAATGGCTTCTTAAGTCATAATTTCATCTTTTCATCTCAGTTATGACTTAATGTCATAATTTCAACTTTTTGTCATAAATGGCTTCTTAAGTCATAATTTCATCTTTTCATCTCAGTTATGACAGTCATAATTTCGACTTTTTGTCATAAAAGGCTCTTAAGTCATAATTTCATCTTTCCATCTCAGTTATGACTTAATGTCATAATATCGACTTTTTGCCATAAATGGCTTCTTAAGTCATAATTTCATCTTTCCATGTCAGTTATGACAGTCATAATTTCGACTTTTTGCCATAAATGGCTTCTTAAGTCATAATTTCATCTTTCCATCTCAGTTATGACTTAATGTCATAATTTCGACTTTTTGTCATAAATGGCTCTTAAGGCATAATTTCATGTTTTCATCTCAGTTATGACAGTCATAATTTCGACTTTTTGTCATAAATGGCTCTTAAGTCATAATTTCATCTCTTCATCTCAGTTATGACAATGTCATAATTTCGACTTTTTGTCATAAATGGCTCTTAAGTCATAATTTCATGTTTTCATCTCAGTTATGACTTAATGTTATAATATCGACTTTTTGTCATAAATGGCTCTTAAGTCATAATTTCATGTTTTCATCTCAGTTATGACTTAATGTTATAATTTCGACTTTTTGTCATAAATGGCTCTTAAGTCATAATTTCATCTTTTCATCTCAGTTATGACTTAATGTCATAATTTCGACTTTTTGTCATAAATGGCTTCTTAAGTCATAATTTCATCTTTTCATCTCAGTTATGACTTAATATCATAATTTCATCTTTCCATCTCAGTTATGACTTAATGTCATAATTTCGACTTTTTGTCATAAAAGGCTCTTAAGTCATAATTTCATCTTTTCATCTCAGTTATGACTTAATGTCATAATTTCGACTTTTTGTCATAAAAGGCTCTTAAGTCATAATTTCATCTTTTCATCTCAGTTATGACTTAATGTCATAATATCGACTTTTTGTCATAAATGGCTCTTAAGTCATAATTTCATCTTTTCATCTCAGTTATGACTTAATATCATAATTTCATCTTTCCATCTCAGTTATGACTTAATGTCATAATTTCATCTTTTCATCTCAGTTATGACTTAATGTCATAATATCGACTTTTTGTCATAAATGGCTCTTAAGTCATAATTTCATCTTTTCATCTCAGTTATGACTTAATGTCATAATTTCGACTTTTTGTCATAAATGGCTTCTTAAGTCATAATTTCATCTTTTCATCTCAGTTATGACTTAATGTCATAATTTCAACTTTTTGTCATAAATGGCTTCTTAAGTCATAATTTCATCTTTTCATCTCAGTTATGACTTAATGTCATAATTTCAACTTTTTGTCATAAATGGCTTCTTAAGTCATAATTTCATCTTTTCATCTCAGTTATGACAGTCATAATTTCGACTTTTTGTCATAAAAGGCTCTTAAGTCATAATTTCATCTTTTCATCTCAGTTATGACTTAATATCATAATTTCATCTTTCCATCTCAGTTATGACTTAATGTCATAATATCGACTTTTTGCCATAAATGGCTTCTTAAGTCATAATTTCATCTTTCCATGTCAGTTATGACAGTCATAATTTCGACTTTTGTCATAAATGGCTTCTTAAGGCATAATTTCATGTTTTCATCTCAGTTATGACAGTCATAATTTCGACTTTTTGTCATAAATGGCTCTTAAGTCATAATTTCATCTTTTCATCTCAGTTATGACTTAATGTCATAATTTCGACTTTTTGTCATAAATGGCTCTTAAGTCATAATTTCATCTCTTCATCTCAGTTATGACAATGTCATAATTTCGACTTTTTGTCATAAATGGCTCTTAAGTCATAATTTCATGTTTTCATCTCAGTTATGACTTAATGTTATAATATCGACTTTTTGTCATAAATGGCTCTTAAGTCATAATTTCATCTTTTCATCTCAGTTATGACTTAATGTCATAATTTCGACTTTTTGTCATAAATGGCTTCTTAAGTCATAATTTCATCTTTTCATCTCAGTTATGACTTAATGTCATAATTTCGACTTTTTGTCATAAAAGGCTCTTAAGTCATAATTTCATCTTTTCATCTCAGTTATGACTTAATGTCATAATATCGACTTTTTGCCATAAATGGCTTCTTAAGTCATAATTTCATCTTTCCATCTCAGTTATGACAGTCATAATTTCGACTTTTTGCCATAAATGGCTTCTTAAGTCATAATTTCATGTTTTCATCTCAGTTATGACTTAATGTCATAATATCGACTTTTTGCCATAAATGGCTCTTAAGTCATAATTTCATCTTTTCATCTCAGTTATGACTTAATATCATAATTTCATCTTTCCATCTCAGTTATGACTTAATGTCATAATTTCGACTTTTTGTCATAAATGGCTCTTAAGTCATAATTTCATATTTTCATCTCAGTTATGACAGTCATAATTTCGACTTTTTGTCATAAAAGGCTCTTAAGTCATAATTTCATCTTTTCATCTCAGTTATGACTTAATGTCATAATTTCGACTTTTTGTCATAAATGGCTTCTTAAGTCATAATTTCATCTTTTCATCTCAGTTATGACAGTCATAATTTCGACTTTTTGTCATAAAAGGCTCTTAAGTCATAATTTCATCTTTTCATCTCAGTTATGACTTAATATCATAATTTCATCTTTCCATCTCAGTTATGACTTAATGTCATAATATCGACTTTTTGCCATAAATGGCTTCTTAAGTCATAATTTCATCTTTCCATCTCAGTTATGACAGTCATAATTTCGACTTTTTGCCATAAATGGCTTCTTAAGTCATAATTTCATCTTTCCATCTCAGTTATGACAATGTCATAATTTCATCTTTTCATCTCAGTTATGACTTAGTCATAATTGCGACTTTTTGTCATAAATGGCTCTTAAGTCATAATTTCATCTTTTCATCTCAGTTATGACAGTCATAATTTCGACTTTTTGTCATAAATGGCTCTTAAGTCATAATTTCATCTTTCCATCTCAGTTATGACTTAATGTCATAATTGCGACTTTTTATCATAAATGGCTCTTAAGTCATAATTTCATCTTTCCATCTCAGTTATGACTTAATGTCATAATTTCGACTTTTTGTCATAAATATGGCTTCTTAAGTCATAATTTCATCTTTCCATCTCAGTTATGACTTAGTCATAATTTCGACTTTTTGTCATAAATGGCTCTTAAGTCATAATTTCATCTTTTCATCTCAGTTATGA